>CM073765.1:59634481-60099290 GCA_037127475.1 Arma custos
CAGTTTCCCCCGTGTTGACATGCCCTCCAAAGATAGGGCACCCGATACCCGTCGATGTATATCATCCAACCTGACTTTTTTGCTTAGTTGATTAGGAAGTGAGGTGTAGGGTGTCCACGTTACCCTACACCAAGCTCTTTCACCCTACATGGCTACCTCTACGTCGCTCTTCTTGGCTGCCCGATCGACCGGGTATCGTTTCGTCTGATTGCATCTGTCCGAGGGGGCATGGAATTGAGCCGGGGGCGAGGATTGTAATCTGAAGGGTCCATTCAGATAATAATTCTGGTTGACAATGTTCAATAATAAAGTTGACTTATTTGTTTATTTATTTCTCAATGAAAATATGGAGCGGAGTGCTCTAAGTGGAAGTGTGCTGAGTCTTTCGGTACGGCAACTCCCCAGGTTCGAATCCGTCTGTTGGCAAATTTAATTTATCTGTTAACAGCCCAGAGATGGATCCTTTTGAGTCTGTGGATAACGATATAAGGACGGACAATAGTTAATGTTAAACCAAAATTTAATATCCTATAAACTTTGAAAGCATAATAGTCTTTCACAGAAATTATTTTTCATTTTATTTAATACCTCGTATATTATTTGTGATTTTTGTTGCATATTTTTATTTATGTTTTATTTGTATAGTGCCGAAGGTCTCAGGTGTTCAAATCCGGTCATTGGAAGATAAATAATTTAATCTGTTATCAATCACGTATGGATCCTATCTATGAGATTTAAAGACCCTCCTACGGGTCTAATATTACAATCTATGAAGAGTCTTTGGTTCAGTCCATTGTAGAGGCTGTGCTGTTTGTAAGCAAACGGATGTATAAGGATTGGATTTGGTAGAGATTACGCTCAACCCGCTATGTTTAAATTAACTTTAAGAGGCTGTATGAACCTCAGATGATCTCCAGTTCTCTTAGGTCCAATTCACGGCTGTTAATGACAATGATCAACAAAAATAAATTATGAAACGAGGAAAAGATCATCTTTTTTTTATATACTTACTAAACTATGAATCAAAGGCTCAAACGTGATTCTCAAAATACAATAAAACTCGAATTACTACAAACTGTGAATAGTCTTTGGTTCAGTATATAGTAGAGAATGTCCTGTTTCTAAGTGGAGAGCATCAACAGAAAAATATCTCAAGTGGATAACTCATGACTTTCTTATTCACTGATTAAACTATAAATCAAAAGCTGAAAAGCAATCCTAAAAATAAAATAAAACCTGTATTATTACAGTCCGTGGAGGCTCTTGGACTCAGTACACGGTAGAGAATGTACTGTTTCTAAGAGAACGGTTGTGCAGGTACGTGATTTGTCCAAGGCCACATTACACTTCCAGATATTTCTCCCAATTAAGGGTGCCCAGTTTATAGAGGCTGGGTGAACCCCAGGAGAGTCTCCAAATCCCACATGGTCCATCCACCGCTGTTAACAGATTAAATAATTCATCTTTCGTAGCTGACTGAATTTTAACACTGGATCTTAAGCATTGTAATTAAGCGCTCTATACACTCAGCTTTACGTACTCATTAAGTCCCCTGACGTTGACGTAGACAGTCAACCTGTAAAAGGCGTTTAACTGATAATGACAGTGCGTCCTCGTATCGGATGCAGCGGCAACGGATGTTCCTATTTCCTCATCATTTTGACGATTTATTATTAGAACGTGACGGATAATTTATCATCGTAATATTTTTATTTTTGAACATACACGGTTCGGGGTGAGAAGTGGGAAATTCGTATTGCGGAATCAGGAAGGACTGGAGTGAGAAAGAAAAAAAAATCTGTTTTGACGCAAATGTGGTTGATGTCAAACACGATCTTATTCATCATCATTAACGTAAGGAACTTTTTATTTTATTTACTTATTTTTATTTCCTGACGACATTTAGATAACATGTCATTAAAATAAATAATAGTTTAAAAACTATTTTTAAAAAACTTCATGAATGTTTTATATTTCTTTTTAATAAACCTTTCATGCTTCGAACTTATGTAGGCTGTATAAAAACTAATTAAAAACCAGTTCAACAACCTAAAAAACACGCATTAACAATAATGAAACTAAAAGCAGAAAATAATTTTCAATACGTTTAAAATAAGAATAGAGTGAAGAACAAAAAATTCATTTTATTAATAAACAATAATAAGGAATACGTACATGAAATAAGTACCTTCACCATAAAAGATGAGAAAATATATGAGTGAAGAAGAAAATACATGATGAAGAAGAAGAAAAAAACGAATATAAATTCTTAGTTATTTGAAAAAATCGTTCATGAATAAAACGTTATGGAATAAGAAAAAAAGATGCAATGAATTATTAAAATAAAAAATTAATTAATTAAACATTAAACATTTATGAAGGCATTAGATTGCATGAATATAATATTTCTAACTTTATTATAATTATTGGTAATTGTTTTGATTTTTAAATATTATTATTTGAAGAGAAAAGATAAACCCTCGGCCGGGATTCGAACCCGGATCCTCTGTCTACAGAGGTTTCTAGATTTTTTATAATTTTACAATTTTTATTTCTTACTTTTTTATTACTTACAATTTTTATTTCATAATTCTTATCATTTTCTACATTTATCCATATTATTTTTACATTCCTATTTTATATTCAGTTTTTATTTTTATCTTTATTACCTTCCTTTTATTTTTCAACACTTTCTGTTGTATTATTTTTTTATTCTTCAATATGTATTTTACTACCTTTCTGGCACTTCGTTGTTTATAGTATACACTCATACATTTTAACCTTCATATTTACCCTGCTGTGCATCTTTATTGCCTGTATTCACCTTACTTTTGTTTATTTATATTTGCTATTTTTTAATATATTTGTACCAATTTTATTTTTAATTGTCTGTATTTTGCATATAGCCCTGAAGAAGGACCTACTAAGTAGGTGGAAACGTTGGCTAATCAATAAAGTTTTTCTCCAATTCTATGAGAAATTCATTGTGACCTCTACCCGGACCACTTTCTTCCACATATATTATCAAGGTCAGCAATTATCATTCAATATAAATATTTTAAACTTGTATTATTTTAATTAATATAATTATTATTGTCTTATATTTTTTTATTTTATTTTTTTTTACAGAAAATTGACTTGTAACTGTTATAGTTATGTACTGTGTGATTTTTGACGCATAAAACAAAAAAAAATGTTAAAATTGAAAATTACTTTTAGAGTCGAAACGTTTTAAGACGTAATAAATCATGGAATTTTGTTGACTGGGTAATTGGTTTTTACTTCTTACTTTATTAAAACTTAACTATTTAGTCCAGTGAGATACATCATATTCAAATATAAAATATTTTAAATTTACATTGTTCTTGTTTCAAGTGCCCAGTGGAGAGTTTGCCTCCACTGAGTGCCATATGCTACCTGAAACACCTTGCGTCTACTGTTCATTATGACAGCTGTGTATCGGAAATGTTCAAATTAAATATTTATTAAATTATATATTAACGGAGGGAATAGGGTAGCTCCGTGGGTAGGGACCCGAGTTGCTGTGCCGAAGGTTCCGGGTTAACCTGTCAACAGCCACGTGGGTTCCCTGTGAGGTCTACGGATCCTCCTGGGGCTCTTCCAGCCTCTACGAAGTTATAACATCAATACATTTGGAAGCGTTTGTCAAATTTCTATGTCAGATTTCTAATCTAACGGATTTCGATATTATAAGTAATCTATATTAAGCCATTATAGTTTAAAATAATAATTTTTGATAGTTATATAGTGGTATTCAGGGAGTGGAGTGGCTCAGTGGTAGAGCACTGAGTCGCCATGCCGGAAATCCTGGTTCAAATCCCGCTGTAGGCAAGACTTATATTTAGTCTGTTTGCAGCAGGAGATGGATCATATAGGATCTAGGACCCTCCTGGGGCTCACCCAGCCTCTTTAAAATATTATAAAAATAGGGTACCCAAAATAAGGGGGAATAATCTGGCTGTTGAGAGTGACCTAGGACAAGTCACTTCCTTGCAGAACCGTTGTCCATGAAATAGTAGAGTTTCTACCATGTACTGAAGCCCAGATCCTTCACGGGTTGTAGTGGTACAGATTTTTTAAAAAATTATATAGTGGTTCTAGAAGTTAATATTCTGGGTTCAAATCCGGCTGTGGCAGATAAATTATTTAGATCTGTCATTATCCCGGACCCTGTGGGATTTGACGACTCTTCGAGGGCTCACTCAGCCTCTATAAAATGTTTACTCTTAATGGGGGGGGAGTTGAGCGTGATATCGGACAATTTACCTCCCACAACCATTGTTCTAGAATATGATTTTCTCTACCATGTAGTGAAGCCAAGACCCTGCATGGGTTATACTGATACAGATTTTAATTTTTTTTTATATTAATGGAGTGATTTTTTGTAGCAATTTTCAATAAGATTATTCAGTCTCCTAAATAATTTTTAATGCCTTTTCTGAATCTGGAATCAAACCATTCCTGAGTAGAATGCTTAATGAGCTACAGACACGGTCATTCCCAAGGAAATCCCAGAAACCTTCATCAGGAAATGACCAGGGACACGGATGAATCAGAGTCTCATAACGAAATTGGAGCTGATCTGGTTCAACGACGTTGAACTTTTATTTGTCATCAAAGTCGAGCAAGTTTTTTGTTTGTATCTACATGGAAATCATTCGGAAAGTCAATTTAATAAGACTGTAATGTCTGGAAATGTTACCTCAGATTCTACAAGTATTTGGGTGTCAATTTGAAATACAGTTCCGTAACACTGACCTGGCACAGATTAGGAGTGTAATAGTGACATTGCAATATCGCAGTTATGTTAAACCTTGACATTTCTCCTTGGTATTTCATAGTCTATTAAAACACTTCCTTTAGGACTTCGTAGGGTGGGGGATTCCCACCCGACAAGTGACAATAAACATATAATAATAATAAAAAAAAAGTAAAATCAAAGGTAATTATGTTATTTTTAAAACTTCTCCACTTTTCCATTGACGTCTAATAGTGTGATTCACTCAAGGACGGGCGATCCCAAGAAAGTCTTTAAATGGAATATTCCATAACAGGATATCTTTCTTGAGCATATGTTTATATATGATATATAATACAATAGGCTATAAATGTGGTGTTTTGTATATGAATATTTTTAACAATAATGACGATTACTTTACGAAAATAATTTTATAAGATAAACATATATGTGCGAATACGAGATGTATTCTACTGCCAGACTTAAAAATATGTAACTTTAAGTATGGAGACTTAGGATTTAAGTCCTTCCTCCTTGGTGACTTTAAGCGTGGAGGGTCCTCGTCAGTCCATTTACGCCAACTATCACGGTCGGATTTAAGTATGAATGACAATAAAAATCCCTTTACCATAAAAATCCTCTACGAATTTTGGGTTCAATTCATGGTAGGAACAGTACAGTTTAAGTCAACGGTTGTGTAGGGAGATGATATGGCAAATATAGTGCCTTCGTTTCCTTAGAAAAGATATTTTGATTTTATATTTAAAACAACTAATTTACGGAGGAGGTCTTGTGAGATTGAGTATGTGGCCTTTCCGTTGTATAAATGAAAAAAAAATTAATTCTCAACATGAAATGAAAAATATATTTTGGGGTTTTGTGTATCTGTTGATTGAACATAGCCAGAGGATGTTTAACAGATTTGTTTTAATTAAATCATTAATTATTAATCACTACAATAATTATTTTAATTGTTTAGGAAATGACTGGATGTATATAGAGAAATGTTGGAAATAATTTTTTAAGATTATGAAAGTTTATACAAATAAGCATAACTTATTATCTCATCTGAACTGGGAATAAAACAATAATAACAATGTATTCTTCATTGCTTAGTTATCTTTCTCTCTCAAAACAAGATATTCAGTCAAATTCTATTTCAAAGTTTTTTCTACACAACTCCGTACATTTTTTAAGGAGTTTTAAACTGAATATATACATTTTTTTATAATAATTTTTGTATGGGACATTTATGCTTTTTTAAGGAACATTTTTTTATGGGATACATGTTCGTTATTTCCTGACCAAAAGTCTATACGTGTGTCTAGGCGTTATCTGAGAACAATATTGTTCTAACACTGGGCTCTTATAAATTTTTTAGGTATCTGAAACTTCTTATATATAAAAGAGATAAAAGTCGGAGCGTCTAGTTTAAATCTCCGGTACAATATTTCATTTTTTAAAAGATTATCACTAATACAAAATGTATTTATGTGAAGAGGTAACGAGTGTTACCAACAGGGGTAGGATTTATCTAAAAAAAAAGTTTTTGTTTTTCCCATACAACATTGTTATCTGATAAAAGAACGCATACTTTCTCATATTCACATTATCCTTATTTGGTAGCGAATTCATTCATAAAATTATATCAGCAATGACGTATCACTATGTAATGACGTCACAAGATGGAAGGAAAGTCACAAGATTTCCGTTTTACGCATTTTCTTTTAATTCTCCCTCTGACGTTGGCATCATGACTTCATTATAATTACGTTGTTTATCAAGCTTCATGTATAACGTCTAAATATAGATTCTTAATTATATAGCAAATATACGGGGGCACTACATTGATGGAAAATTTCTTGTATCATCAGAAAAAGAGGAAAAATAAAAATTCACATTAATGAAGATCAAATGTAGCTCAACTCACATCAATTAGAAACAGCAACCTCACTCTAGCATGTTCAACAAAAAACTATCTTAGTTTAAAATCTTATGCGCCCTTAGATATGTTTGCTTATTTTTATTAAATATTCTATCAAATACTGGATGGAGTTCGTGAAAGAACTAACTTAATTTCGTTAGTTTATATTCTATTTAATTTTAAAACAATTTTATTTGGTATCAAACAACGCCATCTTATTTACTGTAAATAAACATCAGCTATAACATAACTCACTGAATGCGATAAATTGTAATGAATTGCAGTACAAGAATTATAAGAACCTGCAAAATGCCGAATTATTTACAAATAGAAGTTTTGCAAAAATAACAAAATATTTTTCATACACATTAAATAATTTCCCAATAGACAAAATTCAAAAATATTTTCATAGGGTTAAAGGATTTTTAAGTAAGTAAGTCAAAAAGCTTACAGCTCAAAAAGTCAACTAATAAAAAATTATTGTCCTAACAAAAGACCCTTTAAGGACAGGCTAGTGCTCAAGGATATATACCCACTAGTACACCAGTGCATAAGGATTATTATTTAATCGATAACAGACATGAATTGATCCTAAGGGATCATGAGACCCTCCAGGGCATAGGCGTAACGAGGGGGGTTATTGGGGATGTAACCCCCCATTGCTTAGAGGAAATTAAAAAAGATTGTAACAATTTGAAAAAAATAAAAATTTGAAGGATTTTACTTTTTCTAAGTTATTATTTTGGGATTACAGAAGTAAGGGTAAATAATGCCAAAAACGCAACAAAGAAAGTGCAAACACAGTTATTTTAATGAATAAAAGGTACACTAAAATTACAAACCAAAACGTAATACTGTTTATTTACAATTAATTATATTATTATAGCGGCATCTAGTAGTGGTAACAATAAGATCGCAAATGTGATAAGAACAGTTTAGACAATTCTTAGAATCTAGAAGTCTGGATGGGTCTAGAAAGTTCCCTATGCAATTAAGTATAGTAAGTTATTGTAACCAATAAATAGGGTTACTTGTATTTAAAAGCTATTTCTTGATTGCCCTTCCAAAAATAGCATTTATAACGAAAATAACATTTATAAAAAATTATAATCTATTTATTTAATTTGAAGCTACATGATTATAGTACTTATAATATATATTATACCTATATTACGAGACATCTTTTTTGAAGGGAGTAATATGTTCGAGTGGTTGACTGGTGGGGGTTAACCTCCCCCCCTATCAGTCAATTCTAGTTACGCACCTGCTCCAGGGGCTCACCCAGTCTCTATAAAGTGAGTATAGTTTGGCGATTGAGTGCGAACTCGGCTATATCATCTCCCTCCATAACCGTAGTCCTAAAAACAGTAGAGTCTCTATCATGTACTGAATCCATGACCATTCATGGGTTTATAGTTGTACAGGTTTTTAGTCCCTTTTATGTATTTATAACTGCCAAAAGTTGTTTTCGTTTTTTACCTCTATGTTTCTGATATTTTTATTTATAATTATAATGACTTTATATGGAGTATTTGTGATGCCGGAATAAGTTCATAAGAAATCTATTGGCCTCACACATCCAACTTTATTAAAGTTTTCTATTTCGTTCTTTCCTTTTCTTGAAGAACTAGTTGATGAGTGTATGACCTTTATTGGGACTGAAGCACGATAACATCTTGAATAATTTTCTTTCCTTTCTTTTTTCATTATCTCATTTTCTCCATTAAACAGTGGAGCTACTGCCACTGGAAGTATCAATTCTTATCCTTTTAAAGTATATTTTAAAAAAGATGAGTACAATCTATTGAGGCTAATGGTAAGGACTGTACCGTCCCTAAGTCAACAGCTCTACAGGAAGATGATTTGGCCGAAATCACGCTTAATCGCTAAATATTTTTCTTTTGCTTTACGAAGATTGAACCTGTTAGTAGATAGTTCAAATGATAAGCCTTGTTTCAATTTCAATTGGCCGAAAATCTAGTTCAAAGATTCCGTTACAGACGAGTACATTCGTACATCCAGGTGAAGCTAACCAAAGCGTGTTAAAATATCTTTCTTCTGCTATCCGGAATGACTTACATGGACCACTAACAAGAAGGCCATCGGAGAGTAGTAAATTTTGTGTCACCAAGAGGACTTCAACAGACAAATCCTCCGGAAACGCTTTCCATTCATATCCCCTTAGGAACCTGAGAAGTTGGCAAGGTCCAGCAAGGTCTGAACCTTTTTCAAGACGACGGAGCCCGGACCCGGATGCCCTGACAGAGACCACTAAGAAGAAGAAGGCGAAGGGTAGTCACAGAGCGGTGGCTACGCATGCCTCCATGCCTGTCATTTTCCCGGTAGCAATGGATCCAGCCGAATGTAATAACCAATCTCTACGGTTTCCGGTGAGTAGCCACTTACCAAAGAGGCACGTACTCCTTCCAAACCGCAACATCCATTCATCTCTCCATCCCCTCACCTTTCTTATCCACCTCCCTTCTCCCCCCTCTTCTCTCTCTTCCTCTCTTCTCTATCTTGTCTTCATCAGGTTTTCAGCCTTCATGGCACCTTCCGTTTCCTTAGTCTGACTTATGTATTGATCTTACCATTGGTGAATCCTCCTTGTTACATGCAATATTTTGAAGATCAAGTTTTGATGAATACGATTTTTTTGGATAAGCATACGAAGTCTTCCTTCCTAGAAAAAAAAACAACAACTGCTGTCTACATTTGGGGAAGGAGAAGATATGAAAGAAAATCATCGCAAAAACCCTGATTCTGGTTCTGTCCGAGATTAGTCCCACATAATTAGTATACCGTTGACGGTTATCGACGGTGAACCGACAGAAGTAATATGCAAAATTTGTACATTTCAACATGTTTAAAAAAAATTATTTCCTTCTCAATGCAAAAGAAAAATACGTATTAAGCGTGATCTTTACTAAATCACCTTCATGTACAACAGCTGCCTTAGAGACAGTAGAGTCCTTACCATGTTCCCATCCCAAGACTCTTTATAGATAGTATTAGAACAGGTTTTTCTTTTTCAATCTACGTTACAAGGATAGAAAAGAAAATTTCTACTACCGGTAACTGCACTGATTATTGAAAAAATAAGATAATGAAAGAAAAGGAAAGAACATTGTTCAAAATGTTATCATACCTCAGATCCAATAAGTGTCATGCTCTTATCAACTGCTTCTTCACGAAAAGGAAAGAACTATATAGAGAATATTAATAGAGTAGAATATGCGAATCCATATTAAATCTTTTACGGAATATCCATGTAACAGATTTAGGCTTTTAAATAATCCATAAATAAAAATATCATTCCATAAAATAAAAATATCAAATAATAATGAGTTAATAAATGAAACCTATTGTTGACATATATAAAAATATGAAGGGATCGCAAAAAAACTATACCATTACAACCCATTTAGGGGCTTGAGTCCAGTATAAAAGGGACTTAGCTGTTTTCAAGCCGACTGTTGTGCATGGAGGAACCTTGTAACTAAGGGTATCGACTTTATTGAGATTCCGTGAGCAACTGAGTTGACAATCGCCTTAGAATAATAATGCAGCCCGGCTGGTGGCCTTAGGAGTTTTCAAAGGGAGTAAAAAAAAATCTTGGAGTGACATCCGTTAGAAAAGACCTAAAATGGAGCTATCGTGCCTGTTCGGTGTTTTAAATTTAGGATTCCCTCTGTAGCATCGTACAATTAGCCGTAGCAGCATAATGTGATGTTAAACAAATAAACATATAAATGTTGATTTGATGAAAAGATAATTTACGCAATTTTCTAAGATAGCGATAACGCGGCCATTATCTGCCAGGTTGGCCAAAATTGAATTAGAACGGAAGTAAACAAAGTGGTTCTGCTATAAATAGCCTTTGCCAGGTTGGCAACACTACCACCACATAACTGCTCACAATTATATTGTCTATGGGAAGGGGGAGATTGTAGGGGGGCGACCGCACTGCTGCGTTAGCCTCATCGCTAGCGGTCACGTCAGTATATATGTATGTATGTATATATATATATATATATATATATATATATATATATATATATATACACACATATATATAAATTATATTTATAAGATTTAATACTATCAATTTTAATTATGGAATATATCTGCAACACATTCAGTATATAGTAGAGATTGGAATGTTTCTAGAAAAAACAATTCTTCAGTGAGGTCTGAGATCACGCTCAACCATAAGGTTTTCCGTCTAATTATGGGTACCCAAATTATAGAGGCTGGGTGAGCCCAGGGAGGGGGGAGTTTTAAATCACACAGGGTCCACCGTTGGCTGTTAAAAGATTAAATAATTTATCTGCCACAGACGGATTTGAATCCCGCACCTTCAGCCAAGCAGGGTAGCACCCTACTCACTCAGCTACTCCGCTCCCGATTAGCCTGATAATTAATTAAGAAAACTAGGATAGGATTTCTAAATTGAATTCGCAATAAACCGGGAAACTTATTTTTTTCGTTTATATTATTCTATCTTAAAATATAATATAATATTAAATTATAATTGAAAAACTTAAACGAATCATTTCAAAGAAAAATAAATCTCCTAGAAAAATAAACCGATAAGAAAGGAATTGTGTCAGACAGGTTCAGCAAGTTAAAGAATTGGCTCATATTTATGAAACAATAAAAAAAAAAAATTAAAGTCAAGGTCTCTAAGAAGAGGTTACGTTATTTTTTTCCATTTACGATAAACATAAACCATTCTACAGGATCCTGAAGTTACATTAAAATACTATAATAATGTATGCATTTTTTTTTTCATTACGTTTTGTACTGAATTTTTACGATTACATATTTATTATTATATTGAGTTGAGTGGGTCAGTGGTAAAGCGCTGAGTTGCCGTGCCAAAGTGATGGGTTCAAATCCTGCCGCTGATTTTATTTAATTTGCTAGCGGTTGGAGATTTAGGGTTTAGGATTCTCCAGGGGCTCACCCAGTCTCTATAATGTGGCTACCCAATAAGGGGGGAGACTGGTTGTTGAGCGTGATCTATTACAAATCACCTTTTTGCATAACCATTATACAAGAAACAGTACAATCTCTACAACGTACTAAACCCAAGGTTCTTCATGGGTTGTATTGGTACAGGCTATTTTAATACACACACACACACACACAATATATATATAATATATATATATATTATACAATATATATATATATATATATATATATATATATATATATATATATATATATATAAGCACACAAATAAATGCTAATGCGGTAAATTTTAACCTTCTTAATTGGCTCGTCATTTAGTGATCTCAGATGATGAGTAGGAAAACAACTTTGAGATGCGTCCTTCAAATTTTTACATCCACTCAACAACGGAATGATCTCTATTAAGAAATGCAAACAAAAGGAGGTGTGTCCCTAATAACATATAGCTCTGTCACTGTCATTACCTGAGGTATGCTTTAGTATAATTATATGAAATAAAAAAAAATTCTTCAAGTCAGATGAACTGAAGTGTGAGGATTTGATACCACTCCATATAGAATAGAATAGAATAGACAAATAATTTTATTCTGGGACCAGGCCCCTTTAGAATAAAAGAGATGAACATATTTAAGTAAATATTTATCTGGCCAAAGGCCTACATCTGAATAAAACAAAATTTACAAAATATCTTGAAAGTAAATAACTAAACAGGTATGTTTTGGTAGATAATCAGAAAATGTAATGCAAAATTAAAATAAAAAAACAGACAAATTTAAAAATAAAAAGAACTAGGCTTAAGGAAAAAAAAACAACAGTGAATACATGATAGCATCTAGTAACAAAAAAAAAAAGGATTTCATTATGAGTGAGGAATATTTACAGTAGTTCATCAATCGATCAAGTTGAATATATCTATAAATTATTTATTGATTATAAAGCATCTGATTGAGAATTTAGAAGATGCTGGAAAAGTTTGGATTTAAATGAGGTTAAAGAAGACGCATGACGGATATCGAGTGGGAGTGAGTTCCAAAGAGAGATAGAACGGGCGAGAAAGGAACGCTCAAAAGTTTTGGTTCTATGGGAACGGATAAAAAGATCGGAAGGGCGAGATCTTGTGCCCTGGGATTGGATAGAGGATTTGAACTGTAGGAGACTATAAATGTAAGATGGATGTTGTGAGTTGATGGTTTGATATAAGTAAGAACCTAGGAAATAGAGCCTACGGATAGAAGGAAAAAGCCACTTTAACTATATCATCGATTAATGATATGTTAATTTAATAAGTATTAATTGAATATCACCTACAGCTGAGTTTCTCAGTTTATGGGGCATTTTAATTATTCAGTAATTATTTAATATTCATCTATCTGCCATGGATTTGTCTTGAGAGATTATGAAATCTAATCCCTAACTTTATTATACGCTCAATTATTCTCTTAATTGGAAGAAAAACTTGAGCATTATTCTGTGCCAAAACACCTTCCTGCACAACCGTTGGTTCAATTCCTAAAAAATATACCAGGCTCTTAATGGCCTGTAGTGATATATATTTTATATATAATGTTTTACATTTAATTATAGAATGAGAAATGGCTTGAAATATTGTAAATGATTTGGTTTTAATGGATAATGTTAATACATAAATTTTACCCACAAAATGCAGAATAATATTTTATTATACTATATTACTCCACAAGTAAAGTAATTGAACGATAAGTGTTTACTCCTTAGATATGTATTTCAAATCTTCAAAGCAGTATCGACTATTGACTGCTACTTTTACTGTCTAAAAGCTTCACTAATTAATCAGGCCATACAGTGTTTATACACTATTAATATTTAGTATCCAAAGTAGTTAGAAAAAAGTATTTGTTATGGTTCAGGATGTGAAAGTAATAAAAAACATGCACCTAGTTTATAATTAATTTAATTACATAAATAAGAGATCTTCTTTAAACTAGATCTGTTAAGTAGTCCTTAAAACCTATTTAAAAATTAATTTTGTATTATTTACTCTTATAGCAATTGTACCAGATGTATGTATTACAGTTGTACAACTCAATAAAATAATCAAATAAAAAAAATTAATTTATGGAAATTTACAAATTTTTTATAATAACACAACAAATAAATAAAATTAATGATACATAATGACATGAGATAAACCCACTGGTAGTACTCAATTAAACAAATTCGACTAAGAAAGTCACGAAGCCATTTTTTTTTTCAGACGCAGAGAATTATGACGAATTGAAGAAGTAGGTATAAAACTAGAGGGTTATAGTGGGAATAGAGTTGGTCATGAAAGGACTGATGTCAGGTTTGGCCAAATCTTCATCATAACAACTAAAAATAAAAAATAAATAAATGAAATGCTGTTAGGACATTATTGAAAGCTTTTTGTTTGGACATTGTTGATTTTTCGCTTAGTCTTTCAAGCTGTTGAAATGAGATGTGCCATACCTTAATAATTAATTATAGGTAATTAATTATATTATCTGTCCTACCCCGTAATACCTGAACAGATATGAAGTTCAATGGTTAGTTATTAACTGGTATTTCGGAATCTAAAGGCCTTTTTTTCTCTTCCAATAATATCTTGGGCAACATACCATCTTTTAAAGGTGCCCTTAGCAATTTATTTCGATAAAACAAAAGCAATCACGAAGATTGGACTGATTTTCTAAAACTGAAGCTACTGGAATTGTTGAATTGTGAAATAGGCGTAGACCCGAAGCTGTTATTCAGTTTAATGTTAAGGTTGTGACGCAAACTACCTTTCCAACAGAAATGGGGAAAACTGTGAAATAGGTTCTCTCTGCCGAGGAATCACCTTGAAGATCCGATGGATGAAATTATCTCAGTTTCTCAACCTTAATTGCAAATTGTTGAATGAAATTCATATCTTATGATGTTCAGTCCTATTATATACATCTTTTACACTTATAATGCAATCTTCATGCATCATATCTTACTTGTTTCGATGCTTAAGAACTAGGAATCCATACTAAAAGTGCGTGTGTGTTTACTAAGCCATCTTACACACAAGCACACATATAAAATAGAAAAAAAATCTGGAATAAGTTCCGCAGGTTGCCGCTTCGAGTTAAGTCACAAGTTTTAACTTGTCATTCGTTTCCTTTTTAATGTTATAGCAAATAATTAAAAAAATAAAATAATTTACTCATTGAAATTTACATTAAAAACATGACAATAGAGTTAATAATAAAAAGAACGAATTTAGAAGAAAATTGTCTTAAAAAATTTATAATAAATATTTACATCTCTGTAAGAAAAATGTTAAAACGCCATATACCAAGATAACAAAATTTTATAACGTGAAACCATGATAGAGAGTATAAAGAAATAAACAGAATATTAGGCTTTCTTTATACTTAAACACCTGTAACCAGTACGACCCGTGAACGAGTCTGGGGTTCAGTACATGGCAGAGACTGTACTATTTCATGGACAACGGCTCTGCAAGGAGGTGACTTGTCCTAGACCACGCTCAACCGCTAGGTTTCCCCCCTTATTTTGGGTACGCTATTTTATAATATTTTATAGAGGCTGGGTGAGCCCCAGGAGGGTTCTACATCCCATACGATCCATCGCCCGCCGCCAACAGACTAAATAAAAGTAACAGCCTGCAGGCTCTACTACTGAGCCACTCCGCCCCCTTGATAGAGAGTATAAATAAATAAACATAATATTAGGGTTTCTTTATTCTAAGAAAAAGAAAAAGAAAAGAATCCATTAGATAAAATAAAAATAATATATATATATATATATATATATATATATATATATATATATATAATATATATAATAATATAATATATTATATTATAATATATATATAAATATAAATGTATACAGGCTCAGAATAATCATATGAAATAAATACATTTTATATACTTCAATCATTCAATTCCATTCAATTATACTGTTTGAATGATGATTAGATAGTTTATTTCGTGGTCGTTGTTTATTATTTACTTTTTTATTACAGTAATTATTAATTTATTAGTTAAACCCTTTAATTATTCATTTAAACAGTTGGGGGTATGTGTTGATTTTTTCTGTGCTCTCATATCTATATTATAGATAAAGTGCAACTGGATGTACAGGTACTACATCTGTAGTATACTATAATATCATTGATAAAATATTTACGTTATATTATTATTTTAAATTATAGACGAAATAAGAATATTTAAAAAAGACGCGTCCAGTTATAACTGCTACTAAGCTCTGATTCCTTTCCGGGTCGATCATGACACATTTTTTTTTTTAGAGAAAATGGTCGGTTATAATTTTAAAAAACAATTCCTTCGATGCTCTGATCCGTAAAAGTATCCCAAAACATATAACTGTATGTATCTAATAATAAAAAAATATATCAGATATGTCGTTCCTGAATTAAAAAGCTCCAACCGATAAAATTGCTACTGAAGCCTTAACTGAAAAATGCCAAATTTTCGAGTTATGTCGTTGTTCTTTTGAAGGAGCGGTATGTAGAGGAAGTTTTACTTGAGGGAAAACCACATATTGTCTATACGTATTACGAAATGTTTAAAATGTCTGGGGATCCCGAAGGTAAGCCAGAAGTAATAATTAATGAGTATTTAAAGTATAGTTTATAGTCTAGGCGAGTTTTCACTGTAAACCACATAGCTATATTTACGAATTGAGGAAAACTAAGCCAAATGACTTTGCAAGAAAACTTGCGAAATGTATTCTATTTTAAGACTTCAATATTATTTATATATAATATTATATATTATTTATTGAAACAAAAATCAACGATATAATTGTTATGATCAGTACATGTATAATGGGTTGCTGGGAAGATAAGTTGAGTTCTTAAGCAGAAGGTTCGAGTCAGGAAATGGCAGGTAAATTCGATTCTGGAGTTCTTTCAGATCTTGGGGCTCATCCAGCCTCTATTAATTGCGTACCCTTAATTGGGAGAAGACTGGTTTTTGAGAGTGATTTTAAACAAATCATCTATGTCCATGTTTTCCTAGAAATGGTGCAGTTTCAACAATGTACCAAGACCCTTAATGGGTTTTGGAGTAACACGTCTTGTATTGCAAATGACAATATTTAAGAGGAAAACTACAACTTTTCGAAAATAATTGATATAGGGTTTATCTGCCAAAACATAACCTTCACAATAACCTTCTTATCAATTGCCTTCTGATTTTCACCTTATTTAACCAGCAATAGTAATTTAATTTATTACAACATTTGTAGTATAACATAATATAAGAATAATTTTTATCAATGTGATTATTTATTTTTTAATTTATTTGAAAGTTGTTATTGTATAATATTAAATATAATTTTATTTAAAAATTTTGAAAAAAACATGAAAGATCATAATACACTAAGATCAATGTATAACTTATTTAAATGATTAAAGGTTCCCTCTGAATTTAAATGATTTTTAAATTGGAGTAAAACTACTTAAAGTGAGGTATCTATGCTTGATTTAGTTATTTGTTGGAGAATAAAAGAGTTTATGTACAGATTTATTTATTTTTATGAATTATTTATATTGTTATAATTGTATAATTTGTGCATGAATTTCACAGATTAATGACTTATGGTTGAACTGTTAACCATATAATAGAAAAATGAAACAATGTTAAACGGAAGATTGAGAATAGCAGTTAGGCCGAAACGTATCTTGATGAATAAATAATAAAAAATATTTACTGGATATAGGTTTTTTTTCTCCAAATTTAGAAAATAATTGAATAAATATTTTCAATTATTTATAATAGTGATAAATATTGAAAAACCCCGAAAAAAATATAAATATATATATATATATTTTTTTTTCGGGGTTTTTCAATATTTATCACATCCAGTCACCTTCTTCTCAATATCATTTGTCCATGCAATCATCATTAATATATGAAAATACTAATTCGAAAATTATTGTTAATACATTGAAATTAGGGTATGAATGTGTACATTATATTTTTTATTTAATTTTACTTTTTTTACTTTATTTTAGTATCATTTTCGCATTAATTTCTTTTTATTACCGCATATTCATATATTTATTTATTTTATTTTGTTTATATCATTGTTTTGTCATGGGATGATTGTAAGCTACATAGCACCATCACTTATTGCCCACAAGTGGCAGATTGTAATGTTTCAATAAAGTGTTTAAAAAATAAAAATTTGAAAATACTAATTCGAAAATTATTGGACGGGATGGATTTTTATTCAGAATTGGAACATAATTAGCGTCAGAGGAAATAAAATGTACACGAGAGGAAGATTTCTTGAAGGCTTCCGGATAGGAAAAGACCATGAGGAATGTACAGTCATGGTACAACTGACATTCAATCAATAACGGAAAAAGGAAAGATTGGACTTAACGAGGAAATTGTTATCCATTTCATTGTTGATTCGAGTTGAAATTGTTGAAACAATTAAGTTAACATAAACTAAGTTAAGGTTTATACGATTAAAAAGCTTGGTACAAAAATAAAATTTCAGTATACAATGTATTGTACAAACATACATACACTCCAATATTTGACATTAATAAGAATAATTTACTTGACCGATGACTAATGAAAGTAATAAGTTAAAAAAAAATAAAAAGGACTAATGAAATTGAAATAGGTTTCCGCTAAAGTGAAATAACAATCAATATTCAGGCTAGTTCAAAAAAAGCACGAACGACAGTTAAAATTGAAAGCTGTTAGGTAAGAACCATAAATATTTCTGTCAACATAAACATGAGGATAACATAAATCACTATGGATAAATCAGCAGCTTATTTCTCTGTCTTATAACTTTTTAATCCTCGCGACAGAAGCCTAGCATTTTATGTTCGCAGGAAGCGTTCTACTTATTTCTTATCTTTGTATAGTTTCAACTACTATGGAAACACTGATAAATAGTATAGTTCATTAATTATACAGTTATAAATCAAATAGTTCTACAGTTAATAACTGTATTCCGTAATAAATGTATTATTTTTTTCAACATTTTACTAATGTCCTGCGTCAGAAGCTCATGATTTCCCGTCGTGCATTAGCTCTATTATATAAAAAAACTTTATAGTGATGCAATATTTTATAGTGTTGTCTGGCAATCAAGGTACTACTTCTTGCTGTCTTATAAATATTGTTAAATTATAAATATTTTTAAAAATTGGCAAATCACAAAGCTACTGTCCCTGACTTCTTTAACCCGTTGCCCTAAATATAGCGATTTTTCGAATTAAAATGGAATGTGTCATTAAATTATCTGACTAAGGGCTCCAACATAAAGACCAAACTGAACTTCTATTTGTAGTATAACATGGGGATACCTTTACAATCTTATGTACTTACTTTAGAACAATTTGATGAGCAGTTGTAGAATACATAGAGAACATAAAGTCCTTAATAAAACAAATCATATACATTACCACTGATATTCTTGAGGAATCCTCAATATCTTATTTGCATGTATGTATTCGAGGTATATGTAACTCCTCCATAACCTATTCCTATATTCAAAATTTCTACAAAGAATTCACTATGAAGTCACAATTACAAATTCCATACTCCACAAATCCACTACTTTATAAATGACCATTCTAATCTGGTAACTCTATATAACGTATAAATACAAGAATATACATGTATTACATTTACTTCGGTTAAATTATTATGTTTTCGTTACTTTTTTTTTTTACTTCAAGAGTATCATTCCGTATTGTTGTATTGTTATGTTGTTGGAAACCATATTTTTGCCCCATTCAATAGGGGAGTATGTTTATCTTATTTCCTCTACAGAGTGCACCACTGCCGGATATCGGTAAGGTCTTTATTACACTGGGGACAATAATATAATAGCTCAATTTAAAAAGGCTGGAATATGGAAATTGAGGTGAAGATTGAAGATTAAACTGTGTCTCCAGTGGTCTATTGTCCAGGGTTGCAGACCGAGGAGAGACGGTCGAATGAACGTTCTTCCGAAGCGTAGCCGATCTACAGAGGATCTTTGGATGTGGAGGAAATGAGTCTGTAAATATGTATTTGACACACTCTTCACCATAAAATACCAAAAAAATGTCTAATAATTCTATAAATCATCATAGGATGTATTTAAGAAAAAAAATCTATGCACCCAGTTAAAAGGTTCGATCGATTTTTCTTACATCGTCGTAATTCCTTCATTACAAAAGCTATTAATTAAGTCATTACTATTTAATGTGTACAACACTTTTGTCAACATGTTACGGAAAATTCTAAATAGGTCTCTTATACCAACCATGATTAACAGGTATCATTTTTAAATGTTAACTACTTTAAATCTTTATTTGATTATGAGTTTTAGATTTAAAAAATTAAAACAACGATCGAAATAAACTTAATTTTTTCAAGAAGTGAGTATAAAAAAATGTATATTGTAAATATATTTTCTGTGGTTTATCTTGATTGTATACAGAATCCTTTTCAAGACAGATATTTTTTTCAAAATCATTCTCATTAGAAGAGCGCAAAATAATGAGTAAAATTTTAGGGCCAACATTAACTGAAGAAGGATAAAGTTTAGAATCAAGAAAAATCACAAAAAATAGTCAAATCTGGCAGTGGACGCAAGAAAACGACGAATGAAATTTTATAGAATTCTTACTTTTACACAAAAATTCAAGTCAACATCTTTTAGCCAAGTTAAAATATATTTACTAAAAGCGAAAATACAACCAAGTGAAGTTGTAGACAAAAGAAATTTTCGAAACAAGGTACAAAAAGTAATACAAGAGAAGAAGCATTGCTGAAACCAGAAACAAAATGGACGGAGGATTGAAAAAGAATACATGGAGAAATGATGAAGGACGTGATCCCCTTGGGCCCATTCGCAATAAATAAATATACAATATATAATAAATAAATAAATCTACAATACATATAGCCTGAAGATAAAGTAAATTCGATTTTGTAAATACTTTATCGCATGCTATGCCGTTCATTTATTTTATTTATCAATTTCGTTATTAACAATTGCATTAATGTTATTTATTATTATTTTGTTAATATCAATATGTTTATTTTTATTTTTTATTACTTTTTATTTATTTATTTTCTTATCTATTTCTATTTTTGTATTATTCTTGTATTATTTATTTGTGTCATTCTTCATTATTTCATAATTTGTATTATTATGTAGCCTTCTGGCCAGATGAATATTACGTTTTTTTTATTTGTTCATTATTGTTATTCTAAAGGGATTTGGTCCCAGAATAAAGTTTGTTTTCCATTCTATTCTAAATAGAAATACTAACATCGACTAATTGAGAAAGTGTACAAATCGTTTTGTCCATTGATTCATTAATTTTTAATGTAGAGGAAAAGCAGACATTATTTATTAATTTTTTTTACTGTCCCCTATAAATGACACAAATCAATATTGTTGTGTACATTGAGTTAGGCTGTTATTATGCGGTGAGTAATGACCATGACACCCCTTCGTGTAAGAGATAATTAGACTCGACCACTTAACCGAGTCGGGTTAGATCAGGCTTTTATCCCAGGTAATGAGCCGAGCTACTAACACGTTTATATTCATCATCTTTGCCTTATAAATAGAAAGATTTATTTGATGTAAACAAATCATAATTAATGGAAAAACACATTAAAAACTCTAAAAATAAAAACATAACCTTATAAAAATAAATAACCCTGTACCACTATAATCCATGAAGTGTCTTGGATTCAGTACATTGTAGTTCTAATTCTAATACTTGTTCTTTTTGGAGTGATCTGACGAACCTACTACAAATTCTTTCTTTAGCTGCCGATGTGAGATGTGTTTCATTTTATTATATAATCTTTGTATTTACTTGATGCCTCGATCGGCGCAATTTGGAATAATCATTTTACATGTGAGTAAATACACGGTTAGAGTTGTAATCTTGTATGATTAATATGATGTACTTTGGTTTCAAAATTTACAATTTTTCGATTGCAAAAGATCGTTAATTCATTTAAGTCACGAATCAATTAAGCTGCAAGAGATTGAAATTAATGGCAAAGCACTTGCGCTATTACATTTTATAAGAAACAAAAAAAAAAGTTTAAATTCTTCATATTTTTCCATATCCCATCACAATAGTTACCTATATCCATGCCTTAAACATCAATTCTTCAATATTGAATTCCTGATCGAAAAGACATTTTTATAAACATCATTGCAACGCACCCATGCATTGCGAACACTATCGTAAAAAAAATTATCTAATTTACAATCATGATAATGATTAAGCAATAATGGACGGTGCATTGTATAGTTAGGATGGTCAAATAGCGTTGGGAAACTAAACATTACTATGGAATCATCTGTGTCCTACATATATACATATACCACAAGGTGGGAATAAAAAACCTGTACCAATACAACCCATAAAATATATTAGGCTCAGTACTATACAGTTTCTAAGAGAACGGTTGTCCAATGAAGTGATTTTACCAATGTAACGTTCAAGAACCAGGTTTCCTTCTCAATTTGGGGTATCCACTTTAGAGAGAACCAGGATGTTTCCCGAAACCCCACATTACCCATGTTAATATTGTGACTTTAGTTCGCGTCATATATATGATTTTTTTCCTGGGTTATTTCAATTGGAATCATTATTGCATCACTTGTAACAAATCAGTAACATCCTAAGTAATTGCACTCTTTGCGTTTGCGTTGTGCGTTTGGTAAATAAAAAAACTAAGAAATATGATATATTTAATTACTTTATTGCAAACATTTGTATTAATTGTTATTTTAACTCATCGACAGTAATAAATATTTCATGATTCGAGACACATTTCGCTTCTCGGTAAGACACACCCTTTCTCTTCACTGACCCTATATCCCAGTGTTATCGCCATTTGCGATGTATACAGGAGGAGAATGTTCATTCGAACGTTACTTTAATTTGGGTCTTGTTGACTTTCGTCATTATATATTATATAATAACATACAATTTAAAGTAATGTTCGAACGACCATTCTCCTCCTGTATACATCGCAAATATAACGCTGGGATATCGCATCAGTGAAGAGAAAGAATGTGTCTGACCGAGAAGCGAACCAGGATGGCTCAATTGGTAGAGTACCATGACGGATACATGTACCCGGGTTCGAATCCCGGTCCTGGACATATCTTTTCTTTTAAAATAAAAATATTTAAAAATTACAACAACTAACAAAAAAATAAAACATTATAAATTATATTCGCAACGCTAGATGTTTTTTTCCCAATTTTGGGTACTCTTTATAGAGGCTGGGTGAGCCCAAGGATTCTGCCACAGCCGGACCTTCGGCACTGAACCACCTCATTCCTGTTTTGTAAATAACGCTCGATAAAAATTTAATAATCTAAATGGTTTAATAACAATAGCATTACCTCTGAATCAGTTTTATATATATTTCTTTTTCATTTGAAAAGCATATTTTTTCATACGATAGATGATAAATAAGTCTTTTGTAGTATCCATATGTATCCGCCAGATTTTTTTTTCATATACCAACGATAAATAACCAGGTATATAGGGACTGGGTGTTCCTCTGGACGTTTTCGATCTCTGGAGTTGATCCACCTTTGATATAAGAATTTTTTTTTCTTGAATTACATACATACGCTTTAGGGTAAATTCAATGTTTTGTACAGTAATTTCTTAAAATAGCCACAAGTATCGTTTAATATTGTATTTACTAATTTAAAACAAGCGTAGAAGGTATATTTCGGAAAAATAAGTTGATATCCCAGTTACGTCAACTACTGAACTCATGATGCATTAATAACTTTAAGAGCGAAGTTGTTGCGTAATGAGTTGTTTACTTCGGAATTCGTATGCAGCTGAGGAAAGAACAAGAAGCCAATACTTTCCTTTACAGATTATTTCCTCAACATTTTCTTATATCATTCTTTCCTCAAGCAAACTGAAACGTATAAATCAAGACGCGACGTCTCAATGACGAATCTATATTTGCAGGAAAAGTGGTCTAGTAGAATTTTTGTCCAGAAAGTCTCTTGTATTGATAGAAGCCGAATCGTGTCATTCTTGTAGTTTTGGCTTGAAATGAAGTTGTAAAATAACCAATAACATCAATTCAAGCCAAGTCCTGACTTAGCCACTTATGCACTACGAGAATGGGCGATGTGTGGTCTAGTGGTTAGCATAACAACCTACTAAGCCCAAGATCGCGGGTTCTTAGCCGTCAGTTCACCCTAGGATTTATGAAAGAGAGTGAAAAATCGTTGGTTATGCCGTCCTTCAGAAGAAACGTTAAACGGGGGGGGGGGGGGGTCCTCCCAAGCCTGTAAGATGGCAGGTACTCGTTAAAAAATCCTGCATAGCCAAACTTTAGAGCTCTGTAGCACACTGGCGGATCTAGGAGAATTTCCAAGGGGGGGGCATGGGTCAATGTTAATTTGTTATCAATGTATACGATTCATATATGAACGAAGATACATAAAATATCAAATTTAATTTAAGACAACTGAGGCCAGAAAACAATAACATTGATAAAGTAAGCTCCTTGATCAAAGCGGTAGCTATCTATATGTGATTGAAAAAACATAAAAGGGTTCGGAATCGCTTATTTTGGATGCACCCATTGAGAAAACATTCGATACAATGAATAATTTTGGTGTGTAAAACGTGTTTTTTTTTTTTGAAAACCAACTAAAATTCAGGTCAATATCAACTAAAGAGAACTCTAGGGGGGAGGCCATGCCCCCATGCCCCCCCCCTTCAAATCCGCCAATGATGTAGCATCGTCCGATTAGCCATAGGGTAGCCACCATAAGGTAGCGCTAAATAAACAAACACTACGAGGATGACACGATTCCCTTATCTTCAGTGCAAGAAACTCATTCAATAAATTCGAATATTTCGTATTCAGTGGATTGAATGAAGTACCTACTCTTGTAAAAATTCTACTAAAATGAAAAGTTATATAATTTTTAAAATGGGGAATGGCCACCGTGAGATAAACGGATACTCCCTAATTACTTAAAAGTTTCCTAAACATTTTGTATTATTCTCAAATTGTCCTATATGTTTGGGTTAAAGACTTATAAATCTGGAAATAACAAGGAATTTTGGTAGAAATGTCTAATTCTAGTGCCAAGTTTCGAGGACCGACCTATGGCTACCTTTCGTGGTAAACATTTAGTTATTATTATTATTTGTTTATTATAAATTTTTATTTTTGAAACTTCAAAAGGAGCAGAAATGAATCACTTACAGATATCATGCAGTGACAGACAATCCTCGCAGTGCTTATCTTTTTTTTTGGTCAAATTAAAATATTTTTTTATAATATTGTTACATATATTATAAAATTAAAAGGAATGTTCTTTAATAAATAAAATACATATCGGTGCTTTTACGATCAGACTTAAGAAGCAAACACCTTGAAATGTTGTGCCATATGGTTGAGTTGCCATATGGCTACAGAAACAACACTGTTTTGAGTCGTAAGAAGGTTCTTAGGACTCGTATTTTTGAAAGCGGTATTTTAAATGGGATATAAAAACAATATAAAATAATAAACAATTATTTGACCAGAAATCGCGTATTGTATTATTATAATTCATCAGGTATAATTTCTAGCTCCCAATGTAATAAAAACTTTTCTACAATCTAACTTTGAACTATAAACTTCAGTACTAGCCATAAAAAATATAAGTTTTGCGTTAACCTTCAAAGTAAAACTTTCTATTTTTATTTCCCTTTACGGTTAAATTTTTTTTTTTAACTTTTATTTTCAATAATGAACCATTTTACTCGCTCAAAAAGAAAAGAAAATTGTCGAATTCTATTCTAAAGCTATGATTTTACGTTTTAGATGTGTTGATTCAAAACATCAGTTTAAATACAATCCCAAATATATCATAATGAGATTCATGAGAAGCTTTAGCATATTTATATTATATTTATTATATATATATATATATATATATATATATATATATATATATATATATATATATATATATATATTTATCATTATATTATTGTTACTTCTTTTTCCTGTCTCGAAATTCATTAATAATTTGTATTCATGGCATCTTTAATTATAATTTTAATTATTCACCACAGAATTCAAATAAAGTGTGATTGTTTAATTATTTTATTGTGGAATGGATATGCTATATATTATACATATATAATACATATTGAAGAATACTACTCGTATGATAAATATATAATAGAAAAATAGAACGAATTTCATTCAAATATTTTCTGTGATGAGTTAATGCATACAATTTCGACAGAAGACAGATGCATTAAATATATATATATATATTTATACATATAGACGGATAAGAAATATTATAGCTTTATTTACTTTTATAGTTTTATTGAAAGATTGCAAACATTTGTATTAGTTCGTATTTTAACTCATTGATACAAATCAAACGAATATTGATACAAAATAAATATGCAATAATGATTCGAGATATAATAAATTATACTCGCATATCTATAAAGAATTTAAACTCTCCTTTACAAATACAAAAATAAAAAAAAAGTAAATAAAAACCTGTACCATCACAACCCATGAAGGGTTTTGGGTTCAATAGTGGTAGAGCATCAATGTTGTGCAAGGAATCGATTTGTCCTAGATCACTATTAAAATCCATGTTTTCCCCCAAATAAGGGTACCCACATTATAAAGGCAGGGTGAGCACCCGGAGGGTTTCCAGATCCCGTCCATCCGTGGTTGGTAAAAGATAAAGTAGTATATTAGTCACAACTAGAGTTAAACCCAGGACCATCGGCACGTTAGCCCAGCGCTCTACCACTGAGCTACACCGCCCTCCTGCTTAACATATACAGTTTACGAATATTCTTTATTAAATAATTTAACTTATTTATTCCGAATGGTACTGTTGATTGAGTTTTTATGCCTTGTTTGTTCGGCCTGGTTGTCTCTTGGTTCGGTGATTTAAACGGTGGGATAAGCAGAAATCCCTGTGTGTAATGTTATGACCTTAATTCTCTTGACAATTAACTATAAATAATTTTTTTTTTGGATTTTTAACAGTAGATAATTATAATATTTTTTCTTGAATGATATTGATATATGTATATATTAGGAAGAAAATAGTCCGAGACGAGGTAAAAAATTCTCTTAAAAAGGAAGAACTGTTATATTGAAAGCCAACGATTCGATCTACATTGCAGATCCTCTTCAAGGCTAAATATACAAGATACAGACCTATTAAAATTATGCATTCACATCTTTACTATATTGTATCATAAAAATTCTTCTATATCATTAATATTTTCATTAATTCTTTCTACTTTCTAACATGTCTACTTTTTTCAAATACCATTCACTAGATTAAATTGTATCTATTAGTTTTTTTATCACTTATTTGATAATACTCCATAATTATTCCCTCTATTTTTATATCTAAGGGTACCCATCTTTATTTTTTATTACTCATACACCTTGATGCTTATATGTATTTTTAATGTATAATTTTAATTTGTCTGTAATTTGCATATTTAGCCCTGAAGAAGATCTGCAATGTGGGTCGAAACCTTGGCTCTCCGAAAAACAGTTCTCCCTATTTAAGAGATATTTTTTTTTTTACCTCCACCCGTGAAATTTTCTTCCTCCAATATATAATGACAACTAATATCATTTAAGAAAAATTACTAATTATTTGTAGTTATCTGCTGTTAAATGTCCAAACATAAAATTATATATATATATATATATATATATATATATATATATATATATATATATATATGCATATTTAGCCCTGAAGAAGACACGCAATGTAGGTCGAAACTTTGGTTTACCAATAAATAGTTCTCCATACTTATGAGAATTTTTTTTTAACTTCACCCCTGCCATTTTCTTCCTCATACATGTATGGTCAACTAATATCATTCAAGAAAAAAAACCCTGTACCACTACAACTCATGAAGGGTCTGGGGTTCAGTACATGGTAGAGACTGTACTGTTTCATGGACAACGGTTCTGCAAGGAGGTAACTTGTTCTAGGTCACGTTCAACCGTCAGATTTTTCTCCCTCATTTTGAGTACCCTATTTTCATAATATTTTATAGAGGCTGGTTGGGCCCCAGGAGGGTCCTAGATCCCATATGATCCATCTCCCGCTGCAAATAGACTAAATAAAAATCATGGCCTGTTGCGGGATTAGAACCATTCAAGAAAAATTACTATAATTATCTACTGCTAAAAGTCCATACATAAAATTATATTTATCTATATCTAGACCTGAAGAAGACCTGCGTTGTGTGCCGAAACGTTGGCTTTCCTATTAACAGTTCTCCCTATTTAAGATATTTTTATCTCCATCCGGACCATTTTCTTCCTCTAGTAGTCATTTTTTTTTTTCATTTAACAATCCGGTATCGTTTTTCGTTATCACAAATCAAGATACTTTTGTTAAAGAGCTTTATATTATTTTTTGAAAAGTCTGAAGTCTTTGAAAACAGTTCTTTTTTATTTATTTTTTTTTGTATTTTTTTCATGGATAGGGGTATATATATATAGTCACAAAAAAGTTCTTGCTTTTAGTCTAATGACCCTTTACCCTGATATACCTTGCTAATAAACCTGATAGCTCTCTATGCTAAAGTACTCTATGGAGAAACTCTACGACTCTAGCTACGAGCATACCTAGACTTGTGACGAGAGATGCTCTCAACAGACTGCTTGGTAATACCCATCTCATTGCCAAGGTCGATTCACTCTATCTCCCAGCAGCTCTACACTTTACGTAATATTTCTTATTATAGAACAGCGACGATTAGACTTCTTCAAGTATACAACAATCCTGAAGTATTCGTCGTCTGGGAACAACACACTTCAACCTGATAAGAATTACAAAGCTGAGAAATGGATGTTTGAAATTTAAATATTCAGAGGAAACTGGCACAAGAATACAAAATAGAAAATATAAATAAACGCTAATACATAGCCCATAATACATAATAGTCGATATGATTCTTAAAAAAAAAATTGTCTTATACAGGGAGAACGTTTTATTGGTAAGCCCTTTCGACCCATAATGCAGGTCTTTTTCGTGGCTAAATATACAAGATAGAAATAAATTAAAATAATACATGGTACAGAGTACTCTATGTAGTATATTAATAGAATAATGTTATATGTAGTAGGGGGTGGAAATAAAAACCAGGGGGGGTTGAATTATATAATTATATAATGACATATTTATTTCTACTACTTACTACATATAACATTATTCTATCAATATACTACATATAGTGTTATTCTGTACTATGTTATTACATTAATTATTATAATGCAATTGGGAAAAAACACAATGCAAAGCCTTATGTTTCAAATCCAGTAATACACGCACTTACCAGTCGACGTTTCGCCTATTCAGGCATTATCAAGACACACAAAAAAAAAAAAAGGGTTATGTGAACAACATCTCGAAGAAAAAGGTGCAATACATCCCAACGATCAACAGCCCAAAACAGGCTCCAAACATGAGACAGCACCCCACCACCAAGACGTTCAACATTCAACTGAAAAGAAGGTAATACGCAACCAGCTGGGAAGGTTATAGAATCAGCTGATCCGAAAAACATATCATAGTTAAGTGATTCACAAAACCTTTTTTTTTTTTTTTCGTGTCTTGATAATGCCCGAATAG
This sequence comes from Arma custos, assembly GCA_037127475.1. Taxonomy (NCBI): domain Eukaryota; kingdom Metazoa; phylum Arthropoda; class Insecta; order Hemiptera; family Pentatomidae; genus Arma; species Arma custos. Next base: position 59,663,842 of record CM073765.1, read on the forward strand.
GCGAAACGTCGACTGGTAAGTGGGTGTATTACTGGATTTGAAACATAAGGCTTTGCATTGTGGTTTTTCCCAATTGCATTATAATAAATAATAGTGTTTCTTTTTGAGTTTTTGGCTCTATTTTATTGTTATTATATTAATTTATTTGTATCTTGTGTATTTAGCCCTGGAGAAGATCTGCAATGTGGGTCGAAACGTTGGCTTGCCAATAGAAAGTTCTCCCTATTTAAGAGAATGTCCACCCGGACTATTTTCTTCCTCGTATATACAGGGTCAACTAATATTATTCAATATGATTCTTCAGTTATGAATATTTCTCCCATATAAATCGCGTTGTTCAGTTGCTGTATCAATCAAATAAATCTGATAAATAAAAATTACCCATCCATTCATGATTTATTATATCTAATTATTAGATAAAAAGATTACCTACGACCTATATAATTTCTGTATATAACAGAAGTCTTAATGTATGTGCATAATGTATATGAATAATACAAATTTAAAAAAAAACTGATCACGAATTCTCTACTACATGAATGGAAATCCCCACAATCAGTGTGATAAGTTTCTTGCAAAATAAAATAAACAAATAAAACAATTGAAAAAAATGGTTCGGTAATGCAATTATTTTATTTATATAATTTTATAATAACAAAAGCAAATTCCTAAGAATCAAATGTAAAATATTTATTACTTTTATAGCATCATAATTCGAAGGTAATTATGGTAAAATATAAGGTCTAGTAGTTAACGTAACAAACTACTAATGCCCAAGTTCGCGGGTTCGCAGGCCGGCAGGTGACCCTAGGATTTTTACGAAATAATCCTTAGTAATGTCATCCTTCGGAAGAGACGTGAAATGTCGGTCCCAAGCCTTTACGGTCATCAAAGATCCCTATTATAATTATACCTGGATGGAAAAACCTGGTTTTCTTCTGTGTGGCATCGTCCGATTAGCCATCTTAGCATAGCAATAATGAAGCATAGCGAACTCGAAGGCCCGATGCCGATACCTCTCGGCTCACAATATCCCAAACCTAAATCCTCCACATAATAACGCAATCCTCTCATCTACGCCTTGCTCTACCCCTCAGACGCTTCCCAGTCGACAGAGCGCTTATTAACATCTTAGGAATTCGTTCGTTACTAAGCCCAACAACTTTACTGGGCCATCTTAATCTTCATGACGCCATCACTTGAATAATATTTACCGGATGCATGCTTCGCAATTCCGCATTATGTAATCTTCTATAATCCCTAGTAGTCTGATCCTTTTTTGGACCGAATATTCTACGCAACATCTTATTTTCAAATACCTGAAGATGATGTTCATCCTTCAGCATTATCGGCCAAATTTCACATCCGTAAAGAAGAGTTGGATAGTATTTTTAGATTTCGGGACAAAAGACGCTAGCAATGCCGAGACCGAATAATAACAAGCCTTACCAGCCTTTAATCGCTCCTTTATTTTCTCTTGGATTTCGTTTTTTCTAGTTAACTTTACAGTTTTACAATTTTAAAGTACCAAAATGTCTTCCTTTTCTGCTACTAACCATATACTTAGTCTATCCGGATAGACTTCCAGCCCTGTTTCCTTACGCGCATTCCGCAACGTTTCTGTAATTAGCTTTATAGTTTCCGCGTCTTCACCCAACAGTTCCAAATCGTTCGCAAATCCGAGCGCGGATATTTTATCTTCAAATAGAAACCTTTTTCATTGGATTTATGCAGCATAAAGTGACGTTAAATGAATAAACAACAGGCGAAGCTGATATAAGCAGGTTAAAAATATGAAGGGTGAGCATGAAGGAATAAGGATAAGAAGAAGAATATTTACCCGAAGGAAGGTAAGAAGACGGCGAGTGAGCTACCGGGGAGGAGATGATGGTCGCTCTTCGTGACGGCCCAGTGTCCAGGACTCACGACCCGGAGTCACATCTCGGAGGCAATTTCCCTAATAGCACCCGCTCCTCCTGGGATAGGCAGGGTCTCTCGAAATTGGTTCTGGGTTCTCTATCTCTTGTTAGCTCCCGATCTTGTTTGTCTTATAACAGCATTACCGCATTACATGGCTCTCTCGGCTCCTAGTTGGCCGCCAGGGCTCACTCATGCTTTCGAAATCGGCAGTCGGAATCGGTAATTTTCCCGAAGAAAGTCTAAAAATTGATTAATTACGTCAACAATCAATCAGAAAGAAAGAAAAATAAAATATGCAGTCAGGATAGCCGACATAAGTGAAAATTCAGAGCTCTGTTATAACTCTGTTCTTTTTCGAGACTCTAAATCAATTATAAAAAAAATCCTATACCACTACAAACCGAGAAGGGTCTGGGTTTCAGTACATAGTAAAGACTACACTGTTGGACAACGCTTGTGCAGGGATGTGATTTGCCCTATATCACCCTCAACCATCAGATTTTTCCCTCTTGTTTAGGTAGTCACTTAATAGAGGTTGGGTGAGCAACAGATAAAGCTGCCAGCAGCGGGATTTGAACCAGGATTTTCGGCATGGAAACTCACCACTGTGCCACTCCACTCCCCAAACATAGAGATACCGATCTATTTATATTTTAAATCACTGGTTTAATTCATTGATCATAACTTTTGAACAATACTCTCAAATATATCCATGTATTGAACAGGTATTTTGGTTGACTTGTGTCTTAATATCATTTTATCATTAATTTGAAACGATTATGAGACCAATATAGTTTCGAAACTATGCCAAAAAAAATAGAATAGACTGAATCTCATGTATCCAGAGTAAATAGACTTTATTATTATTATTATTATTACTCAATGGAGCAAATAAAATGTATGGAAAGAGGTATTTAAATTAAGATTTAAAATGAACCAGGGTTATATTATTTAAAGCTAAGATATCCATATTACAGTTATCATAAAATACAAAAAATAAAAAGGGAATATTTTTTAGTAAACACAAACAAATACAAAGATCTAATATAGATAGATAAAAAATAATTCTATTCTGGAACAGTGTGACTAGTGATTACAATAACTTATTGTTTTTAATCAAATATTTATTTATTCAATGATTCCTATCATTATTCCGGTGTATTATTTTGACCGTGAACCCGTGTATCTATACAGATATATCTCTATACAGTAGATCTCTACTACATACAGTATCTGGCCATATTAATGTGACCACCAAGAAAGATTTTTTTCTTTTTGTTTTTTCCTAATTTTTTTTAATATACCTTCGCGTGTCTTAATAAATTACTGTTTTAAGTAATGGCAACACTGTTATAAGTTTTTTAAAGTATTTTTTTTTTTTAGCAATGGCAGCATTGGTTTTAGTATAGCCATTTTGTTTTACGCGTGACGGCGTGCATAATTTGTGTTTGAAATTGTTGTGGATTTATTGTTTCTTTTTCATTAAATACAAGTCGGATTCGGTGAGTTCATTATTGATTTATTATTTGTATCATATATTTTAACTATTTTGATAGTTTTTTTCCATCAATATGAAAAATAGGGTGTAAATAGGGTGACACCACAAAATATTAAAAAAAAATAAAGATTTATTTTCGAAACTATTTTTTTTTCATTTTCATACTATTATCAGATAACTGACTTATCCATAAAACTAATATTTAAACTCGATTTACATCATTATGCATACAAAAAGATAGTGCAAACATGTAAGAAGAATCTATCCAGTGGTCACATTAATATGACCAGGTACTGTACATTTCACTCTCAATGTATAAGAAAATCGTTCCTAGAATCGTCCCACGAACATAGAAGATCATTCATGACACAAGAGAGGAATACGTTTGCAAAAAAAAAGGTAGAACTGAATGAACTATTCCGATTTGTAGATTTGAGAAAATCCCCTTGCGACTGTGAGACCGAAGCTATGGTGACTTTTCCATCGTGTGAACTGTCGGTAGAAGAGATCCTTAACCGCCATGAGAGTCCCCTGGGATCTGGTACACGTACTCCTACTTCCAATCCTTTCTCGTGAGAATAGTCTTTAACGGAACGTCCTATCCGGGTGTTTACAATGGCGAGTGTGGTCTATGGTTGTTACGACAACCGTTTTGAAGAGTATGCGGTGTCTTCCTCCAATATACAAACCGATAACTGTCAAACACTTGTATCACAATAGATGTTGGAAATAGGGGAGGATTCAATTTGGAATATTTTACTATATTCCAATGCTTAAGGATTCCAATTTGAATAATAGCCCAAAAAGTGGTTTTTCTAAAATTACCGATATCAAACTTAGGTCTTTTTGATTGCTTATTTGTGAATTTAGGGTATTAGGAATAATGTTGTAGAAGAAAGATTCCCAAAAACAATCATGCCAATTACAATGTTGCAATTTCATCAAGAGGAGAGATATTCAAATTAACGCTAATGCCTCAATATCGAAAAAAACGTCATGATGCTAAAAATAAAATTGGCCGCCATTCAGTTGTGATGCATGTTAAAAAAAATTAAAATAGCTAAGAACACTTCAATTATAGGGTAAATACATTAAATTTTTTTTTTAAATAGTCAAGCGACCCTCATAGGATCTCTTAATCTGGATTGACAGTGAATGTTTCAATAAAATATAAGAAGAATAAACAGAGAAACTAAGTTTTGTAAAACGTTACAATAGAGTTACTAAAAAAAAATAACAATGTGACTGAAAAGTTAGTGGTTAAAATAAATAAATACATCTCAATTGAATCAACAAAAAAAAATCTGATATCTTAAATCAAGATAAGCAATTTTATAATTTGGAACTTATATTTGATATTCCTAGCAATCAAGTTGTGTGTGCCTTAGTTTACAAATACTAAAAGAATATTATATTTTATCAACAACAAAAACATATTAACCTGTAACCATTGTAAGTTAACTCATTTTCATTGTAAGGGATTATCCCACCAATTTTTTAAAATTTGTACATAATTTAAAATAAAATAAAACAAAATATTTAAAAAAAAAAAGAAAAAAAGAAAAGAATATTGGAAATTAAGAGATTCCTCATAACTAATAAAACAAAAAGGTAATGAATAAACATTGATATAAAATATATGCACCATTTATATTTAACCAGGAACTTATTGGTATGGTATAGTATAAAAAAAAATTAAAAATCAATCGTTGAGCTTTCCCAGTGGACTATCTTTAATTTGCACCCACTCTTTGTTCACCATAATGATAAACAAGGATAGTTATAAATTGTTCATTTTAAGAATATACCAAGAGCAGGGATTGTAATACCAAACATTTACAACACTTCCTTAGTTGCATAATTTTATTGTTATGAGGGCAGTTTATTGCCCTTAAAATTATAAAACAACATCAACATCTGTTTACAACCAGAAGACTTCTTGCCAGAATGAAGGAAACTCCAGGTGGTAACCCCAGATCCCGATCGGCAGACGTGCTCGCTCTCACCAAGGTCTTGGAGGCTTCTCCTTGTAAACCCAATCGACCATTGAGGCTACTGTACTCCGTTCAGTGAAAGTTCTGGGGAGAAAATCCGAAATAGTCCAACATCTAGGATTCTTCAATGAGGAAATATCTCCGATTGATCGGGAAATGAACTTCATTCGCGGCTAATTACACGTTTGGTTTTGCGGTTTGTCATCGCGCCCTCTTGGTCAAGCCTCGCCTCGTGGCCAGAAGCTATTTATGACTTATTTCTCCTGAATATGAACTCTCAGCTTAAATTATTTCTCGCTACCATATACAACGAAGAAATATCATAGAATAGAAAAATAATTTTATTCTGTGACTAGGACCCTTAGAATAAGATAATTGTACAGAATTTAATAAAAATATATCTGGCCAAACGGCTACATTATTAGAATACTACAATGTTTAATATATACTAAAAGGTATATACTCTATACTAAAAGGTATGTTCTGATAGAGAATAAAACAAATATTTAAAAAATTGCATACAAATTTACAATAAAAAGAAATAGGCTAATGGAAATATAAATAAGTAGGTAAGAACATCTAATAATATAAAAAATAATATCATTATGAGTGAGGAATATTTACAGTAATTCATCAATCATTTGTGCTGATTTTAGCTATTAATTTGTATTGATTAGAGAGCATCTGTTTGGGAATTTGGGAGATGTAGGAATAGTTTGCATTTAAATGTGGATCAGGAAGATGCATGACGGATATCGGGTTGGAGTGAGTTCCAAAGAGAGGTAGAACGGGCGAGAAAGGAACGCTCAAAAGGTTTGATTCTGTGGGATCGGATAAAGGTCGGAAAGGCGAGATCTTATGCCATGGGATTGGATAGAGGATCAATCATACTAATTAACATGAGCACATTAGTGAGATGGAAAGATCCTTTTTCGCAGTAATGCGAAAAATTTTGTATTTAGATTTCCAAGATATATCTATTTTGGCTAGATTTTTAAACAATTATAACTATCGTTTTTATAAATTATATTTGGTATTTTTCCGCTCGAGTATACTCTACTTGTCTTTATCCATGCCAATATGTAACATTCCTCCTAATTACTTGTTCTATTGTATTATATAATAATTTAAAAAAAAGTATTTTAATATACTAATATACGTAATATACTAATAAGTATTAAGGGGATAGAATAGATAATGTGAAAATACTTGATGCAAGCAGATTTCGAATTTGATTTAGGATCAATTTTTCAGCTATTTATTTCTAGAAATTCGCCTATAAATTTGCTCTGTTTCAATTTTCCTCTGTAAACCATTTTAATTTTTTTTTGCTAACTTTCTAATTAGTTATAACAACTTATGTTTTCTATTAATTTTCAGTTTCAATTCTGAATAAACCTAAATGAGCAAAGTATAACATGGATCTTAAATATTTAACAGTTATGCCTTGAATGATTCAAACAAGAAAAATTAATTTTAATTTAAATTATTTTGCAGTTTTTAACACAGAAGTACATTATATGGAATTTTAATTAGAATTAAATACATTTCATTACAATTGCCTCTCCTTTACTTTGTACTAAACAACAAACTTCTTTAAAATTCACACAAACCCTCCAAATTTTTTTCACGCAACAAGAGGCCATCACTTAGATCAATAACAAATATATATATTAATTATATAATCATATAATTATAAATATAATCAGATATAAATACATAATCACATTGCTGAATAATTTCGAACTGTTGAATTCTAGATGTATTGAAAAGGTAGAAACTGTTTGTCTATATTCTGATATATAAATATTCTATATCTTCAAATAATGATAATCTTAATAGTTTTCAATATTCATATTATACTATAACAATTTTTTTTTAAAATGAATAATTTATAACCATCCATGTTGTTTATCATTATGGTAAATAAAGAGTGGGAGTAAATTAAAGATAGACCACTGGGAAAGTCCCATGATTGTTTTAAAATACTTTTTTTTATTTTTGAATACAAAATCATGTTTTCCCATCAAATGAAAAACAAGTTTTCTTTCTGTTTAATGATTACTTTTTTTTCTTTTCTCTTACGATGGAATACAAAACATCATCGATACTGGATTGCATGGTTTTATACCCTAAGGTTTACAGATATGCTAACAATTGTTATAAAATGTTTTTTTTTCTTTTAATTTCTTTTTTTTCTACATATAAATTTATGATGACTCATATTAAAAATACTTGAAGTGGGACAAACAAAATTATATATATTTAGCTCTACGCACGAATATAATCGAGTAATATATATTGAATGTTATTACATTACATATTATTGTGTTTAATCTAGAGATCTGGATAATTAGAATATTTTATTATCATAGCTAATGAAATGAAAAAGGATTAAGCTAGTATGGTAAATTTAATTAAATTTTTAGAATATTTTTAGTAGCTGCAGAAATTCGTTTTATAGGACGGAAAAGGGTTCCAAACGCATAGATTTTTTGAAAACTGTACCCTACTACAGAACTTTTATTACATAGTAAGAAGTAAGAAAATAAAAAATTACTATTATGTCTTATAGAGATATATATCATATAAATACTAATAATGAATATACACAAAATTGGCAAATAACATCCACATTTTGAGATAATGAGGAAAATGAAATATGCATTTCTTTATCTTCATCTTTGCCACTTTTGGAGATTTAAGCTTCATTTAGGTTTAAGTTAAATTTTAAGAAGGTTTCATTTAAATCATTGGAGCTTATGTGTCTGTTCGTTACTAAAAAAAAAGTAATAAAATAAAAAAGAACCGAAGCTGTAATAATATTGAAGAGATAGGCAGCATATTAGTTAGTTGCTCAAAATGCTTTGTATTGGATCCACCCTAAGATATTTTATTTACAAAAAAAAAATAGAAACAAAAAAATGAAAATGAACGAAGCGGTAATAGTGTTCAACTATATATACAATTCAATAATTTACTAATTTTAATTTTCTTATTTATTCTTTTAATCAGTAATAATACTTCAGTTTCAACTGGCTGAATGAATACTATGTCCATAATTTGTTGTTTAAGTTTTGTTTAATATCGTATTTTCCATTTAGCGTCAAGTTTTATTTACAATTACGACAATAACGAAAAAGGTAAAACAATGGAAAAATTTGAAAATTTAATTGTATGTAAAGTATGGAACATGCAGAGCAATAAACGTCCTTCAAGTTGGGGTACTGCGTGAAGGGAAAAAGTATATATACAATATATATATATTATATCCAGATGTTATCCAAGTTGTGGCAGAAGTTATCCAGATGAGGCAGATAACTTATTTTACCTATTCACAGTCACGGATGGGTCCTTTGGGATCTGCAGACCCCTGGGGTTCATCCAGCCCTTACACAGCTAAATTTAAGTTAAAAGCTCTATAATATAAATAAAACCTGGGGCTTGAGTTGAATATAAACTCGGAAAAATCACTGAGAAAGGGTACAGTCTCTACCACGTATTGGACCCAAGAACATTCACTGGTTTGTTTGGGTTGCACAGTACTTTTTTAAAATTAGAATTAACATTTGAATCCTGCCCTCATTTCGTCTTTTGTACGAGCGAACATTAACGTAACTAGAGTTGACTCATGGGGGGGTTAACCCCCGCCAGTCAACCACTCCAATATATTACTCCCTTCAAGAAAGATGTCTCGTAATATAGGTATAATTTATATTATTCTATAAATCATGTAACTTCAAATTAAATAAATAGATTATAATTTTTTATAAATGTTATTTATTTTATAAAAACAGTTTATTCATTAAAATAACTGTGTTTGTACTTTCTTTGTTGTGTTTTTGCCATTATTGACTCTTACTTCTGTAATTCCACAATAATAACTTTGGAAAAGCAAAATCCTTCAAATTTGTATTTCTTTTAAATTTTTACTTACAATTTTTTTTTTAATGTCTTCTAAGCAATGGGGGGGTTACATCCCCAATAAACCTCCCCCCTCGTTACGCCTATGCGAGCGAACGTAGTTTAATATTTTATTTGAATAACATAAAAAAGTTCTTATTAATAATCATTTTATAGTAACAACTGTTATAAAACAAAAATATGGAATAGTGAATATTGAGAGACGATACCATAAGACACTGAGCAATCGGACTGAGTGGTAGGGTGATTTCTTTTGTTCTTGGTACTCGGTCGTTAGGGGCCATCATCTAGTCTCGGTTCACTGCTGAGGGCAGTGATTGGACCACGGCAAAAAGTCAAACAATTCCTTCGGGTATTGCTACCGGGGCAACCCTTCTTATATCGTCGCTTCTGCCTTCTACATATTCAACTGATATAGAATATTGCATCAACGTAGCAAGATGAAGAAATTCCGGGGGAAAATTGGTACGGGTGGAGGTCAAAGAAATCATTCCTTAAACAATGATAAAATATTTAATAGAAACCGAGTTTTTCTCAAGGACTGGATAGAGAAGATATAAATAAAATATTTGAAATAGAGAAATGTTAGAGTTATCTTTTTAGGAACAAAATTAATCTCACGCCAACAACCAAACAGTCTCATCAATCAGAGATTTTTTATTTAATTAGCCGACGTTTCGACCCACATTGTAAGCCTTCCTCAGAGCTGGATAGCCAAAAAATAAAAATAGTTAAAAATGAAATGATTGGAATAGATAAAAATACGATAAAATTGAATATTTTTTTTTATTTATATCATCGATGCTTCACTCATTCAGTTAGATATTTTAAAAAAAAATTATCTTAGTGTATATTGTTTGTATTTTTAATTATTTGCTTTGTTTTTTTTCTACTTGACATTGTAATTTGCATACATATATAATTATCTATTGGAGAATGGAGATAGTTGGATGGTGCAGTAAAAAAAAAACACCAAATAAGTACAAGACTTATATTTAATGTGTGCCGACGTTTCGACCTACCTTGTAGGCCATCTTCAGGGCTATGAGAGAGAAACAAACAGAACAAAAAATATATAAAAAACGTTACAGCAACAAGAATATAGTAACATGTAATGTAGAAAATTAAAATAGTGACAGATATAATAATTAAAGATAACGAACATAAAATACAGAATAAATGTACAGAAAGGATAATAATGTAAACATAATATAAAGGGAAAGAAAAATGAGAAGGTAAACAGAAAGATACAAAATGAAAAGATTAAAATATAAAAAGGTGAGATATAAAGGATTTAGAAAAAAACTAGTTTAATTACAGATATAAAATGTATGATAATAGACTCCTAGAGGTTACATAAGTAAAATGTATGAAAAATAATACAAAATATGATGCCAAAGAATAATTACAGAAGAAATATGTAGAAAGAAATGAAGAGGTATCTCGTAGAATGACAGAAAGGTAAAATTTGAAAATATAACTATGGGATGTAATGTAAAAATAGTTGATTGGATTAATAAATTTGAAAAATTAAAAATAATACTTATAAATATAACTCTTCATTGATAGAAGGCATATAGAGCTTGACCCTGGTTTCCCTTACTCTAAGACATGACTTGTCCCAGATTAAATAAAGAGTTTATTATTATTATTATTAAATATAAAAATGAAATTAAAACCTTAAATAGAGATACAAATTTTAGTAGATGTACCGGACCAAAATGCAAGTCTTCTTCAGAGATGGATAGTCAAGAAATAAAAATATTTAAAAATAAAATGACTGGAATAGAGAAAAATAAGATTTTTATTAAAAGAAATAATGTTTATTTCATATCAACAGCCCAAGCAGTCTCACCAATTAGATACAACAACGTTAAAGAATTAATTCCTCAAACAGTGATCATCTATTTATTATAATCCGACGTTAAGACCCACATTGCAGCCCTTCTTCAGGGCTGGATACAAATGATACAAAAATATTTAAAAATGAAATATTTGAAATAATAAAAAATATGAGAAAATTAAATAAATCTAAAAAATGAAATTGCTTGAGTAAAACTGATCAAACAAAAGGAACAATAATTTAAAAGATGAAATCAAATAAAAGTAATATTTTAAATTTTAAATTCCGTCTCAGGCTACTTCAACACTCAGCTCTAAGCTCCTAATTAATTACAAAAGACCTTTCATATGATCTTTACTTTGTTACGAATAAAGTCATGCAAAATGACCTAATGCTTCATTTGTTGCTGATTTCGCCAGATCCGGATACTAGTTATTTCGTGAAAAATTGTATTCTCACTCAAACCCACTAGTTTCAAATCTAGCCATCTCTTCAATTCCCGATAATATCCAAGGCGTATGAAAACAAGATGGTCTTGTGTGTGACCTTTAATAATTAAATTTGTTATTTGAGTACTCCCACAGAGCAGTTTCTCTAGTTGTCTTTATCCATGGCATTAGGTATTATTCCTGCCGTTGTCATAGTACAGTTGTAAAATTCAATAAATTTTTTTTTTAAATTGACAAATTTACTATTTTTAAAAATAAAAATAAAAACCACATTTCTTGTCAGCTTATCTCAAAATGGTGCCCTTTAAATAGTGAGATAATTTTAGATTAAATTTTGCTAGATATAGTGCGAGAAAATTTCTACTTATCTCTGACATCCTCTTTCAATTTGGTCCGCTATCTTGAATGTCGAGACTGGAAGCTTTATCGCACCGACATTCATGTCAAGGATCGAATTTTGTTTATACTTAACTGAGATATACATATGTTATTTACAGAAGGCAATTTAAGTTTAATATCTAGGACAGTGGAGATTTAAAGAAAAATTTATTTTAATCGATTGTAGATGTGGTTAGTACAAGTACTTTTAAATAGTGCAATATTTGAAGTCTATGGGAAGGATATATATATATATATATATATATATATATATATATACACTTTCTTATCGATTCTCACCTATTCAAGTGAATCTTGGACTCTAACCAAAAAGCACAAGACCCAACTTTAAGCCATGGACTCGCGATATTTAAGAAGAATGGAAGGGAAGAACAGAAGAGACCGAATGCGAAACTTAACAATACGGTCAAATATCGGACTTCGGCCAGCTGGGGATCTTATCGAAGAGCATCAGCTGAGGTGGTTCGGCCATGTTTCCAGAATGGCGGAAAACAGAGTGGCGGAGGCCGTGTATGAGACGAAAGTGGAGATGTGAGACTTAAAGGAAGACCAAGGAAGAATTGGGAGGGCGCAATCCAACAGGCTTTTGACAGAAGGGGTTTGGAGTGGAGAAGGAGAAGACGATTGGTACAGGAGAGGGATTCGTGGATCAGGCTCCATAGAAAGGATCCTCACACCGTTGGCGGTAGAAGAGGAGATGATTAAATAAATAAAATTTTTTGGGGGAGGGGAATTCAAAACTGAAACGAATTTAGAAAGTGTTGGATGAAGAAAGATCTAAGAAAGAGAGAGATTTGGGTTTTGTGGAAGAAAACGATTATATGTTCAGGCGCCAATTTTTAACAGATTTTCTATAAAGATCATAAAATAGAAAAATAACAAATTAAATAGTTAAAATTAGAAAAACCCTGAGGTTCGGCGCCATTTAGTGGACAATTATCACCCTTTTGAGTCTCAGAATTAGATTATTATTAATATAATAAATTAAGTTCCGATATATTAAGTTTCTAACAATAATAAAATAATAAATAAAATTAATTAAGGCTATTATAAATTACATATGTAATATCATTGTAAGTGTGGATCAGTACGAATACTTGACTTCAAATACATTTTTTTCATAATTCTTTATAGATTTACAGCAGTGGATTAGGGTTTTATGAAAGGATATTATAACTAGTTCAGGCGCCAATTTTTATAGATTTTCTACTAGTGACTTATTTATTGACAAATTTAGTTCAAATAGGAAAAATTGAATGAACTTAAAATTAGGATGTCAGTCTGTGGAATGTTTTAACTACTTTAAGATTCATTACAAAAAAAAAAAACACAACAAAAAACTAATTTTTAATTTCAACAACATTGAATGAAATACTCATTTTTTTTTTTATCATAAATTTTTATTTTTTTAATATCGTAAAGGATAGGGTTCCATTTACCACTCTAAACCATGAAGGGCCTTGGTTTGAGTACATGGTTGAAACTGTACTGTTTCTAGGACAACGGTTGATCAGAAAAAAAAAATCAAGCCTACTGATAGAACACACCAGGTTAAAGATATTTGAAATTACTAGAGAAATTGACATTTTCTATTTATGGTATTGATACTCACATCGTTGCTGACAGAATGGTTAAACATATCTCTACATCAGAACTAGGATGTACGGGCGAGAAGAATAACGCAGAACTAAAAAAGACAAATGAGTTTAGTGTGAATGAGCGCGGAGATGGACGAAGGTGAGTTCTTCATGACCCAAGTGTTAACAAGACGGATCGGGAGCCATTACTGTCGGAATTTTAAACAGAACGCGCTTGATGCTGTCCAAGATGGATTGCTGAAACGTCGTCTCCACATCTTCTTTATTCTCTCCTATCTCACGGGCCTTAGGTCTTCCCTAACATATCCATCCGACGTGTTGGATAGCCGCCTTGTCAAAGTATTCAATGTCTCGGATGGGTTGAACATGGAGGTAAATAACACTTTCAAAATTACTCAAACGAGATGATCCTTTGTCTTTAAATCAAAAATCGAACGAAGTTTTTCTTAACTTGTACTTCTCCTCGTAAGCGTACTTGTCCTATTGCTTATTACTATGATACTAAAGGATATCAAAACCTCAAAAGTGAGATAAAATATGTTTCAAGAAAGAATAAGAATAAGTCTAATAATAAGTCTCTGTTCCACTACAACCCATGAAGGGTCTTGGGCTACTGAGACCACTTACTGAAGCGGTAGAGACAATACTGTTTCTCGAACAACGGTTGTGCAGGGAGGTTATTTGTCCGAGGAGGGTCTCCAGATCTACAACTGAGCTATCCGCTACCATACTTCATAGCATTTCTTTTATTGTATATGAATATGTTTCTATAGGAAAGAAACAGCTCAAAAGAGAGATAGAATACTTTTCAAGAAAGGAGAGAAAATATTCCTACCAAAAAGTTTCATGTAAATTAATAAAAAACTAATATAACTTCAGGCTAGTTGCATTTATTTGGCATTTATTTTAGATTTATTTTTTACCACAAATGGTGAAGTGTTTAATAAGTTATGTGCGGGTAGACTATTTTATATTTTTCGGCCCCGAAAATTTTTACTCCGCACAGAAGTTAGAAACACTTTTATTCAGTAGAATATCTCATATTAAACAATCTAAATATGGGCATTTACCGAAAGTGGTATTTTATTCATGAATAATTAAGGTCGCTTCTAGCTCCAAACTGGGCCGAAACACCTGACAGGATATATTGTACTAACGTTCGTAAATGTTTGATTATTCCGGTGCCGATTCGTTGAACAAACAACAATTTATTAATAATAATTACCATTTTCATATATAGTTGAAGACAAAATTATTTTTTCCCAAGCTCAATTATGCGTTAGTAGTGAGAAAAATTATATTGACATTTTATATCGGCATTACTTGTTTTTGTAATAATCATGGTATAATTTATAATTTTAAACATTAAACGAAGAAAATTTAAACCCTTGAATAAATTATTAATTATATTTTAAATAAAAAGGATACAAATGGAATGTTTTCGTCGACAGTGTAGGGAAAACATTTATATAAGAAGAATACCGTGGTTAGAGGTGAATAGCATTAGCATTTTATTATTACATGTTGTATATTTATATTTCCATTAATATGAATAAGAAGTTAGGTGTTATAAGCATAAGATTAATTATCAAATTAATTATAATATAATGTCCCCGGTTATAAACAATAGCGGATAACAGTCCCGGGGTACTGGCCAATAACCAAGAACAATATTATGTAGATATAAATTAGTGGTTTGTAAAAAAAAAATGTTTTATTTTGGGGTTGAATATACAGTGGATCATCGATTATCCGAACTTTCGATTAATGGAATTGTTTTTTTTCAAATGTAATTTTAATTAGTTTTATTATATTGCTACTAAAAAGAATTAGAGATACAGCTGCCAGTAGAGGAAGTCAACATTGAAGCAGACAAATACTAAAACGTTCTTTAAGCCACAGAATTAATTTTGATAAATCTTTGCATAAATTTGATTTTGTTTTACATACATGTGAATACATATACATATGTACCTACATATTTTCTTTGCATTCTTTTTTCACCATGTACATATATTTTTATGTAAATAAATAATCATGCTTTTTATAAACTTTTATTAATTGTTTTAGATTTTCCTTTCACGCATTTATATATATATATATATATATATATAAATAAGCTCTATATATATATATATATATATATATATATATATATATATATATATATATATATATAATAATATAAATATATATATATATAGGTATATATATATATATATATATATATATATATATATATATTATTATTATATATGTATTATTTTATTATATGTATATATATTATATATATATATATATATATATATATATATATATATATATATATATATATATATACACATATTTTAGTGGATTTCGATTTTCCGAATTTTTGATTAGCCGAACCGCCCCTGACAACATTAGTTCGGATAATCGACGCTCTACTATATAAACAAATTGTATTTTCTTCATGAGAAATTTATAATAAGGTTTTCGAATCGTTTTAGATGAAGAAACAATTGAGAGAGATGTCAATTGATTGGCTTTGACTCCTAATTACCTCAGATTGTTGTTAATTTGGAGAAAGTGTCGCTTTGTGGTGACTTGCGGCGGCTTGGCATCAACAAAGCACAAACAAACTTAACCAGTAATTACAACTCAGCAGGCGGCGTTGACAGATTCAACTTCATATCTGTAGGCATATTAAGCTAAAAGTGTTTTCCCTTTGATAAATTTCCTTCCTCAACTGTTTAAAGTAGGCCTTTATTAGTTATAAACCTTTTTTTTTTTACTATAATTTGATGATTAATAATGGTAAAATATTTCATATATTACAACTTATTAACAATGTTTTGTTAATTTATTAACAAAGGAAGCGGGTTAGGTTAGTATTAGAGCGCTGAGTTGCTGTGCTGAAGATTCAAATCTGGCCGTGACAGATAAATTAGTTAATTTCAGATATGCCCTGATATTATTATCCCTGTATGATCTGTAGACCCTCCTGGGGCTCACACAGCCACTATAAAGTGGGTACCCAAAATAAGGGGAATACCTGGTGCTTGAGTGTAACCTCGGGTCTCGGATATCCTAATGCTTGTTAAATTCAGAAGAGTCTATAGTATTGCACTTAGACTCTATCCATAATAAATATTTTATTCTTATTGATGTATAAATATATTAACAAAAGCTCTATAATTGAATTCCTATTAATTACGATAAATAATAATTAATAAGTTAAATCAACTAAATAAAATATCAAGGAACATTTATTTTACAAATTATAAATTAGTGAAAACAATCAATAGAATAAATAACGAAATCCTCTAAAAAAAAGACTGTTAGTTTTAAAAACCTAAGGAATTGGTTTTGCATAATTGCAATTTAGCAGAAATTATAAACATATTTTAAATAATCATAGGATCAACATAGTCACAGAAGTCTGTTATGCTAACTCTAAACCCTAAACCACAGGTTACTGCTGGTTATTATGACCACCAGCATTTTATTATATGCTAGAAACATCTTTCGTTGTTTTCCAGGAAGAATATTGGATGGTCAAAGGAATAAATTAACAAAACAAATATTTTTTTTTTAGATTGATTTATTAATATTTACAACTGTAATGATATTACAAGTAAATTCGCTAATATGAACAAATGACATGAAAACAAAAAACACTTGTGGAGAAACTAACCATCGGTAGCACTCCAATAAAGTTCTATAGTAGAAGGTCTCGAGGCCATTTTCTTTTCAGACGCCTCGGAGGGTTATCAGCAATAATATGGGAAGCAAGTTGAGGGACTAGCGGATTCAAGTGTGGATGGAGCTTGTCATGGAAGGATAGGTATCTAGTTATGGGCCAAATCAGCAGCATATGGGATGTTAAGATCATGATGGATGAGTTTGTTTGTGACATAATAAGGAGCATTGAGGATTTTACGAAGCATTTTGGGAGCTTAGAACGTTTGTCCAGTAAATGTTGAAGTAGGCAAAAACGTCAAGCAGTTTCTTGTCTTTTCAGTCTTGTATGAGGGAAAAAAATAATAAACAATTGTTCACCTGAGAAAGCTGAAACCAAAACTACCTTATGCCCACAACACAAAAATGTGTGTCAATATCTCGCTTAGTTTGCGAAATTTCATTTTTTTTCAGCTGAGATTACTATTCAAAAATCTTTAAAGAAGCGATGGATCGAGATCGCTTTCAAAATCAAATCTGGGTCCGTCATATAATGGGCTAATATTGAATAACATTAACAAAAACAGATTACGATAAAGTGCAAATTGCACGAAAAACACGTCAGAGAAATACTCCGTTGAATATTCCATGGAGTTAAGCGAAGCGATTTACCCTATATGCTTTGTTTATTGATCCTCCTGGAATTAACCGTGGTAAAGTTAAGGAGGGGCCATATAGTTTCATAAAATATGCAGAGTATGGAAGTTGCCGATACGGTGTTATAGTGATGTCATGTGTGTATCGATTTTTACAGACCGCAAAGTTGTTATGGTGAACCGTATATCAGCAGGAAAAAAAAATATTATTGCTGAGTCTTATATGTAATTACGTATGTAAGTCGGAGACATATAGGAAAAGGCCAGACTATAAGACAAACATGAGGATTAATAGGCATAAAATATTCCCACAACAAAGCCTTGAGTCCCAAAAATACTGGAAAAATCAACAGTTAATATTCATGTCTATGATCATTGAGTTATCATCAGGTGACACACCAAAAGAGAATCACATCAAATAGGACAAAGTACAGCACATCTCACACTAACAGCCCAAACGGACTCATCAAATAGAGACTAGAACCTCGCTCGAAGATGCTCCACAAACAACTAAGGCACAGGATTTTATTTTTTGTTGGCATTGTTATAAGACTTTTTCCTATTTATAAACTTTTTTTTTTTCATTAGCTGATTAAATCCCAAGGATTAAAGAACAAACCAGAGGCGTAAACCCAAAAACAGCAAAATTTTGTTTGTGGCTTAGGTCAAAACGTAGATGGGAATATTACGTCCTGAGGTTGAGGTTTTGTGTTATAATCCACATTCAGGCATGTCTATTTGTAGAGGTTTAATTTAATTAAAATATAAATATTTGTATAAAAATGTATAGGCTTATAAATATAACAGAAAAAACTGTACTATTACATCCCATGAAGGGTCTTATGTTCACTACGGGCATTGTTTCTAAGACAACGTGCAAGGAGGTGATTTATCCGAGATAAGGCTATACCTCCAGATTTTTCCCACTGATTAAGGGTGCACAATTTATAGAGGCTGGGTGATCCCCAAGAGGGTTTCTAGATTCCACTGGGTTCGTCCATGGCTATTAACATATTAACAATTTATCTGCCACAGCTTGTTGTGAACCCGGTAGCTCCTAGCAGGAACCCAGCGCACTACCACTGAGCTACTCTGGTCACTAGTAGGTACTACTATATCAGTCAGTCAATAAATATAAAACTATATTTTGGCCTAGTTTCGGTATTTAATAACTGTCATGCTCTTACATTAGTGAATTTACAATAAATGAATTCACCCATTCTCTATAAAGCCGTTACCTTCAATTAGAAAAAAAAACTGGCGGTTGAGCGTGAATTCTACCATATCATCTTGCATTTCCATTACTTTGGACAAGAAGTGAACAAATGCAAGTACTGAACCATATGACCCTTAATGGGTTGTAAGGGTACACATTTTTTTTTTTTTAACGGAAGCGTAATTCCAAAACTTGCATTAAACTGGTTAAGTGGTAACGTAATATATATCCCCTGGTTTAGGGTTGTAGACCGACTATGACATTTAATTAATAAAATTAATAAAAAATTAAAAAAATATAATTTAATTAATTTTTCTTACTAGATTTGTAAGTAGTAATTTAGTGATATAGGACATGGTGGAGTTTGTAAACTGGAGCAGGTTATGCTAGCTTGGGCATTTTGAAAGGTTGCCAGAAATACATACGACGAGGTAGATTATGAAAAAAAAATGGAAGACTCCAGAAGCTGGCTGAAATAATGTAGAATAACATCTCTTACATACTTGGAGTGACTGTGTTGAGGAAAAAAGGAATTGTCGGGATGCCTAGATAAAGCTTGTGAGGGAGATCAAGGTAGCGCCGTGCATAGAAATAAAGAAATAAGAATTAGTAATTCCAAATCTAATATTCATATACCATGAGAGATGTTGATAGTGTGTAGTTGAATCCAATCTAAGTAATGGCCCATGCACAGTTGCTAGAGCTGAGCTACGCCTGGGAGATATCTCAGTTGGCAGCACTGAGCAGTGCCTTCAAGATATCTCAGTTGGTAGGCCTGAGCGTTGAACTCTTCCCTGGCGGGAACGTACTAATGATTTCCGCTCGTGCCACGCTAATCCTACAAGATGGAGGTCGGGATTAGTGATGCCTCCGACACGTTACGTCCCATCAATTTTACACCCGCTTCACGCTTATTGTTTCACGCCTATTGTTCAATTATTCTGGAAATGGTGTTGTAAAAACTGTGTTTATGGGATTTTCTGAATGAAATACTGTAGTATTTCTAATAGAGTGGTATTGATTTATGATAAAATTCCATTTGTAAAGGATTTGTTAAAGAGAGCGAAAAATCCTTGGGCGTGGCGTCCTTCAGAGGGAACGTAAAATGTTGGTATCGAGCTTGTGCGGTGTCAGTATCTTGTTAAAAATCCCTATTCTATTTATAACTAGATGAGCATCGTCCGATTAACCATATCAGCATAAAGTGACGTTAAATAAATAAACAACAACCGAAGTAAAGAAAATTAATGAAAAAAGGCATTCAGATATAAAAAACAATAAAAAAAATTGGTCGTTAAGGTTATAACAATAAAAATATTTAGTCTTATTTATATAAATAAATAAATAAAAAGATTCAGCGAACCCGAAGGCTCTTTACAACTTTACAAGCTCATCTCAATCTTCGCGACGCTATCACTTGAATAATATTAACAGGGTGGATGCTTTGCAATTCCGCGTTGTGTAATCTCCTAAATTCTCCTGTCTCATCCTTTTTTGGAAAGAATATTCTGCGCAACACCTTATTTTCGAATACCTTGAGACATTGTTCATTCTTCAACGTTAGCGGCCAAGTTTCACATCCGTAAAGAAGTGTTGGAAGGATGATGGTTTTATAAATTCCGATTTTTAGATTTCCGGAGCTTAGTAATGTTGACACCAAATAACAACAATGTCCAATGGCTGATTTACATAACATTAAAAAGACAATAAATAAAAAAAAATGACATTATAACAAAAAATTAATAGTTGCATGTATTTGGACGATTGGACTATTGATAGTCCAGAAGTTAAATAAAAAAGTGAGATGATTTCTTATAACATAATTTATACAATGATTATAAATATATATATATGTATACCTATCCTACTAATATTATAAATGCAAAAGTTTGTATGTTTGTCTCTCTTTCACGCAGAAACTATTGAAGGGATTTGGATAAAACTTTACAGTAATATAGGTTGTACATCAGAAAAACACATAGGCTACAGCATGGGCGGATTTAGGGGGGCATGTGCCTCCCCTCCCAGACAGATTGTTAGGTTCTGTGGAGAATCCATTATAGTACAAATTAAAGACAAATCACATGCTAATAGTTGTTAAAATAATAGAAAGAACATGAGTGAAACTATTGTTTTGATATTCTACTAATATGTATTATAAATGCGAAAGTTTGTATGTATGTTTGTAACTCATTCACGCAAAAACTACTGAAAGAATTTGGATGAAACTTTACAGTAATATAGGTTGTACATCATAATAACACATAGGCTACAGCAAGGGCAGATTTAGAAGGGGGACGGGGGCTCGTACCCCTCCCTCCCAGACAGTATTTTGTGTTTTGTGAAGAATCCATGATAGTACACAATAAAAGGCAAATCAGGAACTTGGCATCTTGAAATTTGCAGATAGGTTCTTTGTATAATTTAAGAAAGAAATTTGGATAATTCCACCCCAAGGGTTTCCCCCTTAATATAATAGGGGTTCAAAGATTGTATGGAATCCGTCAGTTTTGAAGTTAGACATCTGAAATTTTGGATGTACGAGTAACATAGTTAAAAAAAAAATTAAATTATTTATTTAAAATGACCTGTCACGAAACTTTATGTGGCAGACCAAATTCCACGCGAGCGAAGGCGCAGGCAAAAGCTAGTATATATATATATATATATATATATATATCCAAAATAGGCAGATCATAACGTTTTTTATTACTCAAACTGGTCTAAATTAATTAGGTGATTGCTGAATTCATTCCCAACACAACCCAAAAAAATCAGTGACGCATACCGAAATTTCAATATTTAATGCAATAAACAGTTAGAAAAAGTGTCGTAAATTTTCCATGGATCCAACACTTTCTCATTCGCTTTAACCCACAATAGGAGAAAGCGAAGACTATAAGCATGTTTGTTTTCTATACTGCATCTTGTGGTTTTTTGAAAAATATAGCTTCTAAAAATATAGAATATATTATTCATAGTGTCGTAATAGGAAAAACATTATGTACTAATGTACACTTATTTATTTGTTTTGTATTAAATGATATTTATTTTAATTATATTATTTATATTAAATATTAAATAAATAATAATGCAGATAATTTTAAAGATGAAAATTTAAGCGAATAAATTTGGGTTTCATTCCACCTTTGTTTTGAGTTCATTTCATGTCTGAAATTTCAGCATGTCTGTTTTTTATTAGGGCCTAGGCCAAGTAATATAGGATTTTCTGCTGTTTCAGTAATTTATTTATTTTCCATTAAACCATGATTTTATCCATAGGAGAATTAAGCCTTGTAACCTACACTGTTTTTTAAATTTTTGAATTAAAAAAAATGCTGTACCATTACAAACTCGTGAACGCGTCCATACTCAGGGTTTAGCACGTGGTAGAGACTGTACTGTTCCAAGGACAACGGTTGTGCAGGAAGGTGATTTGTCCTAGATCACGCTCAGCCGCCAGATTTTTTATTTTGGGTCTCCACTTATAGGGACTGGGTGAGCCCCATCTAGATCCTATATGATCCATCTCCGGCTGCTAACAGACTAAATAAAATTCTTGCCTACAACGGAATTTGAACCAGGATTTTGTTGGCAACTCAGTGCTCTACCACTGAGCCACTCCGCTCCCCTTTTTAATATCATTCGGTTAATTATTTTCAATAATAATAGAAACCGATCATTAAAAAAAAAATGGAACTCTTCTCAAAGGTTTTAAAATTATTAAATTTTAATAAACATTGTTTACTAACATCTCCCTCTCTATTATAAAAATATAAATATATAATGTGAGAAAAAATAAAAATAAGATACGAGACCATTCTTAAAAGCTGAAGGAAAACTAGGCTGAGTTAGAAAAAAAATACCTCTTTACTGCACATACATATTTCTAAAAATTTAAGAAGCCCTTAGAAAGATCAGTTTATTGTCAGTATTTAAATAAAAATTTATACAACGTAAATTAATTAATTATAAACAATAAAGAATTAAAATAAATAATGTATATACAATGATGAGTGCCAGTTGCTTCTATAAATAGTCTAGTATACATGGGTTTCCTACAGTGGTCAATGATAGTGATATTTTTTCATTAAATCGTATTTACTAATATCTAAATAATTAAACAATAAACCTTCTTATATAGTATTTTTTTCGAAATCTACATTATTTATAAATTTTAGGAAGTTTGGATGATATTTATTATTTAGGACTTGTTCTGACGTTGGTCGATTTTTCCAACTTTTTATAGTAAATTTTCAATATTAATAACTATTCCCTTGCTATTTCGAACGTAAATAATTGTCTCTAAAAAAAATAGGACCATTGTATTACTGTGAGCGAGCACAGCGGATGATGTTGGCCGGTTCTATGTTTTTATACCTTCGTTCTACGTTCGTTAAACTCCAACCTTTAAAGTTTATGACAGTCATAAATTATGATCCAACTATGTCCCTCCTAGTGATGACAACTTTGGTTTTATATTTTTTATTCATTCCTTTCTGAAATTGCACTCCCGTAGTTAGAATACTAAACGGTTATTAGAATAATGGCGATGGGTAGGCATTTCGTAATCTTATGTAAGACTTAGGTATGCAAATAGTTTCAATATGAAGTGAGATGGGAGAAGGTGATGGTTTATTATCTGTTAAATAACCATGTGAACAATAAATAAAATACACTGAGTCTACATCCGCTAGGTCTGGAATTGTACCGATCTCTCTGCACAACTGTTGTGCTGTTCAAACTCTACCATGTACAGAACCAAAGACAGTTCATGAGTCGTAGTGACAAATGTACAAGTTATCATGAACTTTATTCTGTAAAATGCGGTAATCATTTCATCTAGAAATGAGCGTTTCAACAAACGTATATAATCTATACAACGAAATTTTAGTTGAAACTTTTATTTCTTGATTAAATGATTACAGAACTCTACTCATTACTCATAATTACATTTTCTTATCCACACTAAACCTCACTATAAATTGTAATTTTGGAAAATATTATAAATTAAACAAATAAACAATTAAAACTTTGTGTAACTCAACTCGAAGCGACAACCTGCGGAACAGATATCCAGTTTTTTTTAGTGTTTTCTCAAAAGATTGAAAAGTTTACACAAACTAGCACACAACTATAGTGTTTATTCGAAATTTACGTGTTAAATTTCCTATTTGAACTCTTATCATTGTATTTAAAAAAATTCTTAAATGAAAATCTATAACTATAGATGAAAATCTACAGTGCAAATCTTTTCTATTCAAAATAAACATATTTAAACATTAAAACAATTAATGAAAAATTAATTTCAATTAACAATTAATAGAAAATCTATAAAATTTAGCGCCTGAACCAGCAATGATTTTCTCTCCTAAAACCTAAATCCATTGATATTAGATCTCTGATCATTAAATTGAATCGAAAACCGTAATATTATGTCATAATAAAAAAAAAAAAACTGTACCATTACAATCCGTGAAAGGGTCTGGGGTTCAGTACAAGGTAGAGACTGTACTGTTTCATTGGCAACGGTTCTGCAAGGAGGTGACTTGTCATAGGTCCCGCTCACCCGCCAGATTTTGTCCCCTTATTTTGGGTACCCTATTTTTACAGAGGCTGGGTGAGTCCCAGGAAGGTCCTAGATCCTATCTGATCCATCTTCGGCTGCAAGAAGACTAAATAAAAGTACTGCCTTGCAGCGGGATTTGAACCAGGATTTCCGGCATGGCAACTCTGTGCTCTACCACTGAGCCACTCCGCTCCCAATATTATGTCATAATAATATTCAATTTTTTATATTTTATGGTCAATAAAACTATTAATTTTTTATTTAAGCATAATGGCAGCTATAACCTTTAGTTACCAGATTCTTCTCATATCTTTAACATGAATAGCACGGGGTGGTTTTCTGTCAAAATGTCACTCCGCCTATGGGACACAACTGTTTTCTCATTTCACGTGAGAGAAAAATGTAAAGGAAAACGCTATAATGCGTAACCTTCCAGAATAACCTGTTCGTATTATTTGGGGCTTGGGACCATGGAGACGAACTGGTATCGGTTACAAAAATTGTATAGATGGTTAATAAAAAAATTAACCATTTTTAATAAAACTTTTGAACCGTTAATTTCCCGAATAAATGAAAATTAATTAAATATAAAAAAAAAATCAGTTTGTACAAGTCGTTTTAACTTTTGATCCCCGTTGAATTGATGTGCCTTTGCATGAAACATCATTGAATCTATGAATCTTCCAGTTTGTTCGCGCATGCGTGACAACAAATAACGGTTATTATAAATAACAGTTATATTTAAGGAGATACCGCTACTCTTTACAAAGTTTTTCTCTGACATTTTTCTTTAAGGCCAAAATGTCTAGTAATGCGTTCGTGGCCATTTTAAACAACATAATAATTTCATTATGCCTCCAAGTTAATATACACATCTTTGGAAATATTTATGAGGACTGTTTATAATATAAGTTCTAAAGGTTCTTTAGGTTTAGCCAACTGAAGTTGAAATGTACGAAAACAAAAGATATAATTTATATCAATAGGCATAATTTATTTAAGAAATTAAAATCAGTACTAATAAAAGTGGAAAAATACCATCTATTTAACATATTCTGTGTAAGAAGTACAAAAACAGTTGATAGACTTTATCAACAGCATTATTTTTTAACAGAACTCTTGATGATTCAAGCACATCTTATCAAATTTTATTTTTAACACTTCTTTCATCAAATTGAATTATTATTTTAACTTTCATAATTCTTTTCTTTAAAATAAGTTTTTGAATTTTCGGTTCTTAATTCTTAATTAGTTTTCAGTTAACATTATCAATTTGTATTTATTAATATTAACAATTTGTGTTATTTCCGTAGTATCTTATTTTATTTATTTATTTTTATTTTATTTTGAAATCTGTAACTTTGTAGGGCATTACTAATATTTTTTTAAATCCTGAAAAACTATAAACTAATTTAATAAATATTGCCAATAAGTTAACAAAATGGCTTCTTTTGACGTTATGAGAAAATGTAGACAGTTGACTAAAGACGGTAACAATTAGACCTTAATAAATATTAATAATAATAATGACATTATTTATACTTTAGATCCCTAAAGCCATCCCGTTAGGATTATAGTTTAATCCTGTTTATAGTAAATATATAAATGCGTATAATATATGAATATATATATATATATATATATATATATATATATATATATATATAAATAAAACAATATATACACCTACAAAGAGCAGTAAGTGCTTTCACATCCTGCTGGAAATGATCTGTTAAAATAAATATTGTAGTGTGGGTGTGGGGTTGTACGGTGCGGTTTTGTGGAATATGATTTCTAACGATAACCCTATCTGTGGCTGTCCTTAACCACAATTAATCAAATACTATTTTCCCACTATATCCTAAAATTAGGCAGATTTGAAATCGTGTGATTGATAAAAACTATATTTAAAAAAATCTCCTGCTAAGATTTTTTCCTTCATTTTTTCATTGATACAAATTCAAAGATCATGACGATTCAAGATACATTCAAAACTAACGCGTATTACTTCAGTATTTTCCCTATATGTTCCCTTAAGTAACTGTACGTGTTTCTGGTATTGGAAGAAGACACATTCCTTGAAGGTG
Organism: Arma custos; assembly: GCA_037127475.1. NCBI lineage: Eukaryota > Metazoa > Arthropoda > Insecta > Hemiptera > Pentatomidae > Arma > Arma custos. The sequence continues at coordinate 59,690,655 of CM073765.1, forward strand.
ATCGGACAGAGAAGGCTCACAAGAAAACAGATGAAATAATCAATTAGAGTGAAAAGAAATACAGGATATGATGTACGTATAACATAACAAAGGTAATAATAGGTAATAATAAAATAGTTTCTTTATTTTCCATGTTTCGTGTATTTCGACGTGGGGTAATAAAACGATTTAACTACAGAATAAAATAGAATAGTAACTTTATTCTGGGACTAAGCCCCTTTAGAATGACAAATATGAACAGAAAAAGAAACATAATGTTTATTTGGCCAAGATTAATATTATGTTTCTTACGTAATATATTCTTTTACTTAATTATTAATATATTAACATTGCCAGAACCCGTGTTGTTGTAACCCAGGGAAGTGTGTATAAATAAATAATGCATACACATATATAATACAAATAACTTCCATAAATTCAGTTATTGGTAAATTAAATTAGTATTAGCGTAACTCAATATATAGTATATATTTTTTTTAGGTTTTCAATTATTATTAATAATATTATAATATTAATAATCATATCGGTAAAGCTTCGTATTTTAGCCATTACTCGAGGCAATTTTAATAAGAAGAACTAATAAAATTGAAATAATTTTTTTTCATTATGTACTTCTCTTGCTGAATAACGTCCGCAATGCAAGTATTAGCCCGTATATTTGGCATAGTCCCTTCTACGTCACCATTCGAATAATAATAACATTTTTAGTACATTTAAAATTTAAAAAATAAACATATTCAACCATTAAGGTTGAAATCCTGCGATGCCGTATTCTTCTTCTTTTGCATCACCCCATGATTCCGCTCCCCTCAGTGAATTAACACATTTTGTACGAAATTCAACTTATTTACCGGGGTTGCAGATATAAATCGTGAATAGTGAATTTTACTAATTTACTATTTACTTTTAATATTAATAGTTTAAGGTACTGGACTTGAATTTTCTTTTCTTTGGTTTTATAGATACAAAAACCCTTTTTTTTGTCCAAGTTATTATAGAGTTAGTTAGTTATAGATTATATAACTATAGTATAGTTATAGTATATATTATACTTATATAATTATAGTTATAGATTTACAGTAGCTGACTATGGGTGACCCCACCCAGCCTTCTTTCTCTTTCTTCATTTAAATATTGGCCTCCAAGAAAAAAATAAGATGTATTTTTGAGGATTGAATTCAGCTAACTGAATGATGATAAGAAACATGTATGGTATTGAGAATGACCAGATGGGTCGAAACGTCTACATGTTAAAGAAATAATAAATAAATGATAACTTGGACAAAAAAAGGGTTTTTGTATCTATAAAACAAAAGAAAATATTTACTTTTAATAAAAATTTAGTTTCTTCTTTTTTTTCTGACGGGTTTTACCCTAACCAAATTTTAAGACATAATTTTTTTTTTCAGGTCTTTCTGTCGAGAGTAACTTCTTCATTGAAGCCGTATCCACACATGGATTCTTCTTCTTTCCAGGGCTCCAGTTCAGGATCATTTCTGGCATTCTCACAAGAATATAATAAGAATAATAAGAAACATAATATTCCCGTGGTCTCTTACCTACTATGGGGATTTTTCTTGATTTTTTTTTTATAATAATATTCATAGCATACCATTGTACAATTTTTCCACGCACGTAATAGCGTAATTACTCTTCCTTAGCTAATAGCGGACATGTTTATAAATAATTCAATCTCAATATCGAATAACAAACCCAACCACCCGTAGCATGTATGACGCCCAACCCGTACTTACTAAACCCATCAAGTATTTATCATCCTGAGAAAATCCCCTCCAGAAGCTCACACTATTTCGAAATATTCCTCAAACGGTTCCAGATATCCGATCATTAGAAAGTGATATTTCGTTCCGAGTTGCATTGAAAAGATAACAGATCCATTAAGGGAACGGAGATTGTTTTGCCTAGCCGTTAAGTGAATTATATCCTAGTTGGTAGCCATGGTAACAGTAGCTGCCAATCAGGAGCTAGGAATTTTAATAGGGAGCTATCCGGTCTAAGGAACATCTAATCTCGAGTTTTTAGGTCGACCTGCGGTGGGGGTGATGTAAGGGAGAGTGTGGGAATGGAGGCTTCTTCGGCGGCCACTCCTCATTGGTCGGCAGTTCTGTCTACGTCATCATCATCATCTTGATAATATATTGGAATATACAACTGTATTATAACAATACAACAAGTAAATATAATGGATGATACATAATGGCATGCAGTTCATACAAGAAACGGATGGAAACTGCGAAGTATCAGCGAAATCTAACAGTGGAAGAATCTCGGATACTATCGGAAGAGGAGACAGATATTCCTCGTAAATCTTTAAAGAATAAACAAGCATTGATTGAATAAGCAAATATTTGACTATTTCTGGACTACTAAATTGTGAATCAAAGAAGTGAGGAAATATTTGGAAAAATCTCACATGCTAGATGGAAGTGAATTCGGGAGCAAAGTAAAAAATCTGGAAGGGTTTTAGAATGAAGAAAAACCAGATAAGGTTGGACAGAGGATCAAAGGAGACAAGCTAACGAAGGCATGAAGGAATATTGGAGACAGAGAAAACTCCAGTAGAATAAAGGAAATGAGGCTGTAACGTAATCCGAAGTGGTCAATACAAAACAAAAAAAATATAGGGATACAAAGTTATAAAAAAGGTTAACAAAGTCGAATGGGCGACTCTATTAGGGTTCCAATAAAAATGATATTAGCTTTTAAATATTCCTTATTAAACCATTATAATTTTTTTTAGATTAATTTATTGATATTTACAACTGTAATAATATTACAACAAGTAAATCTGCTAGTATGAACAAATGACATAAAAAAAAAAAAAAACTTGTGAAGAAACTACCCATCGGTAGCACTCCAATAAAGTTCTATAGTAGAAGCTCTCGAGGCCATCTTCTTTTCATGCATCTCGGAGGGTTATCAGGAATAGTATGGGAAGCAAGTTGAGAGACTAGCGGATTCAAGTGTATATGGAGCTTTTCATGGAAGGATAGGTATCTAGTTTGGGCCAAATCAGCAACATATGGGATATTAAGATCATGATGGATGAGTTTGTTTGTGACATAATGAGGAGCATTGAGGATTTTACGAAGTATTTTGGATTGTAAGGATTGGATACGAGATGAATTAGATGGTTTAATAGAACCCCAAAGCTCCACTCCGTACATCCAAATAGGTCTGATAACTGCTATGCAAATGAGTCTTTTGTAATTATTGGGAGCTTGGAGCGTTTGTCCACTAAATATTGAAGTAGGCGAAAACGTCGAGCAGTTTCTTGTCATTTTTGTTGTTTTGTTTGTCATTCAGTCTTGTATGCCATTATAATTAAAAATAAAAATATCATAAAGAGGCAGTGATAAAACCTGTTGTTGATAATAATAATAGCTAAGACTAGCGAACCCGAAGGCTCGATGCCGATATCAACAATCGCTTACTAAAAAAATCCTTCTACGAACTACTACCCAAATCCAAACAGGAAAGAACGCAAATATTTAGACCAGTCTTTCAAGATGAAATTTGTGTGAAAAGTGGTTTACTTAACACAAAATATTATTTAAACAATTTATAAATGAAGATTAAAACTGTATCCTCTAATATGTCTGCTATATCAAGTAAGATCTCTGAACTTTTGTTCGTTGTGGATTGTTTTTATTGAAATATTTTTCGAACAATGGAGATTATCTTCTGTTATCCGTTTTTTTAAAAAGAATTTTTATTTGTAAAACATAGCTTTTTCAAAAAAATTTGTATACATTTATGCAGAGACCATTGCGAAATCACAGCTTGTGTTAAATATTGAATAATAATTATTAAAAAACTAAGACTTTTTTTTAAACTCCTAAAGTTTGTAGTTGTTATAAAACAATTACTTATATGCATATAATTTAAATACTAAAAAATAATTATATTACGCTTCTAAATACTGAACTATACGCCTTAATTATAAAATAACAATAACGCTTAGAGAATCTTAAGGTTCGATGGCATTAACTATCCAACCCCAAATCCTCCAGATAACTCTTAACGCAATCACACCTACGTCTAGTGGTTATCGTAACAAACTACTAAGCCCAAGATCGCGGGTTCGCAGCCCGGCAGGTGGCCCTAGGATTTTTTTAAGGGAGTAAAAAATCCATAGTTACGCCGTCCTTCGGAAGGGACGTTAAACGGGGGGTTCCGAGCCTGTACGATGTCAGACACTCGTTAAAAATCCCTATCCTAATTAAACCTGGATAGGCAAAAATTTAGAGCTCTCGCTGTAGCATCTTCCGATTAGCCATAGCAGCATAAAGTGACGTTAAATGAACCACCACCATCCCACCTATGCCTCGGTCTACTCTTCAGACATTAAACAGCGACTAGCAACTTTTTAGTAATAGTAAATAACAATATTTAGTAAAACATAATAAATATTAGAATTAAATGTTGTTCTTTAAATAAATGGGCATGAGCAATATGATCTAAGTAATCATATTTAATTATCATAAACCAGAGTGATATATGTATATATAGTATATATATATCTTTATATATTTATTATTATATCTATATATCTTTATTATTTTATATATATATATATATATATATATATATATATATATATATATATATTGGTTTCTACTTATCTTGACTGTTATAAAAATCGCGCTGTAAACAAAAAATCGGATGTTCAAGGTCTTAGCTCGTGTTATGCAAATTTAATTAATTCATAATATATAAAAATAACAATATCTAATATGATTCAACAATTAAATAAACTGCTGTTCCTAAAAAATGGATTACTTACTCATTGATCATAGCAATTGCAATACAAACATTTTATGCTGTTTTGCGAGGCAACTGATTAATGAAAAACTGATTCATTCTTTGGAACTTGTAAGTACACCCTATCTATTACAACTTACACAGGTCATTTTACATCTATTTTAGTGTGCTATTTAATGTTTTTACTAAAAGCTCATTTGTTCATTGTCAGGGCATGAGTATGAGACTAACCTAGTCTCGAAACGTCGCCTAAGAAGTTCAAGAAAGACTGAAACTCAAGAACTAAAATACAATATATATATATATATATATATATATATATATATATATATATATAAAATAAGTTGTGATTATATGTTTTATAGTATATTACTTTATTAATATTTTATAGAACTTGCTTAGCAAGTTATTAATGAATCACACTTCCTTTCATTACTCTGCCATGGTTTTTATTCACAAAAGCAATTCCCTCGATCAGGTATTCCTGGATCACGTTCATCTTCAACTAATTTGTGGACTCGGACTGATTACGTCTGACTAATGACATCAACGTCTCCCGAATTGGATTCGGATAAAGGATATTGGATTTTTTTTCCCTCTACTTTCCACTCCAGGTATGCAATTACTCATTATGCTGATGGTTTTCAGTTTTTCACCTGTTACTACGCGAGTTGTTTATTTTTTCCAAAAATATCCTTCATGGACGGGGAAAAATGGAAAAATAGAATAATTGGTTATGTCTAATTTTCTCCAAAATGAGTTTCTTGTACTTAAGTAAGCGGGATCGAATTATTTTCGTATTCGTAATTCGTAAGTTCGCCTCAATCACTTATTTACCAGTGCTGCAGATTTAACTACTTCAGAAACTGGGCAAATGATTTCAGATTTAAATTAAAAATAGTTAAAGTTTCAAAATAAACCAATCACAAAAGAAAGATTGTGGTATGCATTGATGGCCTAAGGGTTTTACGCCTTTAAACACCAACAAATGAACAGGAACTATGCAAAATTTGATGTTTTTCATAACATTTTCTGGATCCTAATTATCGATTACAATATAATTAAGTTTAACAGGCTATCAATTATTATATAAACATACGTACACATAATATGCAACATAAATATAATTCCTACCGTGATTGGAAGGCGACCTGAAGGGATCTTGGTCGTGCTCATGTTGCCTCGGGCGAGGGCTGTAACCTGAGGTTGGGTGTTCCAAGTAGGGCCGTTGTCCCAGTCCAAGGGCTCGGAACTGCTGCGACTGTTCTAAAGTACAATAACAATTATTAATAAATAATAACATTGTAAATAATCATAATAAATTATATAATATAAGGTTAGCAATACATGTTAAAGCAAACTATAATTTTCTAATTTATTTTATATTTATTATTCTTATTATGGTAATAATTTTTATTTTGAAGAGAAAAGATTTGTCCAAGCTGGTTATTTTTAAGAGAAAATATTTGTCCAGGCCGGATTTTGAAGAGAAAAGATTTGTCCAAGCTGGTTATTTTTAAGAGAGAATATTTGTCCAGGCCGGATTTTGAAGAGAAAAGATTTGTCCAGGCCGGATTTTGAAGAGAAAATATATAATTCTCTAAATTCCTTTGTTCCCTTTGAACATTATATCGATGACAAAACGTTTAAGGTATGACGAGTAAGTTAAGTACAAGATACCGTACTGTTTCTAAGCTAACCTTTGTGCATGGAAGTAATTTGACCCAAATTATATATATGCCGGACGAGCTTCACGAGGGTATAATTTATCTGCTAAAATCCTATTCGAACCCGGGACCTTTAATAAAAACCCCAACATTCAATACGCTTAGCTACACCGCTACCATGACATACATAACAAAAATAAAATAATTTTATAAAACATAAATTAACAATTAATAAATAATACAATACTACATAAAATATTGGTATTTCTCTTTTTCCAACTAGAAATCTGATAATAGAACAGAAGTACCTATACTAAAAAGTATTACTTTTCCTATTTTACTACACTAAAATATTTAATAGTTTAATACTCTATTTAATACAGTTTCAGAGGGCATAGAGCGCTGAATTTCTGAGCTAAACATCCTGAATTCAAATCCACTGACAGATAAATTATTTAAAATGTCAATAGCCAGATATGGACCCAGTGGGAGGCCTGGGACCCACCATTTATATAGCGGGAGAAAATCCATGCACAATCGTTGGCTTATAAACAGCCTAGATCCTTTATTAATTGTAGTGACACAGGCTTGTTTAATAAAAATGTTTTATTCATGAGTTATTAATAAATGTAAATTCCATTAAAATAAAACAGCAAATCAATGACATAAGTAAAGGTGACTCCAATTGAGATTAATTATTATTTGCATTATAATTACAATTGTTGATCATTATATATTGTTCAGGGCATCCTTTATGTCAGTTCATTTATGTACACCATCACCATGACAGCGTACTACGTAACAAAGTAGAAAATTCAATAAATATTCCTTATAGAGGAAAGAATAATTTAATAGCGACATGAGAAGAGGATATTTTAATTGTTACAGACCAGAAGAAATTAAAGACATCGGCCCAAACATGTCCGTACGAAGCGACCAATTACAAACATACAATTATATTTCACGTAACCTGTCATTTCGGGTAACGCCAATTAGTCACCGCAATAGTTACTTGTAACAGTAATTAATACCTTTGGGCAAAGTGTAGTTTGTAATGATTCCATCTTTATTGGTTACTACAAACAATCGAAAAATGATGATTTTTTACAACAAAAATAAATCATAAAATATGATCGGAAGGCTAATTTAAAATCAGTATTCCAGCTCACTCTGGTCTATTAATATTATAAAAAGACGAACATTAAAATCTTGGATAAAAAAAATTAAATTTAATAATTTTATTGGAGTGCTACCGATGAATAGTTTCTCCACAAGTGTTTTTTTTCATGTCATTTGTTCATGTTAGCAGATTTACTTGTTGTTATATTATTAAAATTGTAAATATCAATAAATTAATCTAAAAAAAATGTAATAATTTTAATAGGCAGTTATGAGAATTGTCAACAGAAGAACATAGGAATAACAGTGTTATTTTTTGAATTTCTAAATCAAAATAAAAAAAACTGTCATAACTCAAAAAATCTGATTTTTCAGTAGAGTATTCGAAAGTTGAATGTGTATTTAAAAATAAAAGTTTGGGTATTGGTAAAGCAAAGCATTCCCTATGGAATGATGGTATTGAAATTATTTATTAATCATTAGACAATTTTTAAAAGCTTGAAACTTTTCAGATTTTAACTTGTATCATTATTGCCATAAAACTTCAAAACTTAAAAGTTCAAAACATGATACCCCTCAAAATATGACATTATAAAAAAAATAGAAATGGAATGTCAAATATGTCATTTCTGAATTAAAAAGCTTCAACCAATACAATTGCTACTGAAAGCTTAGCTAAAAAATGCCAAATTTTGAGTCATTTCGTTGTTTTTTTTAAGAATTAATAATAGGAAGCGGATGAAAATGGTCGGATGGAAGTCCTAAGGAAGTTAGGAATTAGGAATAAAAATAATAATATTATTAAAATATATGAACTAGAACAATAATGATATGAGTACTAACAATAATGATGAGAAACCAATAAACATATTTAATTTTTTTTAAATAATTTAAATCATCCCTACTTTTGTATCTAGTTTACTCCAATAGTTTACTTAAACTTCATAATATAGTGAATCTCACAACTATTAAACGAAATATTAATTAACATTTAAACTAAATGTAAATGCTTTTACAATTACATTATAAAAGTAAATTTTATAACCCACGCAGAGGGGTCGCGTATCTCGAGTGACGCGAAGTTTTTCCCCTACTGAAAGTTGATAAACGCGGATAAAGAAGATTTATCATGAAAAAGTGATGATCGATTCATTTAAATATTCGATAGATCTTTTAATGTTGTTATCGATTTTCCTGTCCGATGTCTGTTCAGAGAAACGATGAAGAGCACGTCGGTGAAGCGAAACTAAAGGTTTTACCCCTATCGAAAGTCGCTCAACTCCAATCAGTTATCAATTACAAAAATATGAATAAGCAGTACGTTCATACAAATCATTCTACAATCTCATAATTTATTACTATTATCGTACAATACGTTCGTAATGCCCTACGAAGAAGAAAATCCTCGACGATCGGAAGGAGGTCAGGCACGAAACCGGGGGTCACAGATGTTCCTGACAAGCAATTAAGAGTATGAGCTGCCGTCCTTATAACTGGAGACAGGAGAAACCCATCAAGTGAAGGAATCGGGGTGGGTCTTCCGCCTCTTGTTCGATTTCATCCTACCATCCCCTTCGGCTTTCTTAGTAGAGACCTCTTATTATATCATTATCACGCCCGTCTTTTACTCCATAGCTTCAAGAAAAGAGGACAAGTGTAACAAACTATAGAATAAAATAAATATCATGAGTTGTAGGGATAATGCAGGATTTTATGTTTTGTAGTCACGTGATGACAACTAATTCCAAGAACATAATGCGAGAACAAGTTTCATCAAAAGAAACTTAAGAACGAAGATGTACTTCAAAAGGTCCTGATGGAATTGGAAGCATATATGTATCAATTCACATCTCTATATTACCTGGGAAAATCAGGTGGTTGAGCGTGATCTAGGAAATCACCTGCACAACCGTTGTACCTGAAACAGTACAATCTTACAATGTACTGAACCATTAACGTAACTAGAGTTGACTCATGGGGGGTTAATCCCCACCAGTCACCCACTCCTACATATAACTCCCTTCAAAAAAAGATATCTCGTAATATAGGTATAATGTACTATAATCATGTAGCTTCAAATTAAATAAATAGATTATAATTTTTTATAAATGTTATTTATTTTATAAAAACAGTTTATTCATTAAAATAACTGTTTGCACTTTCTTTGTTGTGTTTTTGACATTATTGACTCTTACTTTTGTAATCCCACAATAATAACTTTGAAAAAGTAAAATCCATCAAATTTGTATTTCTATTCAAATTGTTACTTACAATTTTTTTTAAAATTTCTTCTTAGCAATGGGGAGAGGTTACATCCCCAATAACCCCCTCCCCTCGTTACGCCTATATACTGAACCCCAGACCCGTTCACGGGTCTTAGCGGTACAAGTCTCTAAACTAGCTCGTAGTACATCCATTTTTGATGACAAACGATTAATTCAAAGAACATGATATAACTCATTCAAACGTCCCATCGAACGTCTGAAGATCTATCATACATTCCTAGTGACGTATGCATGTTGCAATAACCTCAATGCTATCGGTATAGAATGATACATACGTTTCTATTTTTGTTCATTACTGATAGAGAGAATTACAAGAACTCTCAATACACCCATGAAGGAAAGAAGTCGATTAATGGATTAATTATTGGGTTGTTCGGAAAATAATGCCGGATTTGTTTATTTAACATCACTTTTATACCGATATGACTAATCGGACGATGCTGCAGTGGGAGCTCTAAATTTTACCTATCCAGATTTAATTAGGATAGGGATCTTTAACGAGCACATGACATATTACATGATAGGGACTCCCGTCTATCGTCCCTTCCGAAGGACGGCATAACTAATGATTTTTTACTCCTTTTAAAAAATCCTAAGGCCACCGCCGGGCTACGAACCCGCGATCTTGGGCTTATTAGGTTGTTATGCTAACCACTAGACTACAGGTCGCCCTGTTGATAATGCAAGATTTTATGTTTCCTTTAAAATGCACCTCCAAATAGTGACTGTTTATGTATGGGGGACATTTGACTTTTATAAATGTAAACACTTTGCTGAAGTAATGTTGGGGACAATGTATGACTAGTGACTTTTTGAGAAGGGTTGGGTACCTAAATGTTGTCATATGGAAGTAGTGATGGTTCAGTTTGTTTTAAAGATTTTTTTGAACAAGATTGTTTTGTATTTTAATTAAAGTATAACCTTAAAATTGTTTATTTCTCTAATTTATAAAACACTTATTGATTCTCTTTCAAACAAAAATGGTTAATTGTGTATTAGCCGATCTGCAACAAATCTACCTCCTTACCTAAGGTAACCTCTTCCTCTTCTTATCACTCGTCTAATTTGAGTTATTTCTTTGAGCGTTATTAAATTGTTTTCTGTATTGTTAGTTTTGTTTATGGTCTACTAGCTTATGCCCGCGGCTTAGCTCGCGTGGAATTTGGTCTGCCACATAAAGTTTCGTTAAAAATCATTTAAAATAAATAATTTAATTATTTGTTTAAGATATAAGTTACTCGTACATCCAAAATTTCAGATGTCTAACATCAAAACTGACGGATTCTAAACAACCTTTGAACTCCTATTATATTAAAGGGGAAACCCTTGGGGGTGGAATTAGCCGAATTTCTTTCTTTAACTATACAAAGAACCTATCTACAAATTTCAAGATGCTAAGATCCTGATTTGCCTTTAATTATGTACTATAACGAGAGGGGCAAATGTCCCCGTCCCCCCACAAAAATCTGCCCTTGCTGGAACCTATGGTGTATAACCTATTTTACTCAATAATTTTCATCCAAAACCGTTCAGTAGTTTTTGCGTGAATGAGTAACAAGCATTCGCAATTATAATATTAGTAGGATATCAAAACAATAGTTTCACTCATGTTCTTTCTGTTATTTTGACCACTATTATCATGTCATTTGACTTTAATTATGTCCTATAATGGATTCTCCAAAGTTCCTAAAAAACTGTCAGGGGGGCACGTGCCCCACTGTGCCCCCTCAATCCGCGCTTGCTATAGCCTATGTGTTATTCTGTTGTATGACCTATATTACTGTCAAGTTTCATCCAAATCCATTCAGTAGTTTATGAGTGAAAGAGAGACAAACATGCAAACTTTCACATCTAAAAACACGAACAGTTTACCATTTGGAAGGGTATTTTAAAGTAAACATAATATTCTACATTATTTTCCGAACAATCCCATAATTAATGAACATATTACTCCATTCCAGTCCATTACTCGTCTTATTTTCCTTCATTGACGTATTACGAGTTCGGGTAATTCTTTGTTGCAATAATGAATGAAAATGAGAAAGCATGTTTCATTCTATACTGATAACAGTGTTATGTTATGACGACATGCATACGTCACTAGCAACTGTGAATGATAACTCCGCAGACGTTCAGTGGGACGTATGAATGAGTTATATTATGTTCTTGGAATCAGTAGTTTGTCATAGAACATGGACATGACTACGAGTCTCAAGTCCATAAGGAGCTTTTTAAGTCCATCTTCTTTCTCAAGTTTCTTTTGATGGAACTTAATTCATTTATATATTTTTAAAAATACCTGTACTATTAAAACTCATGAAGGGTGTTGGGCTTAGTATTTGGTTAAGAATGTACTCTGAGACAACGGTTGTGGAGGGAGGTGATTTTCTCCTAGATCAAGCTCAACTACCAGATTTTCCCTATATTTTGGGTGAGATACTGTTATAGTTCTGGAGGGTCTCGGACCCTAAAGTATCCATCCACGGCTGATAACAGAACAAATAAATTCTGCCGGATTTGAATCCGAGACCTTCGGGACGGCAACTCAGCGCCCTATCGCTGAGCCTCTCCGCTTATTATTTATCCCAATAAATACCAATTATTACACATCCGTATAAACTATATTTTCTAATTAATTACAGATTACAGACTGATTAAATATTTCAAATGTAGCGTTCCCATTTTCCCAAATTGTGGAAAAAGCACATGTTCACACTAATATACCCAAATTTATCTGTAAATACAATGGCATTTTAGAATAAGTTTTACTTGAACTCGATAAACCGAATTTTCATAAATTATGAAAAAAACAAAATAAAACATTACAGAAAAATCTCAAAAAAATGTTTTTCACAATTCAAACATACAAAAACACATTTTTGTTTAATTTTTAATATTAATACATGGTTGAACCTAACCCTGCATTAGAGTTACTTTAATCGCATAGCTGTAGCTTATACTCGTAGCAATGTGAAATATATATTATTTCAGCAATGAATTAACAGTTAATCAGTTAACATATGTATGAAGGAGAAATTTTACTTGTAAATTTAAAAATTCAATTTCAATAAAAATACTCTGACTGTTGAGAGAACGATATTGGGCCATAAATTAAAGAAGTAATTATAAACATGGCGGTTGATTGTTATATCAGAAAAATCTCCTCCTTGCGTAATCGTTGGCTTATGAACTGTACATTCTTGCTATATTACCTGAATCCATCACGGGTTGTAATGGTACAGTATATCCTCCGGCTTTTAATAAAGTAATTATATAATATGAATGAAAATTTAATATTTGGAAGGTTAATGTATATATTTTAGTTTTAAAGAGGGTATTTAAAACAACAGAATATATCAACTTTAACAGTTAAAGCGGATTTAATTACAAAAGTCAGAAGTATGGTTATAAACTTTGAGAAATTAAACTAAACAATGCAGAGGTGACGAGTATAACAACACTTTTCACGTGAATTGGAGTAAATAGAAAAAAAAGTCTAAGGAACATATTTACAGCAAGAGAGAGTCTAGAGAGAGTTATCTGCTTTCAGATAACCTGAATCGTATCATTATCGTAGTTTTTGGCTTGAAATGGAGTTGTAATTTAAACAATAACGCACTTTCAAGCCAATGCCTATCTTAGCCCCTTACTCACTACGAAAATAATTCGATTCCGTTTAGTTAACTACAAGAAACTCATTTGGGGGAGGGATTAGACTTAACCACATATTCACCGGGGCTGTAGATATAACACAGGAAGCCAAGAAAAATAAATAACAATGCATAAGAAAAATAATTTTGCTGCCTTTTAACAACCTTAATAAATAAACTATAAGTTATTATTAAATAAAACTATATTATGCTAACCAGTACAGAGGAATCACAAAATTGTTGACGACATCTAGCCTTCGTCAGTTTGCTAGAAGAACTAACCAACATCATAAAACTTTCAACCGACTGACTGTACTCTACTCGTAGATTACTCTATAATTTCAATGCGACATAGTATTTTATTTCTACTTATAGGATTATTCTTCATTTTCGAAACATTAATAACTTAGGTGAAGATTACACACGTAGAAGAGTTAATTTCCGGAAATAGGTATATTACTGTACAACAACCAACACAATATATGTACAACCACAACAGTCCATGAAAGGGTTCCGTATTTAGTTGTGGTCATACTGTTTCTTGGACAAGGGTTGTGCAGGGAAGTGATTAGTACGAATTCATACTGAACCACCAGATTAGGTTAGGCTCCCTTCGAAAATAGCATTCAAATTGTTAAGAGATTTTAAATCTTCTAATAATATCTTAGAGTAGGTGTTCGCTTCACAGTTTTCTGGAAGCGATAAAAATGGTGTCTATATGCCATAATTAAACTAATTAATCGTGACATATAGACCGCAAAAAATAAAATAAATCCTAAATTTCAATATTTTTCCAATTAGTAGACTAAGATGTATAATAAGTGGAATATAAGTTTTCAATGGACTTAGCATTTCGCAAATAATACTTCCAATTTATTTAATTTACAATTTTTTTTATTTATTTATTTATTGATATTTACAACTGTATTACAATAATACAACAATTAAATAGGCTAAATGATACATAATGACATGAGATAATGACAAGTAGAGAAACTACCCACTGGTGGTACTCAAATTTCAACTAAAAAGGTCATGCGGCCATCTTCTTTTCAGACGCCTTGGAGGATTATCGGGAATTGAAGTTTGTTATGAAAGGATAGATACCTGGGTTCGGGCCAAATCAGAAACAAATGGGACTTTAAGGTCGTTATGGATGACTTTATTCTTAACAAAGTAAGGAGCATTTAGGATTTTACGAAGGATTTTGGATTGTAGGGATTGGATACGAGAGGAATTCGATGACTTAGTGGAGCCCCAAAGCTCTACTCCGTAAGACCAAATAGGTCGTATGATGGTCATGTAGTTAATTGGGAGCTTAGAGCGTTTGTCTAGTAAGTGTTGAAGTAGCCTGAAACGTCGTGCGGTTTCTTGTCTTTTCAGTCTTGTATGAGGATTCCAAGTTAATCATTTGTCGAGGTGCAACCCTAAGTATCGGATCTGTTCTACAGGCACCAGTGGAATATTATTAAAGGATACTGAAGGACAGGAAGTCATAAATATTTTATTTTGAAGAGAAAAGATTAGCCCAGGGCCTGGATTCGATCCCGGGATTTTAAATATTTTATTTTGAAGAGATAAGACTTAATAATTATAACAATTAATAAAAAAATAAAATAAAAAAAATTATTTAATTTATAATTGGATACGAAATTCTCTTGCGTAAATGTATTCTTACTTGATTACTATCTTGTAGTGCCTAATTTTTCAGTTTTTAGAAATACATTTTTTGTTGTAAACATTCCAGATTAAACCGTGTGCTTTTTCTTTTTGTGTATACTTTCATCTGTAAGAGATTTTTCTAAACCTTTTTTCAGAGTGACTTCCTCCAAATATTTGAACTTCTTCCTCTTCTGAGAAAATTTCTCTAGCAAGGATTTCTGGAATATTGTTTGTATTTGTTATAAATCTGTTTTATAATCAAAGATTCTTAAGATTTTTTTCATTTGCTATAAATTGATTAAGATTTATTTGCATTGTAGCAACATCAGTCAAGTTTTCAAAAAGTATGGCAAAATTATCTGCAAATGCTAAAAACATTATTTCAATACCTTAATTTTTTCTCTATAGCGTTACAGGCAATAACTTATGTCAACAGTTTTTTTTCAATTTTTTGTTTAGTATCTTTAAAATTGTAATTATTACTTACAACGTATCTCTTTAGTGCTTAGATACCTCAACAATAGTCCTCCAGATATTTCTGTCTTTAACTATTTCCTTCCAGTTTGTTACTCCCAGGCGTTTGAGGTCATCCTCGACAACATCCATCCATCTTCTCCGTGGTCTTTCTCTCCTTCTGATCCCATAATTTCTGCTTTGGATCATTTTTTTTTTTTTGCATTATATCAGCCGACATTCTTAGAACATAATTATTATAATAATTATTAAATTAATAAAATTATTTTCTTATGTTTCTTGTTATTTAAAAGAAGCAACAGTGGCATTTAAGTGATTTAAGGAATATTCAACCATATTATTTACGTGAAATTAGTACCAACTTCGGAGTTAAGTCCTAACTCAATAATAATGAATATGATACGACTGAAGGAGACACCTAGTATTAGGAGGACACCCTTTATTAAAAGGGGACATATAAAAAATGCCCGAGTTAACCTTGAGACATGGGAATGCCGTGTAAAGTAACAATTATGCCGTGGATTTGGAGAGAAGGAGACACTGATAGCCTGCCTTGGTGAGGAGCATATGCTACTGCCGAGTGCAGCATATGTTACTGGCATGCGAGCTACACAATACGGCCAGCCATAATTATACATTATTAGGAAATATTAGTAGCGGAACACGTCAGGTCCTTTCAAAAAGCAGCGGCCACCTGCCCAACAGAAGCCTTATGCTAAACACACATCTTCCTTTTCCTCCGGGCGCATTCAGCCTGTATTCAACGCGGCGCCTTAGTGTTGTTACTTATTCCGGCAACCTGATCGTAAGACCCTTTTGAATAATAATAGAAGACATGAGATAAGGGCAAGACGGTCTTAGATTAAAATGCAATTAGAATAAAGGTAATTAATTAAGTAAAAATATTGACAAATAAAGGAAAAAAAAACATTCAAGAATAATTATAAATACTTACTTATATACAGATCACCTTTCTTTAAAACACTTCAATTAAATTTGTGAAAGGCGAAATTAAAATCGTTAAAACGTATTTTTCATCCATTATTGAATTTTAATCGTAAAACTACCAGATTTTCTCAGAATTGTATGGATATGAAGTGATTAAATAAACGAGGATTTAAATGTCGTAAGGTTATAAGAGTGACGAATGGAAAAAGGTATCGAGTCCTTAGGGACGAGGAACGGGTAAGGAAAGATCTGTCGAACACTGGAGTTCGATGGGGATAGCACATAGATAAAAAAGCTGGGGAATCCAGAACGGGTGCTAAGAGATTGGACTGTGGTTTTAAATTGAAAAAAAAAACTGTACCACTACAACCCATGAATGGGTCTGGGGTTCAGTACATAGTAGAGACTGTTTCATGGACAACTATTCCTCAAGGAGGTGACTTGTCCTAGGTCACGCTCAAACGCCAGATTTTCCCCCTTATTTTGGGTACCCTATTGTTATAATATTTTATAGGGGCTGGGTGAGCCCCAGATGGGTCCTAGATCCTATGTGATCCATCTCCGTCTGCAAACAGACTAAATAAAAGTCTTGGCCTACAGCGGGATTTGAACCAGGATTTTCATGGCAACTCAGTGCTCTACCACCTTGCCACTCCGCTCCCGGTTCCATATTGAAGGAGATGAAAAATCAACAATGGCCAGCGGAATTGGATAACTTGGTGTTTCATTAATGTGCTTAGCATTATGGACCCTATGGGACCTGCAGACCCTCCTGGGGACACCCAGGCTCTATAAATGGGTACCCTTAATTGGCGGAAACCAATCAAGTCAAATCCTTACACAACCGCCGTATTGTAAATATTAGTCTCTATCGTTAATGAATCCATGAACTTTCATACGTTGTGAAGGTATAGTTTATTTTTGTGTATGAGATCACGCCAAAAACGCTTCGCACCAATTCTCCTTACTACAAGTTTAAATAATTTAGGTAAGAATTAAATCAATGAATTTTGAATGCAATTTTGACTTAAAAAATTATAGTCTTCGTGGTTTTGCAGAATACTTAGATTATGTGGTAGATGGAAAAAAAATATTAAGTCTAAATTTGTATGAGATGTGTTCCTAATCGGGCGTTTATTGTGGTTTAGATGTTTATTGCTTCTTCTCATTCGATGAGGCCGAAATTCTTTTCATCCTGTTGTTTTCTCCTGTTGTTTCCGTCCCTTCCAATATTCCTTCTCTGCTATTTTTCGTTATGTTCTTAGACCACTTCGTACCATGTTTCTTATTCACTCTTCCCTGGAATCCCTCCATACTCAAAAATCCTAAAAAATCTCTCTATCTACAGAGTCGTCTTTCCTTATATGATTTCATTATTTATTTCCAGAATCCAGCTAATTGTTGACCTTTTCTTCCAAAGATAATTGAATATTGTTTTAGATGATAATTAGTTGGTATTAATTAATTAATTGTATTTATTGCATCTTGGGGGGATGCTTCTCCATGGTAGAGCGCTGGATGCTGTGCCAAAGGTCCTGGGTTCAAATCCCGCTCGCTGTCAGACTTTTATTTAATCTGTAGGCGAATATGAATCCTATGGGGGATAGGACTCAGGATTCCTCTTATGGGATTCTCTTATTTTGTATTTTAAGTTTTGTCATTCTTTTAGTATTTATCAAGTAAGTCACTCACAACTCAATTAACAAACAAATAAACCTTTGAAAGCTGAATGTTCTCTTTGATTTTTAATTTCAATTCAAGATTCCACTTGAATCCTATGAGATCTAGGACCTTCCTGTGGCTCCCATATTAACAGGAAAAAAATCTGGGGGTTGAGTGTGATACTGGACAAATCATCTCCCTGCGCAAACGTTGTCTAAGAAGCAGTACAGTGTCTCTACTACTTACTGACCCCCATACCCTTCACGGGTGATAGTGGTACAGTTTTCTTTATTTGATTTTTTTATTTATAGCATCTTAAATATATATGGTAATTAAATATTAAATTGTTAATAATTACTACAATATACATGTCGAGGAAAGAGTTAGTTTTAATTTTAGTCCCCCTGACCTTGACCTTCCTTTGATTCATTTCCTCGAATCTAAAAACGCCGGATCCGTTATCAGGAATATGTTTTAATCAAACGCCTTAGTGATAAGATCGTTCGGGGCGCTATCACGGTGAGAACGGAACCTTTCACAAGCAGGGAGGTCAGTGTGAGGAACAAAATGGAGGGGGAACAAGCTATATATATTTATTTGTATAATACATATAAAGGTATATAAGTTAATAATTATATTATTTTCCGATACAATAATATTCTATAGATCGGACGGAGGAGTAAAAGTGCAACTTAAAGGAATGTCATACAGCAATATTGAATTTGTTCTTTAATGAGAGCTAAGCATTAAGCAGAATACATATAGAACCTTTTATATGTATGAAGCTGTAAGTATATACATATTTACATAAAAGTCAGGAGCTTGAGAGTTGTAATGTCGAAGGTCCTAGATTCAAATCCCGCTCGCTAACAGACTTTAAACTTAAAAAAATAAAACTGAATAATGCAGAAGTGTCAAGTATAACAAACTTATTAACTTGAAAAAAATATATGAAAAATTGAAGAAAAAAAATGCAAAAGGAAGCAGTCAAGAAAAAATAAATAAAATCTCTATGAACAATGGCAGACTTTTATTTAATCTGTTAGATAGATTATATTATATCCTAATTAGAGATGGACCTTTGGGGTATGACCCTCCCTGGATTCATCCAGCTTCTATGAAGAAAATCTGGCGTTTGAGCGTAATCTAGAACAAATCACTGCTCTGCACAACCGTTGTTCATGAATCACCCAGACTCTTCTCGCTTTGTAGTGGTAGATTTTTTGAAAATAAAAGCAAATATATTAACATTATAAATAAACTAGGAATTTTTATTAGGTTTTAACCTGAAGAACCAATGAAAAAATCCACAAGTACCACTCATAACAACCCATGAGGTGTTCAGTAGACAGTAGAGTCTGGACTGTTTCTAGGACAACGGTTTTATAGGTAGGTGAACTGTTCTAGATCACGCTTAATCTCTAGATTTTTCCCACAATTAAGAGTACTCTCTTAATGGAGGCTGGATGAGCCCAAGGTGGTCTCCAGATCCCATGTCATCCATCCGGATATGGAAGTCGGATTTGAACCCGGCAAATTCGGCTAAGCAACTCTGCGCTCAACCAGATACCTCGATTCCAATAAGGAATTTTAATCTGAAGAAATAAACACATATAAATAAAGATGAAATAAAAAGTATCTCTGTGGTTGCAAGACCGCTGAAGGGAATTCCATTCATAAAATGGGAATCTGACCCTTCACTTGGTCGTTGGGGGGGAGGAAATCGGATTAATACCTGGGGGTTAAGAATAGCCTTACCTTCTCGTAGAAGTTAGTAGATTATCATGTATAATCAAGAAATGTTCTTTAACCGCAAAAAATGTTTAGGATCCAATTTTCCATTCCATACATTTTTTTCTATAACAACTTTTAAAACAATAAAAAGATCGTTCAGCCGATCATCCAAAATCTCCAAAACCATATAAGGACCTCTTTATTTTTAGAATGGTCTATTTTTAGGACCACATCACGCAAAGGAAAACAAAACGCACATGGCCATTACCGGTTTATCCGCGCATATTATGTCAACACTTGATTCAAGGAAATCTTTTTCTGTCGCATAGGCAGTATGTGTTGTTTTCCAAGAACTGCGTACGAAGGAAAATTCCGTCCACGGAATCCCCCGTAACGGACAACCTTCAACAGCGGACAGCAGGGAACCCCCACGAATTAATTAGTCAAGGTGACCTTCACCTTCATAACGAATCATTACTTCGTAACCCAGTTCCCAGTGATGCTGTCCCCTTGCGGTTCTACTTAATTACAGCCGCAGCTAGTGGATATTAGCTGAAACTATTGTTTATATGAATTTTTAATATGGATTCATAAAAAAAGTAAACATTAAACGACCACGATAGTCTCCTCAAACTCTATTGCGCAAAACTTCGACACAAATAAACAATGGTTAGACCGGAGTGAATGAAAAAACTGAAAAAGAACTGTACAAATACAACCCGTGAAGGTCTGGGGTTCAGTACATGGTAGAGACCGTACAGTTTCATGGAAAACGATTGTATAGGGAGGTGATTTGTCATAGATTACGCTCAACCACCAGATTTCCGCCCTTATTTTGGGTACCGAATTTTTGAGGCTAGGGAGGGTCCTAGATCCTATACGATCCATCTCCGGCTGCTAACAGACTAAATAAAAGTCTTGCCTGCAGCGGGATTTGAACCAGGATTTTCGGCATGGCAACTCAGTGCTCTACCACTGAGCAATTCCGCTCCCTAGAATGCCCAATTGCAAAATGTCTGAGGAACTCAAAGTTGGAAATGTACACCACCGACATCATAACAATGATTTATATAAAAATATCGAAAAACTCACAGATGCAAAAGAAGAATTTCATTCCACTTATCTACGTAGAATGGATGACGATTAACTAAAAGACGTTTCAAGTACTTGAAAAAGCTACAATTAAAGAATACATGGTTTGCGGAAGTAGAAAAAGACATGGAGGAGCTGAAGAGTAACTATAGCAGATATTAAAGAGGAATCATCTCTAAAGGCAAAATTTTACAAATTTATGGTTTTTCAGGAGATAATCAAGTCCCTAAAAGGAGATGGGACCCGATTTTATAAAAGAGAGGAAGGAAAAACCTAGTGAAATAATGAAGGAATTTGGGAGATGAGGAGACATCAAAGAGGCAGAGAAACGAAGATACAGTCCATAGCTATTTGAAAGAAAAAAAAGAAAAATTCTGATTCGAAATTTTCACAATTACTATGGCTGGTTTATTAATGCTTAAGATTTTACATATACTTTTAATTTGTATATTTTAAACTTTTTTTTATTTATTATTGCGCATCCAGCAAATTTGATCAAAGTGTCTTTCTCTTCGATTTTCTACATGATCATCGAGTTATTTTGGAAAAAAAATATCAATTGTTGAGTAGGTCTCTTGGCCAATGTCTTTTTAATCATTTCTGATCAAGTCCAGATAACAGGGAGTAGGAAAACGGAAGAACGATTGGGTTTGGGTGATATTGTGTCGATGAGTGGAATGTTATATATTTGTTATGAATATATGATTTTTTAGTGGGAATGTTCATGTCGTTGTAAATAGTGTGATTCGAATTATACCATGGTGCATTAACAATTTTCTGAGAATTTTGGACTGAGTTGTTTGTATCTTGTGTATTTGAACTTTTTCTAAGAAAGTTCCGCTCCGTATATACAAATTGATTTTAGGATACTATTATATATAAGTCGTTTGTTCCTCAAGTCAAGTGAAGATCTGAAGTCCAGAAGATGTGATAGTTGTTTGTACCGTCAAGTCAGTTCTTGACTTTTTAATTTTGTATGGACGTTCCATGTAAGTCTTTTGTCCAAGTATAGTCCGAGATGACGTACATAACGTTTGGTAGGTACTTGGTTGTTGTCAATTTTTACTTCTGGACACGAAGTTTTTATAAACAATACGTTACTGTATAAACAATACATTACTGTATAAACAATACATTACTGTATAAATACGGTTTCAAATAACATAAAAAATATAACGACAACCTACTGCATTCACATATATACATAAAATGTGTACATCTGATAACGACGAATTGATAATACACAAGTTCGAACACAGACAGTCTTAATTTTAACACCACAAATTTATTTTTAATCATTAAGTTTGGTCCTTTGAATTCGTTCTAACTGTTTTACTGGAAATATTGAGGAGCGGTTTTGGTTAGCTTAGTACGCAATAGTCCTGACACCTCTAAACAGGGGTTCACGTAGTCAGTATTTCCATCTCGGCTAAATCAACTCCCTGCATAACCGTTGACTTTTAGCCAGTTTGCTATATCCATCCACGTGCTCAACCTAATATCCTACACGATTTGAATGGGAATATATCTTTTATGTAATCTTGTGGTTATACTGTTTTCACTCAAATAAACATATAATTACAAAACACGTAAAATACTATATTTTGTCTTAAATCATTTCACAGTAACATTACAGTAGTATTTTTAGTTGCTAATTATTTATTAGAATATGCCTTCATCAACCTCCCTCCGATGGAGCCGTTCTGTTGGCGCTAATAACTGAAGCTCCGGTGAATAAGTGGTTAAGTAGATTTTTTTCCTGAATGAGTTAATTTGTATTGAGGTAAGCGTGGAATCGTGTCATTCTCGTGGTCTTTGGCTTGAAATGGAGTTGTAATATAAGCAATAACTTCATCTCAAGCCAATGCCTGATTTAGTCTTTTATGCACTATGAGAATGACCCGATTCCTCTTCCCTAAGTGCAAGAAACTCAATTTGAAGAGAATTCAACTTAATCACTTATTCTCTTGAGCTTTTGATATATGAACTTGCTATTGTATAACATATCGAACCCCCCCTAATGGGTAACCCCAACAACAATAATCCCAGGATGAGCTTGACTCCCAGCAGAAGATGGTAGAGAGGACGATGCCCCCGATGGGACGCCGATACGATGGGTACTGACCTGGAGTTTGAATGGAAGAAACCGCAGATCTATAGTCTGCCCCCTCCCAGAGAGAGCTTCACTTTCTGAACTCGTGCCTTTAAGAGAGTGCTCTCTACGTATGGGTACAACTAACTAATATATAATTTTGTGTAATCTTCACTTACTTGTCTTGGATCTCGGATCTCTCGGTCCATCCACGGTCACCTTGATTGCTTTGGTGTAGGTCGCGACTTGCGGAGGGCTGGATCCGACGGTGATCGTCAGGGTGAAGCTCTTCCCTGAAACATGGAATCGTTGATACTAACAAGAGCAAGTTGAACTACATTACTATAATACAATTTTAATGAAATACATAATGAAATTTAGCACTGCATTGTAATAATACAAGTAAATATAGTGAATGGTACATAATGGCATGGATAAAGCCAAGTAAAGAAACTACCCGGAGGTAGTACTCGACACGAAATTCAACTTAGATGGTCTAGAGACAAATTTCTTTTCAGTTGTGTTGGAGGATTATCGGGAATTATGAAACCAGTTGGTTTGAGTGGAAAAAAAGTTTGTCATGAAAAGACTGGTAACGGGTTCGGGCCAAATTAGCAACAAATGGGACACTGAGGTCATTATGGGTGACTTTTTAGTAACGAAGTAAGGAGCATTGAAGATTTTACAAAGGATTTTGGATAGAAAGGATTGAATACAAGAGGAAATCGATGGTCTAGAGCCTCAAAGCTCTACTCCGTAAGTCCAAATAGGTCTTATAATATTCAGGGACTCATGTATTTGAGTCTTTTGTAATTAATCGGGAGATTACAGCGGTTGTGTAGTGAGTGTAGAAGTAGCCTAAAATGACGAGCAGATTTCTTGCCGTTACAGCCTAGAATGGGGATTCCAAGTTTGTCAAGATGAAGCCTTGTCCGATACTTATGAATCTGTTCTACAGGAGTCAGTGTGATATTACTAAAGGATTAAGATGGCTTGATGGGATTTGCGGGAGTTTGCGATAGTACAATAAGTAAAACAAATTAAGGTAAATAAGTCAGTCAGGTAACAAACCATGAAATCTTATTTGGTGAAGGACATCTTGCGGTGTCTGATTTAATTTATCGCTACTTTACAATATTCTTGAGTTCAAGTATCGTCGCACTTAACTAAGCTTATATCCCGATTCATCCCCTACCATTGAGTTATATAGAACTAATAAATGTATTACTTAAAAAATGAATAGCCTTGCAAAGAGCTCAATCATTGGTAGACCAAGGTAATTGGTAGGCAATCAGGATAAAAAGCGGGTAACCTCCAAAATTTTGAAAAATCTACTTTTTCACATTTTTCGCTAGTTTTATCAAGCAATGGATTATGGTCCCGAATCTTCAGGTTCAAAACCGAACGATAACCATGATAAATAAGGTGCCAATGTGTTGTGTTGGGCAATAATGTCTTGACTAATCTAGCGAAAAATTTAAAAAAGTCAAATTTGAAATTTTGGAGTTCTCCGCTTTTGATCCTAAACGCCTAAACACCTGTAAGATTAAACAGCATTTATAATTATAGATATTCGTATCAAACAGTATCATATGGAGATTTTTTTTCCATTTTCTATATTTCAAGATAAATATATTTCGAAATCAGAAATAAAAGTAAAATTGGAATTGAATATTCTTATAATAGGTAACTATAACAAAATACCTCGTAGTTAAACAATATTCTATGAAACTCCACAAATGTATGATATAAATTCACTCTAGTCATGTTTTTTTTTTAATACCATAAAGGTTAGCGTTTCCTAATATGTAGGAATCTGTAAGACTATAAACCATGAACGGTTATGGGTTCAATACATGGTAGAGACTGTAATGTCTCTAAGCCGTCAGCTCTAAAGGGAGAACTGCTAGATTTTCCTCTAATTAAGGGTACCCTCTTTATAGATGCTATGTGAGGCACAGGAGGGTCTGCAGTAGGGTTGGGCGATAGTTGATAGTTACTATCGATATATCGATAGCCCATGCTTATCGATGGTCACTATTGATGGATTTTTTTTATCCTCAAGTTTTGAAACTCTCTGAATTATGCTGGTCTGTCCCTGTCCAGGGTCTAGCTCTTTTGAAATTGAACTCGGAATTCCTAGAGCTCCAGATTTTTCTTCTTTTATAACTTTGATGCCGCACCGGACTTGTCATTATTTAATTTTCCGAAATTACTAATTACATTATGTTGGGTAGTACACGTAGTACACAAACAGACCAAATTCGCGGTATTGAACATTGGCTCTTCTAGGTATTTGTAACCTTAACTTCCCGTTTAATTAGGGATCTTTTTCGAAATTTCTTAAATGTTCAACTAGAAAAACTAGTTTTACTTGCGGGTAATATGTGGCTTAAGGAGCACACTTGACTCTTGGAGTTAACAATTTCGTTATTTTTCTTTTCTGAAGATTTGCTCATTGTTATTGTAAAAATGTAAATTTGTAAATACTT
This sequence comes from Arma custos, assembly GCA_037127475.1. NCBI lineage: Eukaryota > Metazoa > Arthropoda > Insecta > Hemiptera > Pentatomidae > Arma > Arma custos. The sequence goes on from CM073765.1 coordinate 59,716,317, forward strand.
TTTCGAAGTTAAAATAAATTATTTTTTTTCTCATTTTTATGATATAATCTTATAATTTATAATCCTGCAAATTTCAAATAGCAGGTAGGTAATTGAATTTAATAAAATTAGTTGAAATTCTTAATTGAATAGGTTTGGAAAAAAAGGAAGCACCTATCGAAAAACTATCTGTATCGGCCTATCGATAGTGCTAACTATCGACAATCGCCCAACCCTAGAGCAATCCTACAGGGTAAAAAACAGCGAAAGTAATTTTTCTGAAACAGCCAGTTTTGAACCTTCAGCAATTCAGGGCTTTAATAACTCAGCTACCCCGCTCCACATAAAATTAATTATTACTTTAAATGTTATTTTAAGAAATTCATAATATGGTGTTACCTAATCTAACATAAATTGGAAACTAATTCAGCTGAAAGAGGTCTTCGAAGGACAGTTGGTAATTTTGACGTCGCAGCTATTAGCTCATCCGACTTCGAAATTGCTTTTGCTATATTTTAATAAGTTAACAGATGGCAACTGTATAGGTTTCTCCGGACTTAGGAAACAGGTAAAATAGGCACATAATATGCGGAAATGTCCACATCAAACACAATTTTAACCTCCCAAGCGGATGAAATTAATAAAAAAATTGTATTTTAGTTTTCACTATTTTTCAAAAAATAATATAAATTATAAACGACGATGATCAACAAGTTATGCAATCAATTAACTTAGCGCGTTTATCACTCTCTGTTACGTTATACAACATTAGCAATTTAGATATTTGTTCAAACATATTTATATTACTACTATTGTTATTGCTGAATGTGGAAAAATACTTCACCTACTTAAAATCAAAAATACTTTTAGATAGCTATATCTTAAAAAAAAAGTATTGCTGAGGGACTCGTGTTAATAATCATGGACACATGAAGAAAAACCCTAGAAAAAAAATAAACCACAGACTGTTCTTGACAAAGAACAATGAAGTATTTAGACCAAACGAATTAGCGATATGTACCTTATTTACAATAAAAATTAAAAAGATTTATTTATGAATATGAGAAAAAGTGATAAAAATTTAAATTTAAAAAAATTATATACCTTAAAATTAAAACCGAATATGATATAAATAACATTCAAATTTAAAAAAAAATATTTATACCAAATGTGCTTATCAAGCCTTTTATAGAGGCTGTATGAGCACCAGTAGGGTCTGCAGATGTCACGGAATCTATCCATGGCTGTTCCAGATGTGTAAATAATTTATCTGTTATCTAGATTTGAGTTCGGGAGTGCAGTTCAGCCGGAATCAGTATAATTATCTTTTAATTATTAATCAATAATTATTTTTACATATCATAAGACCATGGGATTTCTAGTCCTGTAAATCTAACAATGAAGAAGATATGTGAGATAATTGAAGCTTAACTCAGGGGAACCACGATCCGTCGAACTTCCCCTGGCACTTATCAGTAAACTAGTTTTTCCCATTTACAAGCATTTTAATTCAACCGTTTTGAGCCGTTTGACTTCATTTTTTTACTGTTTCGATGACACCATCGAGCTCGCAATAAAAAAAAATCCGAAACCGTTGATACCTAATGAATCGAGTTACCTCGTGTCTCCTCCCTTCGTAGTCTTCATATATGTATCATTAGTGATTCATATATTGTAAATAAAATCTGGAGGAAAATGGGGAAAAGGCTGCTGTTGCTTATGTCAGGAAAAAATAAAGCAGTCAAAAAGCTGCTTAAAGCAACAAGCAGATTAGCAGCATGAGGGATAATTCGACAAAGTGTATCATTGATGTCCAGCGGTCAGCCCTGAGGTTTCTGCAGGGTAACAATTTTGTGGCTGAAACCCGCGACATGCGACCTCTCCAAGGTGCGATCGCTTAATCAGCTGAGAACTTGAGGAGGCGCGGAGAGGACAACAATGGCCTAGAGGCTGGCCACATTGCGGAGCACCGCAGGGGAGCCAGAACATGGTGGTAATCGTTAATCGCGGTTAATTGCTAATTAACAGCTCGTTAATTGTCAGGGGCCTTTATGTAAGTTGTGGGGTGAAAACCAGGACTCGGCAGGAAGTGGTCGCGACATGCACTGCTGCCTCGATCCAACATTAATGCTAATAACCAATGGCCGCTCTACTTTCTGTTTAGTTTTCGAATCTCTCTCTCTCTCTCTCTCATTCTCTCTCTCTCTCTCTCATTCTCTCTCTCTCTCTCTCTCTCTCTCTCATTCTCTCTCTCTCTCTCTCTCTCTCTCTCTCTCTCTCTCTCTCTCTCTCTCTCTCACACACACACACACACCTTTCCCCACTCTCTCTCTTTTTCTTCAGTTCTTTTAACAATTTTTTGGAGTGACAACTTCTTTAGTCGCGTTTAGTTGGTAGGAAAGAGCTTAAGCGTTAGCGTCACCGATATGCTCGTGACGTTTTGCACGAGACTAGCGACGCGTAGCGGCCAATGCATGAGTTATACAATTTATTTTCATAAACTTTAGTTTAAAGTTTCATTTGATTCTATGAATTCTATTCATATAAGAGTAGTTGTATTTAATAATAAGTAATACCCAGTAAATGCAATCAAAGGGAATAAAAAATATAAATCGGAGAAACCCAAAGCGTAGACAGGAATATTTTGTTTGGTCTAATAAATTATACAGTTGGTTTTAATCAAATTTAGTTTAAAAGTTAAGAATTCCATTGATATAAGAATAACAATACATAATTAAAAATTGGTTTAATAGTTGTGCAATAGGCACATACTAATAATAACTTAAAACATAAAGCCTCGTTTTATGAAACGAATCAAAGTAGAAATGACCAAGGCATTGTTAACGATGATAATAATGCCAATAATTAACATAAATTTCACTGACATCTATGTAAATACATTGTTAAAAATATATAAAATACTAAATAACCACTACAGAAAAAATAACTTTATAAATAATTTTAATACCTATAAATAATTAATAAAAATAATTCTTAAAAAAAAAATGATGTTAACCTGTTAACCGAGCTTATAAATACGTCAAACGTAATTTTGTATTTTCCTATGTGCTATACATATAAATAAACGAAAACGTTTATATTTCGTAGTCTTTTCATTTATTTTAAGCATAAATAAAAAAATAAAAATAATAACACGAAATTTATATATAAATCACAAAGGAAAATACAAAATTACGTTTGACGTATTTATACGTCCCGTCTGGTTACCAGGTTAATGGATTATATTATGATTCAAAAGGAAAAAAGTAAATGAATAAATTTGTATTCATCCTTAAGTAACTGAACGTAAAATCTCTTTCTCTCTCGCACGCACACATATACACTCACTCATTCTCTTTCTCTCTTCAGTTTCTTTTAACACTTTTTTCTTTTTCGGATAAATCCATCTGATAATAGATAAAATAGATCTGAATACGCGATGTTTACTGATCGTGTAGTGCAGACTCATATGCTCCTATAAATGTTTCAAGATTTCAGGGAAGATTATATTATTCATGTTCCGCAGAAGTACTGGAGAGTTGCGGTGTTTCACGCATGTCATTCCTATATCTATCACATACGGTAAATTATCGGTTACGGGCGTATGTCTGCAAACTTTTTATTGAATTTTTCAATGTTTCCTGTCCTGAGAACGTTCATGGACTTTTTTTCTCGAACTGAATAGTCAAGAAATTCTTAACTATACAGCTTTTATAGAAACAGAAGTTTTGACTAAACCGCAGAAACTCGTATTTAATAATCTATGAATACCAAGACAACACGAACATGTAAATACGCAGGTTCAAACTTGTTATTTCCGTAAGCAGTACTTATAGAATGCTGAACAGATTTAATTAATTGTATTAACAAATTAATACAATAAAATTGGAATAATATTGTAAGAAGTATACTATAGTATAGTTAAAAAACCCTGTACCAGTCCATATAATATATATTATATAATATTGTATTGTTAAGCACAAATAAAGTAAAATGTGGTTAAAATTAGATCATAAATAAAAACGCATTAATACACAGTATTGTTTTAATATGTACCGACTTTTCTACTTTCATCAGACCTTATCAATACTTTAAAATATTATAAATGAAAAGAATAAATAGAGAAAAACGAGGGGACATTTCCTTCCAGAAAAGCCTGTACCACTGCAAACCATGAAGGGTATGAGGATCAGTACATAATAGAGACCTTACTGTTTCTATTACAACGGTTGTGATTTAGATGAGCCAATTGTCAATTATTACACCATGGAAAGACGTATAAGAACGACATAACAATCACATTGTTTCACCACGTTTTTTTTTTTTTAGAATAATTTATTGATATTTAGAACTGTAATTATATTACATCAAGTAAATCTGCTGTATGAACAAAATACATGAAAAAAAAAACACTTGTGGAGAAACTCTCCATTGATAGCACTCCAATAAAGTTCTATAGTAGAAGGTCTCGAGGGCATCTACTTTTCAGACGCCTCGGAGGGTTATCAGGAATATTATGGGAAGCAAGTTGAGAGACTAGCGGATTCAAGTGTGTATGGAGCTTGTCATGGAAGGATAGGTATCTAGTTTGGGCCAAATCAGCAACATATGGGATATTAAGATCATGATGGATGAGTTTGTTTGTGACATAATAAGGAGCATTGAGGATTTTACGAAGGATTTTGGATTGTAAGGATTGGATATGAGATGAATTGGATGGTTTAGTAGAGCCCCAAAACTCAACTCCGTATGTCCAAATAGGTCTGATAACTGTCATGTAAATGAGTCTTTTTTGATTAATTGGGAGCTTTGAACGTTTATCCAGTAAATGTTGAAGTAGGCGAAAACGTCGAGCAGTTTCTTGTCTTTTCAGTCTTGTATGTTGAATTTTAAAAATGTTTTTTATAAAATTATGAAGTGGAAAACACGTTCCAGATATGCAATACATGCCAATTATTTCTAAAACCAGTAAAAACGAAAACGCATTAATATATGTATAATATATATTCCTCCAAGATATTTAAAAATCCTGTAGGTACCACTGTAGCTATTGAAAGGTCTTGGGTTCTTTATGGCAGAGACTATACTGTTACCAGCACAAAGGTTGTGTAGGGAAATGATTGAGACCACGCTCAGCCAGGTTTTGCTATGAGTTATGAATGCCTTTTTTATAGAGCACAGCTGAGCCCCAGAAGGGTGTGTATATCCAACAGGATCCATCCACAGCTGTTAACAGACTAAATAATTTATCTGCCTCATCAGGATTTAAAACCGGGATTTTTAGTAGAGCAAATCACCACCTTAGGCACAGAGCTATCCCACTTCCATTTTATCCTTCTCATAGATACAACTTATTCCGAAACGTCGTCCAGCGGAAAAAAAAAAAAATAGTAAAATAACAAATCTAAATTGACTTTAACATTTTAGGTTTTCGAATGTTGTTCTGACATTTTCAGATTGCGTTGATCATTATGTAAGCCACACGCTTCAACAATGGACCAAGAAATCTTAAATAACAATACTGTATGGCACGTGGTTAGAACTGCTTACACTAATATTATTAGCAATGTATCACATGTTCATTTGCGATATTCATATTTATTATTTGCTCCGTAGGGATCGTAATATTTCAAAATACCACGATTTCTTTCCCCAATAAAAAGAACCCACATTATAGAGGCTGGGTTCATCTTCGGCTGCTAACATATTAACTTAATTAATTGTCACAGCTGGATTTGAACCCGGGAGCTTTGGCATAGTAACTCAGCACTCTACCACTGAACTGCCCCGCTCCAGTTAGATCCAGGAAATTCCGTATATTCCACCGTGTCGATCTATGATTTTAACAGATTAAATAATTTTTCTCCCACTTTATAAGCTAGAATAAACTTATATATATATATATAATTTAAATACCCATAACAAAGGAACATTTCAATTTCTCCCTCGATGGCTTATTGTACGCTTGTAAGATTATTGTTTATTATTTGAGGTAATAATTAAAGGTTAAATAGGACGGCGTCGGGGTTGAAATACCTTGATGTTGGTCCTTTTGAGAGTCAAGGCGGAAAATTTAATGAGGATGTGTACAATGCCTCAACCCTCTCAGGGATGGTTGTGTGCTCGCTCTACCGTTGTCTGGGGCTGAAGAATACCGACCAGCGCGATTATCAGATCAAAGATAGCTGCAGATCTCTTCTCAACAGTACCCGGCTAGTCTAGAGTCCTTTGTACCGTGTAATCCGGAATCATAATGATAAATATATATATATATATATATATATATATATATATATGCGTTTATAAAAATTAAACAACCCTATACATAACGAAAAAGACCAAAATCACTCACATGTTTTTAATCATGTAGATCAAAATCACACACACAAGCCTTTAGTAGCAATGGTGTTGGGTAAAGCTATCTTATATTTCATTTCTAACATATTTTTTGTTTTTTTAATAAAGTCATATTTTGCGTTTTATGTTAGAGAAAACTGTTGTTACTACAACGTTTTTTATATTTTTGTTCTGTTTGTTTCTCTCTCATAGCCCCAAAAATGGCCTACATTGTAGGTTGAAACGTCGGCACGTTATAAGTATACACTAATATAATAAGTACTAATATAATAAGTATACACTTATGGTGTTTTCATTGGCTGCACCCCCAACTATTTCTTCCTTACATTTGAGTTTTATATTTGAATTTGACCTTTTATAGGGATAATGAGGTAAGTTAAAATAAAATTATTAAAAATAAAACAAAATAATAAAGTTAAAATAAATAAATGAAGTTAAAATAAAAAAGTTCCGAACTTTTTTAATGATTAATAAAATAATTTCAATACCATCCTTACAATAGGAATAATTTGCTTTACCGATACCAACATTTTCATTTTTTAAACTTATATGTAGCTTTCAAAAGCCTCTAATTAAAAATTAGTTTTTTTGAGTTATGGAATTGTTCTTTTGAAGGAACGATATGTTCAGAATGTTCGATTATCGCTTGACTAAGAAAATATTGAATTTCATAAAACCCAAGGCAAAAAAAAAATATAGTATGGGAATGTGATAAGGATCTTAGAGAAATTGATTTTCCGGAGGAGAAAATCATGAACACGGAGAAATTTCCATGGATGTGTGAGAAGCTACAAGGGTTTTAAGTTTAGGAGAGGAACTCAAAAGGAGTAGGTGACATCTGTCGGAAGAATGGAAGAAGACAATGTGAGAGTAGCTCATGAGATATTGGTAGGGCATCAAAACTGGAAAAAGAACAAGACCACTGACGGATTTGAGGGGGGGAGAATGGGGGAATTCCCCCCCTTCTCCCCAGGGTTCCCATTAGTTGATATTGACCTGAATTTTAGTTGGTTTTCCACAAGAAAAAACACATTTTACACACCAAAATTATTCATTGTATCGAATGTTTTCTCAATGGGTGCATCCAAAATCGGCGATTCCAACCTTTTTATGTTTCACATATAGATTTCATTTACATATAGATAGTTAACGCTTTGATCAAGGAGCTTATTTTAACCATGTTATTGTTTTCTGGCCTCAGTTGTCTTAAATTAAAAATTGATAGTTTTCTTCATTCGTATATGGATCTTATACCTTGATAAAAAATTCGCATTGACCCATGCCCCCCCCCCCCCCCCCCTGAAAATTCTTCTAGATCCGCCAGTAAACAAGACCCATTCTGGAAAATGATACCCATATAAATAAACATGTAAAAGCTTTGTGCAGGAAGTAACACTTTATTTCATTAATTTATTGTATTTATTGACTTTTTTATTGTATTAATTTATTTTGCAAAAGTTCACGAAGCATCTAAAACAAAAAGGAAAAAATAATAACATATATATATATATATATTATCGGAAGAAATTGCAGACGATAAACACTAGATAGTTAAGACCGTGGAAAAAGCCCAACGAATATTAATATACTAGATAGTTATAAATTATATTTTCTATTCGAATAGAAATGGATATCAATTGGTTAATAACTGAATAATTTAAAAGGAGGTTCTAAAAAAATTAATAATAAACACAATCAGAACATAGGAAAAGAGAAGTTGGAGAGACGATATATCGGAGGCAACGATAATAGAAAAAAGTGCGTATTGGAGTTTAAGATAGGTATCTAACAAATGTTAATTATCTGCTCCATCAGAGAAGTTTATTAAATAGGTTTTAATTTAATATCAGCCTTTCTAAAATTTATTTAATTCTTATTTGTTAAAATATTTTTATTACACTTGTTTTAACAAAATGTTCACCGATATATAGATGGAAGTATTTTATTATATCAGACATTGCGTGGATGTGGGTTGTTACGGGTTCAATGGAGGAATACGTTATCGGCATCGAACCTCTGGGTTCATTAAGGTTCTTAATTATCGGTGAAGAAATTAATTAATTTATAATTCTTAATAGCAATAGGAAAACCACTAAATAGGTAAATAGCTATGAATTGAAATATCCCCGTCAGAAGTTGGAGAGAAGCTGTACGCTTGAGCGAACATCGCGCATCAATGATTTTTCGGCCAACTTGTTTCACTCCGATATTCCCGTTCTCACGTCGAACGTTGACAGTCAATAATTTTAACATTATTCAAAAATATTATTGGATCTTTGAGCAAGTATAGTTTACTCAACGAATACTATTAATAATCAACAACGCCTCAAATTCCTTTATACAACGTCATTAATCCTAGTATGGATATGGTAATCCAAATTATTAAGTATACTACTATTTCTAAGCCAACGGTTGTGCAGGGAGGTTATGTAGACGAGATCACGCTCAACCGCCATGTTTTTCTTGCAACTCAGGGTACCTAACTAATGAAAGTTTTTATGGTAAATATCACAGAATCGCCTAATATCCGTTAATAAATTAATAATTTATCTATTACAGCCAAATTCGATTCCGGGACCAACAGCTCAAGAACTCAGCGCTCTAATAATATATTTGAGTTCTGAGTTATTGCATATCATATTTATATATATATCATATCACATAGATGTAAATTACGTTCATAATTATATTAAAAAATTTGCATTTTTGAGTTAAGCCTTCAGTACCTTTTGTATAGGCTGAAGCTTTTCAATTCATGACATTCAATTTCTAACATGTTCTTTTTATTTATACATGTAAAATGTTTTGTCCTGACTGACTTACGGATCAACGCACGGCCTAAACCGCTGATCATAGTCCTGAAACTTGGAGGGTGTGTTCTTTGTATGACTTAGGCTTCAGATAAGAAAGGATTTTCCAAAATTCTATCCCTAAGGGGATGAAAAAGGAGGGCAAAGTTTGTATGCTTGCTCACGTGTTTCTTACTCACAAAATCTACATATTTTTGCTGAACAAAACATGGTTTACAGGAGTATATTGCATTAGGTAAGTATGACCGCGAAAACTAAAAACACATCGATAAATTACCTACATATGTACATTATTCTAATCCTTTCAGTTTTAATTTCTCGCTGCTGACGTACGACAAGTGAAACCGTTATACTAAGTAATCCTTTTCAATAACATTATACACTAATCCTTTACTGACACCACAACAGTAAACTTCTGTCCGTCCCGTTTGTTAATAAGTGTCAATGTATGTTTCACATCTGTGCTGATCCGTCTCTGATGAAATTTGGTATGGATAATATCAAACCTGGGGAAGGACGTAGGCTAATTTTTATCAACACCACACATGCTAAGTTTATATAAAACTGTAACCTGATTGACTAACACACCCAGCGGTCAACGCACAGCAGAAACCACTGAGCTTAGCATCTTAAAATAGATAGGTTCTTTGTATAGCTTAAATCAGCACTAATAAAGGAATTCGGACAATTCCACCCCCAACAGTTTTCCTCCTTAATATAATAGGTGTTTACAGATTGTATGGAATCCGTCAGTTTTGAAGTTAGACAACTGAAATTTCGGATGTACGAGCAACTTATAGTTAAAAAAATTAAATTATTTATTTAAAATAATCTGTCACGAAACTTTATGTGGCAGACCAAATTCCACGCGAGCGAAGCCGTGGGCAAAAGATAGTTTTAATATATAAAGAGGTTTCTCCGATATTGAAGGCAGAGAAAGGCCGAACCATTCTTAAGAAAATTTTAAGTCACTTTGCCTCCCTTGATGATTCTAGCGTGCTCAATATGCTTGTATAAAATCGTTCAGGTATCGGTTACATATTATATCCATTTTAAAAATGTCTATTTATGGAAGCCTTACTTTAATTAAAAACGTGAATATTACTATGTAATTACTAATATTAGTAACTATAACTACTTATATTCCACAATCACGATTATATTCTTTAAATATCCTAATCATATGAAAAATTGTACTAAACATTTTCCTATTCGTTTTTTACCATAAAAGGATTCGATTCCCAAACGTGCAGAATTTATTATTGATTTGATCTGTAATTTTAGTTGAAGATATATCAGCGAACTTAAAAATTATAAAAGTTAGTATTCCCTATTTTCGGACTTTATTTGGCAATGCCTATATAAACTATTTGTTGTTTAATCCTATATTATTATACTTTAGAATCATATAAATGTAGTTATTTGTCGATATGACTATAATACATTAAAAATGCGCCATGCTTAAGTTAATCCATATAAAAAATGATGACACTTAATAATGATTTATACAAGTATTTAGATATTATAGGCGAAAAAATCCAAACATATTTTGATAATTGCTTTAAATTGTGAGATAGAAAAATAAAGGGCATAACATTATTATTTATAATTGTTCACAGAAAAATAAAGGGCATAACATTATTATTTATAATTGTTCACATAACATTAAAATTATAAATAATATATGAACGTAAATGAATTCTTTGCAGTTTGGAATAGAATTAATGGTGAAAAAAATTAATTTTTATTTAGTTCTCATTCAATTATAATTTTTGAAGAATAAAATTAATTTATGAAATCAAAAATATGTTTCATATATAAATTTGTATAAATATCGAGAAAATCGTAGAAGTATTTACATTACAATTATTACAATTCGTGGCAATTTATAATCTTTTAGCAAAAATATATTCTTTGCATACTCAAGATCATTACGTTGAAACTCTAATTCTTAAGATTTCTCTTGTACTATTCTTAGTATATATTTAATAGCTAGGCAATTAAAAATAAATGAACGTTAATTAATCTAAAGTTACTTTAATGTTTTTATAATGAAACGTTTATTCGATTTTTTAATCATAAAAATAAATAAGACTGTGCTGACTCCCATTTGTGGTTGCAATTTCACCACAACTTCTTCCGCTGCGATATTATTTTAAATGTTTTTTACTAATTTGCTGAAATTTATAATTACTTTATTACAACATGAACCATTAATTTTTTTTTCTTCCTTAACATTCTAGGTTATGATTAAAGCTGAAAAAAATTGCTTAAATCACTCCAAGTAAAATGTGGAAAGGTAATCATAAACTTGTGATATTCATAAAATCTAAAGTAGTTAGTTTCGAGATACAACATTTTGTTTGAGTATTATTTGAAAGCAATGACAGGTCTTTGAGTACACTATCTCAGTTCCTTTCGCTGGCCTAACATTATTTTATCTAAGCACAATTTTATCGAGTACTGTCAAAAAACTGAAAGAATGGCACGTAATACACAATTAATAAAGTAGAGTCTTTCCTATATTTTCAGACTTACAAATCTTTAAAAGGCTTACAATAATATAAATATAATATTAATATTAAGACCGTGGAAAAATTCCAAAGAAAAGTCTCCAAACTAAAAGGGCTTTTCGTCCATTTTTCCAAGGTCTTAACATTTATGTAAGGTCTCTTTATACCTTTCCCTTTTCAATATTAATATATTTTGTGGAATAGCCATAAGTCCACTGGTTTCTTGATAATGTTCTTTTTTTCTTGCACTGTTACTTTCATTTTTTTTTATATGATCTTTTGTCTTATGTTTTCGTGTTGTTTAATATTATTTATTTTTTCCTATTGTACTTTTTAAAGTTTGGTGAGTGTATATTGAATTTTGAATTTTTGAAGAATTTATCAGCTGTTTTTAACTAGCCTTATCCAGCTCGGGTGGAGTAACCTTACTTATGATACATTAGTTGCATTTGAGCCTTGGAGGTGGTGGGATGTTTCTTGGATGCATTATTCATGTTTTGTTTTGCTGTTATTAACATTGGACATTGGACTGTTGTTATTAACATTGGACATTTAATGTAAAAATTATATCTCAAACTAAGTCTCATTCAATTTTTTGTCAATTACTCATTTAAAAAAAATATTTGTATACGTTTTATAAGGCGTTCAGGATCGAAAGGTGATAACCACAAATTTCAAAAATTTATTCCTTCACATTTTTCGCTAGTTTAGTCAAGCAAGCCTTTATACTCCCAAAACTTCAGTTTCAAAACCGGACTATAGCCATAAGAAATAAGGCGAAAAATTGTCTATTAAGACAAAATTGCGTGACTTAACTATTGAAAAATGCGAAAAAGTCCAAACTATTTTGTTTCCATGTTATTGTTAAATACACAAATACCAAGGCCAAACAACTGATTTAGGCGTGTAAAAAAAAAAAGTTATATTTATATAATATTTTAATAATTAATTTAATAAATTAAGAGCTGCCTTTTATGTCCGTCGTCGCTCCGTAACAGGGACAATTAAATAAATGTAAAAAAGAAATTTAAAATATAAATCAAACTAAACTAAGTTTATCAAGATCTTCTTGCACAGCTATTAGAAACTTCACAGAACCTTATTACACGTGTAACTTCATATTAATATTTTAAAATAGTTTGATGAAAACTTGCCGTGAAACTATTAATGATTCGCTCATCCTGTTTTTGTTTAGAAAAAGAGACGAGGTCAAATTTTTTTATTTCATTTTTTCCTAAGAGAAGGAAACCCAACGCCATTCGATACATATAAAACCATTGGATATTCCAAACCTAAAGTAAACATGTTTTTTGTTTTATATTTCTTTGATTTTGTTACATAAATCTGTGGCAGCTGTGCGTAGTGGGCTAAGTCGAATTTTGTGAATTTCAAGCTACTACTGAGAATCGTAATTTTTTTCTCTTTCCTTGTGTCTAACACGCTAAGTGTAGAGGGGAAGATTTTATTAGGTCTGATCAGTAGGAGTTAGTCTATAAAATGTTTAAATAGAAATGTTTCTAAATAATTTCGGTTTTTTAAATTTTAAATCTCCCAACTAGCTAACATAATTCATAAGAGAAAACATATCTGATCAAAATTTATCAAATATTTGTGTTGTCATTTAAAGTAAAGAAGAATAGACATGATTGATTGGGAAAATCATTTTTAAAACTTTCAAGATGAATTTAACTAATTTTATAGATTCAATTAATGTATATAAACATTATCACATATCCTATTTGATTCAATAATGAAGAGAAATAATATTAATCTTATCAGGAGGTGGCAGAAAAATTTTTCCCACGGGAAGGGAGCTTGTATCTGCGGAAGGCCAACGACAAAATTTATCACCAAATTTATTTGACAACTTATCACAATATAATCTAGCGGGCAACGTTCGCCAGTTTTCAGAAATGAAATTTTCAATATTATAATATTCAATCACATTTTCTCTAATGCATGAAATTTAAATTAAATTATGAATTGCATCTAGAAGGAGTTTTAAAACAATTTTACTTTTGGGGCATTCGGTAGGAAACCAAAAAATAATTTTACAATTTTCAAAATTTTCATTTTTTTATTTTTTATATTTCATATATTTTAAAAATAAAAAAACAGATTTTTGTTCTTGATAATTCATAAAAATGTGAAAGAAAATTGGCGTAAATATTTTTTTTAATGATAAAACTATCAATATAAATCTTTCTAGAAATTTAGCGCTGGAATTTTTTTAAAATGTATCATATATTTTTTCAAAGAAATTAAAAGATTTTAATTGCCTTTTTTGAAAATACTTCGAGGTGAGATATGTTGATATCGGTACATACATATCAAATCTTATGAAATATATTTTTTTTTACGAGCTGTTTAATTCATTTATCTAACATTGAAGTATAAGATATATAGAATAACCTTGCCTGATATACTAGCTAATAAACATATCGCTCCTTCGAAAGAACAATGTCATAATAAAAAAAATTATAATTTTTTAATAGAGCAGTTTGAAATTTCCATGTCTTATTAAAATTTAATCATATGAGATACAAAAATAAACTATGATTATTGGTAAAACAAAGCATTCCTATTATAATATTATAATGATGTTATTGAAAATCTTTTATAAATCACTAGACAATTTTTAAAAGCTTGCAACATTTTGATTTCAACTTATGTCATTATTCCTGTTAGACTTCAAGCTCAATCATGATACAACTCAAAATATTACTTTATTAAAAACTAGCTTTTGGCCACGGCTTCGCTCGCGTGGAATTAGGTCTGCCATATAAACTTTCGTGACAGGTCATTTTAAATATAAGTTACTCGTACATCCGAAATTTCAAATGTCTAACTTCAAAACTGACGGATTCGATACAGTCTTTGAACCCCTATTATATTAAGGAGGAAAACCTTGGGGGTGGAATTGTCCGAATTCCTTTCTTAGTGCTCATTTAGGTTATACAAAGAACCTATCTGCAAATTTCAAGATGCTAAGCTCAGTGGTTTCTGCTGAGCGTAGACCGCTGTGCGTTAGTCAATCAAGTTACAGTTTTATATAAACTTCGCCTGTGAAGTGTGTTGATAAAAATTAGCCTATGTCCTTCCCCAGGCTTGAGATTATCCATATCAAATTTCATCACAGACGGATCAGCACAGCCGTGAAACATACATTGGTACTGATTAACAAACGGTACGGACAGAACTTTACTGTTGTTCGTGTCAATAAAGGATTAGTATGTAATGTTATTGAATTTATTGAAAAGGATTACTTAGTATAACGGTTTCACTTGTCGTACGGCAGCAGCGAGAAGCGAACTATGTTACTTGATTTGTTTTGTTCAGCGAAAATATTTAGATTTTACGAATAAGAAACACGTAAGCAATACTACAAACTTTGCTCCCGGTTTTCCTTAGGGGATGGAATTTTTGAAAATCCTTTCTTATCGAATGCCCAGGCCATACAAAGAACACACCCTCCAAGTTTCAGGTCCCTACGATCAGCGGTTTAGGCTGTGCGTTGATCCGTGAGGCAGTCAGTCATTCAGGACAAAACATTTTATACGTATAGATACGATATGTTTAAGTAATATTATAATATAAGCTTTTCCAAAAAAAAAAAAAAAAATAGAAAATACTTTGCACAAAATATTCTCTAAATTATCATGAGTTGCCATAACAGAAACAAGGAGTTGACAGATACAAGTATCAGTGTCGAGATGAGATGTTTACGTGATTATAGAACATTCTCAATATTCGATTATTTGTTATTTTTAACATATTTAATTACTTTTTACATTGCCATACATTAATAAGAAATCGCTGATAATATCTTACGTTTTGAGAATAATATGTCACATATTAGAACATCATATAACACGGAAATACATTTCTATTTTTATATATTTGCTTGTTTACTTAATGTCACTTTATGCTGCAATGGCAATTCAGACGATGCTACAGTGGGAGCTCTAAATTTAGCCTATCTAGGTTTAGGATAGGGATCGTCAACGAGTACCTGATATTCACATAGGCTCGGGATCCCTGTTTTACGTCCCTTCCGAAGGGCGGTATAACATGGGATTTTTAACTCCCTTAAAAAATCCTCGGGCTACCTGCCGGGCAACGAACCCGCGATCTTGGGCATAGTAGGTTGTTAAGCTAACCACCATATTATTTATTTTAAAAATATTATTTTCGCGCTTGATATAGCAAGTTTTGTTTTTTAAATTAATACTTAATCCATAAAAGATCTAGCAATGAAAAACAAATCAACAAAACTTATTTGATCAATATTGACAGTTGTGATAATAGATGATAACGCACATCCTTATAAATATATAACTAAAACATGTTAAGAGCTTCAAAAAGATTGCAAAGAAGGAATAACAAATTACATTAATTAAATTCTTAAATATATGTTTAAATTCTTCTAAATTAAACAGAATATACCGATATCCTTGCGATAAACAATAAAATAAATTAAAATTACACTGGAATAAAAGAAACCAAAAACTGATGTCATTAGACCAGAATCTCGATCTAATAAGAAAATACGAGAGTTAAACGTTTTTAATAAAACTTTAGAATGGCAGTGATATGATACTTCATTGTCATACTTTTTACAGTTTAATATATAAAATAATTTACTGCACAGAATATCATTAAGAAAAAAAATCCTTTCAACACCCAAAATTTTTAATTCTTGGTTTTTGAAAAATAATTGTAAACTTTCAAATTGATATTTATGTTTGTCGAATAATTTTTCTTAGTTTCTTTAAAGTAAAAGCAAACAAATAGTATCTAAATATTTACAATTATATATTAATAAATACATTATAGCGTAATATGATGTTAATATTTATTTTCTAAACGAGGGAGGTAGCTCAGTTGGTAGTGCTGAATGCTCCCGTTTGAAATTAAGCTGACAGAGATAAATTATCTAACCTGTTAACGGATGGACCCTTTAAGATCTGTGGACAATCTTGGGGTCACCAAGCTTCTATAAAGTGGATACACTTAATTGGAGGAAAACCTGGCAGTTGAGCAAGATCTTGGGAAAATCACCTTCTTTGCACAACTGTTGTCTAAGAAGATGTGCAGCAGTATGGCAGAAATATAATTAATAAGTAATATTTCTTTACTATGTAAAATTCACGAATAAATAAGATGGTCTATGTAAGGAATGTCTCACTCAACATAAACATTGCACAAATATCAGAAACAGAAAAGGATCCAATTTTTCTTTTTTAATTTCCAAACAAAACATACTTGCTAGGCAGATATTGAAAAATATACTTGGGAATTACTAGCTACAAAAGAATCATTATAGAGCTCAGAAAATGATTAAGGATGAGAAAATAACATTTGAAGACAAATCCATACTTATATCGAGACCCATCATCTCAGATGAGGAGAGAATATGATCTGAATGACAATGAAGAAATATTGGGCGTAGAGGAAGGAACAACCCGCAGGGAAATGAGTGATCCATCGTACTCTTAAGTTTTTTTAAGACTTAAATTTTAAGGTAGGCTTAGTTGAGATAACACTGAACCATAAGGACATGCCCCAATTAGTGGGTGAGCCACTGAAGGGCCTGAAGGTCCCACATGGTCCATCCATGGCTGTTAGCAGATTGAATGATTTATTGCAACAGATTAGAACTCCGAAACTACAACAAGAGTTGGATCAGAGCTTAGTTTTATGGTTCTGCACGCACCAGCCTTGTCCCTTACTCGGCCATCAAGTTCTTCATGGGCAACGAAGGTAATGTTGCTTAATGGGATGTTTAATTTTTTATTAATCTAACACTGAGTTTTCGGTCTTTTTTTTTTAACACTTAGATTGTAAGGTTCGTATTTAGGTCTTAAGCTAGGTACTTAGGTGTTAAGGACTCACCCCTGCCACTCCTTCCGACGAACCTCAGATCATTAAACTTAGCCACTCTGTTCTTCATGACTGCCGTGGAGTTCCTGAGCTCGGCGCAGTAGTTCTCGTCGTTGCCCGCCCTCACTGTGACCACGGTACCGTCCATCACCTCCCCCAGGGCTACCACCTTGAAGCCGACCGGAAGGGTCTTGTTGGACCTCCAGTGGGCCGGCAGTGCCGAACACATGAAGTAGGGACTCCCCGTCCTGATTAACTCGTCGGTATGTTCCGCCTGGGCCTCACTGACGAAGCCTTCGGTCCACCAAAGCTCGGGTGCGGTGGCGGACTCGGCGCCCGCGTTCCGCCGCCGCTTCTTACCGTCCGAGGTCATCGCCGGGCGAAGACTGGCATCCTCCGGCTCCCCCCTCCCCATCCCCTCCTTCTCCCTCCCCGTCCTTTCCTTCCGGCCACGCCTACTCCTCGCTCGGCCCATTCAGGAGCAAGATGGCCGCCACGCCCCCTCTTGCCTTCTACCCGATGAAATGGGAGGATGTGTGTCGGATCTTTGGAGTTGAGTGAGAAACAGACCTATCATCTTTGAAATAATATGATCAGATTTTAATTTGATATTTAATTGCCCTTATTATTTTCATATTTCATTAAAAGGGCATTCTTGTTGGTTCGGCTTATTAACTATGAATTATTCTGAAAATTTTTAATACCGCACGATGGAGTAATTTTGAAACACTTTTCAAAGTTTAAAACGGTTCCATCTTTATTTTCAAAATTAAAATACTGAAAAAAATAGTAATATGTAAGGTTAGCCTTCCTCTAACAAAATATCGCATGAAAATCATTCTTAAAAAAATGTATTTAACAAAAAAAAAATTAATTTGTTCTAATATTACCCCATCGATTGGGGTAGCATTGAGAGAGTGACAATATTCCATTAGAAACTACTGGAAACATGACTTAGCACCAATTTCACCTCACAATTTCGTATTAGCTCATTATATATATAAGAAATAACAAGGAAAATGAGTGTGCATTTTTTAAATATTCCGTAGTTTGAGGTGGCATTTCGTATCGAAAGTGTTATTTCATATCGCTAGCAAGCCATCTTGTAAATTTTCTTCAATGTAGATAAGTTTTGTTTGGTCTTGTGTAAAGAGTTCTTTTAGTTTTTCCCTGCATTATTGTCCAATAAAAACCTTAAAAACTTAACGAAGTATTTTCGAACTTGTACGGACTTGTCGAGTCTATAGTTTAAAGCAGTGAGGAAATATGACTCCCTATATTTAAATTTAATTAATTATGTGGAATGAATAAAATTTTCGAATGCACCATAGTTATTAAATACTATCTATTTAATAACTATTAATTATATTTAAATATAAACTATTAATTCTGAAATTCTGTATGACTTGTAGAAAAAATATTATTTTATATATTTTTATTTTGAAGAGAAAAGATTTGCCTTGGCCAGGATTCAACCCCGTTTCTCCATGACAGAGCTCTTACCATTTGAGCTACCAGGGGTTCCTTCACAGTCAGGACAAATCCGTTCTCTTCACCGATCCCATATCCCCGTGTTCTCGCAATTTTTGCGATGTATACACGAGGAAGAATGTTCATTGAACATTACCTTAATTAACAAACAATTTTATTATATTTTTATTATTAGATCTTTTTAATTTTGAAGAGAAAAGATCCCGGCCTGGGCAAATCTTTTCTCTTCAAAATAAAAATATTTAAAAATTAAAACAATTAATAAATAATTATTATTAATACAATGACGTAAGTCAACAAGATCCTAATTAAAGTATACTTTAAGAATACCACTGTATTTTACTGTAAGATTAGTAAAAAGAAACAAATTAAAAGTTAAAAGTTGTTCGCCTTGACTCGAAGCGACAATCTGCGGAACTTAAGCCAAGAACAGAAATAAGAATAAAACTAATTGATTAATCTTTTTTTTTCAATAAAAATTAGAAAAACAATGAAGAAAATTTTAGTATAGAATTGTAAAACTCTAAAAAACAAAGACTTAGCTCACTAATAACTAAATAAGTAACCAGTCAACAGTTAGCCAATTCAAGCATAATCATAAACAATAAAAAATTATCGTTTTAGAAATCATTTATCACTTCCAATTAAGGTTCCAATAATCTTCAAACTCCAAATTCCGTATATTCCATCACCTAATATCCCTACAATTCCCAAAAATCGGAAATATTAGGATCAGTTTTGAGTTTTAATTCTCTCTTGAATGAATGATGTTTTTTTTTTAAATATACACTTGTTTGCGTGAGTATGCATGTGTATATGATTGTGTGTGGGATATAAACCACGTACATATGTATTAATATCATCTAGTTAGATATTTAAAAAAGAAATAACAGAAATAAAGGAAATAAGTGTAAATCACTGATAATATTGTTTGAATTTTTCTTCGTTATTTTATGTTTTTGCATGGCATAAATTTGATGTATATGTAACTATTTGTTTCTCTTATTTAATTATTGTTAACTTATTTTAATTTTTTGTCCATATCTTCTTCTATTCTGTTTTTAAAACAAAGTTATTTGAGGTAATTCGGATTGTTTTTTTATTGTTCTATCTCATTTATTAAATTATTTGTAACGATTAATTGAATGTAATTATTTTACGCTCTTAGGCATACAACACCTGTATTGTTATTCTAAAGGGACTTGTCCCAGAATAAATAAAGACATTATTATTATTATTATTTAAGTTTCATAAAAGACAACCTTTAGACAAGAGATAAATTGTAAGTGGTCCCCAAATTTCCTTGAAGTCCTGGTCGATTAAAGTTTTATATTATTTATCAAATTGTTCGATGTAATGATTAATAAATACACTTCATAAATTTTATGTAAAATTATCTTTGTATAGGAACATGTGAGTATGATTCAAAGGACAAAGAACATTAAAATAACTTAGTACAAGGTGAAAACAGACCTGAGATGACTAAATCACAGCTGGGAACTATTATATCCGAGAATGGCGTAGCCTTGAGAAATGTATTTGTATTGCAATCTTGATGTAATACAGTTGCAAATCATACCTAGATTTTTCTGATACACAAGATTCGGTGATAAAAAATATTATTGATTTTATTTATTCAATAAGATAACATTTTACGCTGAAGGGAACAGATAAACACATACAGCGTATTATTATTTTTTTAAAGTAAATAAATAAAATAAATAGAAGAATAAAGGGAATAATCCAGTAAAAGAGAGGCATAATGACCTTTTCGAATATTCGGGATAAATTATTAAATGTTAATTTTTTTTAAATCTGCGAACGAATGTAAATTTGATAAGAAACTTGTAATTAATTCATTACACCTTCTTAAGAAATCTGTATCAATCAGATGAGGTAAATATATTTTTAAAAAAGGATTTTAACTTATATATTATGAGTTGCCGAACTGAAGGTCTGTGGCAGATTTTAATTAATCCGTTAACAGCCGGGATTGGGTCCTTTGGGATCTGGGACCCATCTGGAGCTCACCCCGCCTCTATAAAGTGGACACCCAAAATAGGGGGAAAATCTAGTTGAGCCGTGATCCAGGATAAATCACCTACTTGCACAACCGTTTTCCAAGAAACAGTGTAGTCTATACCACGTACTGAGGCCATGACTAGGGTTCTACCGATACCCAAAAATATCGATACCAGGCTTTTGCGATATATCGAAACAAAGTATCGATACCGAGAAAATATCGAAAGAAAAATATCGATATCACTCGATATCGGAAGATTTTTAGTCGTTTAAAAGCACGGTTCGTCAAATGGCTACAAACATTCCATTGCCAGGAAAACGTCACACATTGGATAATCAATCAAATAGTGAAAGACCTTTTATTTTTTATTAGAATAATATGGTTCTCATTCGATATTCTCAAAGTATCGAAAGATCTTTCCGATATTTCACAGATGGCTGATATATAAATTTTTTATTATGTTATGAACCCCATCTGAACATATCAGGGAAAGTAATTAAAAGAAAAAAAAATAGGAAAGAACATTCTTTCGATACTACAAGAATATGGTACTCATTCGATATTCTCAAAGTATCGAAAGATCTCCGATATTTCACAGATGGCTGATATCTACATTTTTTTATTATGTTATTAACCCTATCTGTTCATATCCGGGAAATAATTTAAAAGAAAAAAAATATATATGTGCATAGCAAAGAAAAATTCTTTCGATACTAGAAGAACAGGGTACTCTTTCGATAACTAAAAATATTTTCCGATACTTCACAGATGGCTAATATATAAATATATTATTATGTTATTAATGCTACCTATACATATCAGGGAAAGTAATTAAAAGAGAAAAAATAATATACACACAAAGGAAAGGACATTCTTTCGATATTAGAAGAATATATACTCATTCGATATTCTCAGAGTATCGAAAGATCTTACCGGTATTTAAAAGATGGTTGATGTCTAAATTTTTTATTATGTTATGAACCTTATCTGTACATATCAGGGAAAGTAATTAAAAGGAAAAAAAAACATATACACGCATAGGAAAGGACATTCTTTCGATATTAGAACAATATATAGTCATTCGATATTCTCAGAGTATCGAAAGGTCTTTCCGATATTTCAAAGATGGTTGATATCTAAATTTTTTATTATGTTATGAACCTTATCTGTACATATCGGGGAAAGTAATTAAAAGGAAAAAAAAAACATATTCATGCATAGGAAACAACATTATTTCGATACTAGAAGAACAGGGTACTCTTTCGATAACTACAAATATTTTCCGATACTTCACAGATGGCTAATATATAAATTTATTATTATGTTATTAACGCTATCTATACATATGAGGGAAAGAATATTCTCAAAGTATCAAAAGATCTCCGATATTTCACAGATGGCTGATATCTACATTTTTTATTATGTTATGAACAATATCTGTCCACATCAGGGAAATAAGTTAAAAGAAAAAAATAATATATATATGAATAGCAAAGAAAAATTCATTCGATACCAGAAGAACAGGGTACTCTTTCGATATTCTAAAAATATTTTCCGATACTTCACAGATGGCTAATATCTAAATTTATTATTATGTTCTGAACAATATTTGTACATATCCGGGAAGTTAATTAAAAGAAAAAAAATAATAGAGTACCCTGTTCTTCTAGTATCGAAAGAATTTCCATTGCTATGCATATATATTATTTTTTTCTTTTAACTTATTTCCCTGATGTGTACAGATATTGGTCATAACATAATAATAAATTTAGATATTAGCCATCTGTGAAGTATCGGAAAATATTTTCTGAATATCGAAAGAATACCCTGTTCTTCTAGTATCGGATGAATTTCCATTGCTATGCATACATATATTTTTTTTTTCTTTCCATTAATTTCCCTGACATGTACAGATAGGGTTCATAACATAATAACAAATTTAGATATCAGCCATCTGTGAAATATCGGAATGATCATTCGATATTTTGAGAATATCGAAAGAGTACCCTGCTCTTCTAGTATCGAAAGAATTTTTCTTTACTATGTATATATATTATTTTTTTCTTTTAATTAATTTCTCTGGTATGTACAGATAGGGTTTATAACATAATAAAAAATTTAGATATCAGCCATCTGTGAAGTATCGGAAAATATTTTTTGAATATCGAAAGAGTACCCTGTTCTTCTAGTATCGAAAGAATTTCCATTGCTATGCATATATATTATTTTTTTTCTTTTAATTAATTTCCCGGATATGTACAAATATTGTTCATAACATAATAATAAATTTAGATATTACCCATCTGTGAAGTATCGGAAAATATTTTTAGAATATCGAAACAATACCCTGCTCTTCTAGTATCGAAAGAATTTTTCTTTGCTATGCATATATATTATTTTTTTTCTATTAATTAAAATCCGTGATATGTACAGATATTTTTGGGAATATGAAAAGAATGTGCCGTAGGATATATACAACTTTTTATTCAGGTTTCGTTTGGATGAGCAAAAAAAAAAATTAGTTCATTATTTCGATATTTAGTTTTCAATACCGATATCGAGAGACAAGTATCGATACCAAAATATCGGTATCGAAAGGAAAAGTATCGATACTGTACCCATATCGGTAATATCGGTAGAACCCTAGCCATGACCCTTCATGGATTGTAGTGGATTATATCCATATAATATATATATATTATATATATTATGCTATATTACTATAGGATATTAATATATATATATATATATTAATATAGCATGAATAGGGAACAGGTTACTGAGTGTTATGTTACTGAGGTAAAAGAAAACATAAATTATAAAATAGTGGTAGATAAATTATTTAATCTGTCAACAGCAGTAGATGGGCCTTGTGAGATCTGAAGATAAGAAAAGAAAAAGTGCAACCCCAGCCTCTTTAATGAGGGTACTTTTTATTGGGGAACAAATCGTGGGCTTTGAAATATTGCGGTGTCTACCCTAGCACTGTACCGAAATCCCTTAAAGGGTGGTAGTGACGACTATAAATGTATAATGTTTTGCGACTATAAATGTATAATTAAGAAGTAGTAGTGACTAGAATAAATCTAATGTTTTTCTATTTGTTTATATATATATATATATATATATATATATATATATATATATATATATATATATATATAATATATATATATAATATAAATAATATAAAATATATTTACAATCACATATTTTATTTATATCTACACTTATTTTATAGTAGTGTAGTAATTATAATAATAACAAAGAAAAAATAAATACAAAATTCATGATATAAAATGAATTGAACCATATGTTCAATAAATCAAAAAAACATTTTAAAATTTATTGTCGATTTTAATATGCAGATACACGTTTTAAATATCCTCTGTAAAATTTGCGATAAATATACAAACTGGATGTATATATATAATGATTACCAATTCATTATAGACAAATGTTACAATTATTATGCTCACCATTAATATACACTATTATTTTCATAATAATAATATTTAATATACATTTTTAAAAACATCGAAAAGAAATGGGAAAATACTCATTAACTTTTAGGAAATGTTTATATTAGAAATATTTTATAAAAATAAATGTTCAAGGATTATTAAGTTATTTATATTTGTTCCCAATCAGCAAGGCCGTAGAATCAGCCAGGAAAACCTCTCGGGGGGGGGGATCAGGTCAGGATCGAGGATTTTAATACCATTGGATAAATTTGCCCATATAAAATAATATTGGATGACGAATGATTTAAATGCAATACGCAACAACAGCAATACTTCAATTCTTGATTTTCGATACGATTGTTAATTATTGTGAAGTTGTTGGAGGATATTTTCAAGTGAATATAAATATAAGTATCCTTGTTGCAATGCACAATGATGTAAAATGTGTTGGATCCTCTGTTGTGGGTGTTGTTTTTAATTTAATTTGCACTTTTTTAACCTAGTATTAATGTTTAATACTAACGAAATTTCGAGATTTCGGGGTGGGGTTTCGACCCTCTAACTCTCCCCTTGGCTACGGCCTTGCCAATCAGTAAACTATAAAGTAGGAGAATTAAAAAGTTGATTCTTCTTTAAATAACTCTAATTCTTTAAATAACTCACATTACCTTAACTCTAAGGTAACACAAGGATATGCTGCATATGGAATTATTTATAAACAATAAATATTGGAAGATGAGAAAAAAAATAATAACGCGAGTTTCTGTAGATTGGGTTAATCTAAATATTATTTTTATAGATAGAATAAATAAGTGCTAGTTGAATCAAACATGTTCGACAATTCCTAATGCTGTTCTGCTAGGATATTTTTTCATTCAAAACCTCGAAAATATGCAGAAAAAACATAAAATATGCAGAAAAATATAAAACATGCAGCAAGTAGCAAAAGCAATGAAACAAATATATATTGTATATATATATGAGTAGAGTCGATAAAATAATAAGACTGAAGACATCGGGGTGGGGATAAATAAGCCAAAAATTTGAAAAAATAATGCGAAATTTATGATGGGAAAAGATTTTTAACAAAATAAGATACGTATTATGTTTTAAATCGAAAAATTCAATGTATTTTCGTAGGATTTAAAATAATAAAAGTAACAATATGGGGTATGAAAATATTTAGACACTATTACCAAGACACATATGTTACATCCTGTAGAGAATGACGGGGCCGGGCTCAGGACGAGATGAAGAGAGGAAGAAAATAAAACGAAAAGGAAATTGAAAGTGTACTGCGGGGAACAAAAGGATTACACAAGAGGAATGTAAGGGAAGATCTAGAGGAAGGGATTTCTTAAATATAATTCAGTAATCCATAAATTTAATATATTTGTATTACAATAATATAATATTGTAAAAAATAACTAGTTATATTAATAAGTAATAAACTGCAATAAAGCGTAATTATCCAAAACAGCACTTCCCTTCCTGCATACTATCCCGAGAATCATGTAATTTCCAATAACTAATTCTGAATATATAAAGTCTCTAGTCAGAGATACACAGAACAAATACTATTTTTTTCATTATTTTTCCACTAATGATCCATAGCTATTTAAATAAACATTAAGATCTTCCAGCCAACCATTTTCCTCTTCATTATATCTGTGAGGTACGGGGAGGCTCAGTACATAGTATTGCTGAGATTAACGTGTTAGGTTCAAATCCGGAAGTGTCAGATAAATTATTTAATCTCTCAACAGTCATAGTTTAACTCTTATACGCTTATTGTCGCAAAATGGTTACCCTTTATTGAAGGAAAATCTGGAAACAGCATGATCTTGGCTATAGAATCCTATCCCCAGCAGAATCTTAGGACTAGATTCAGTTCAAACTCTACAAAATCTACTTTAATACTCTATCTACTAATCTATAATAGCATCTATCTAATAAGTTATATATTTTGCTACGGACGTGGATAGGTCCAGTAGTGTCTGGAATTTAGAGCCCTCCTGTGGTTCACTCAATCTCCCGGCAAATCCAATAATAAACCAGGGCGTTAAAGGGGGAAGGATTTTCGTCTTCTCCATAATCTTTTCATATTCCTGTTCAATAACTAGCAACTTGAACACTTACATGGCTTTAGGTGTTCTAATGTGTAAATTACTACTTTAAGGTAGTAAATTCCGATATACAGTTGTTCCTTAATGTTGTCTGATAAGAAATCCAGTTGTCCGATAAGAAATTGTTCCTTTAAAGTTTTACACCCAGTAGGAGCGATTGTACTTTTTTTCGTATTGACAACTTCGGATCACGTCACAACTTAATTGTATTTTCTTCTGCTGGAGTTTTCTGCGTATCCAGTATTCCTGCGATATCAGGTACTTTTTTACATCCTCTGTCCAACTACTTCCAACCTTCTCAGGTCGTTCTACATTCTGAAATCTTTCCAGATTTTTTACTCTGCTTCCAAATCCACTTCCTCCTAGCATGTTAGACTCTGCAATCTCCAACTTCTCCTAATGTTTCCCTACTTCTTTAGTCCATATTGTTGTGGCCTTCTGATTTCTAAAATATTTGGAGGAATGGGGTAATGAATTATAATTTTGGGACCAGAAGGTATGAGCTGAGTAATGGTGACAAAAAAACCTTTCTCAAAGTTAAGCTCGTCTTCATTCTCTTCCCCTTGAATTTTTTTCAACTAGACGCAATGTTAACTAGACCCAATGTTAACTAGAAACCTAGACTATATAAACTAGTATGTAAAGAAGTGCTTTAACTTTGAAGTACATTGCATTCTTTGATGTGATTTTTGGTTTAGTTCCAGATGATGCTTGGATTGGCGGATCATGGACTAGTTGCTTAATATTTTCATTATTTTAGAACTTAAGGCTGTTTTGGGATTTTTCCTACTGATTTCCTAATTTAGAATAGAATAGAAAAGTAACTTTACTCTGGGACCAAGTCCCTTTAGAATAACCAACATGAACAGAAAAATAAACATAATATATATCTGTCCAGAAAGCTACACAATACAAACCATAAAGAGTTTAAAAAGTGACAAAAAAGTAAAAAACAGTACGAATTTTGACATGACATTAAGCAATTAAAGAGAATTGCTTTATATAATTTAAAGAGAATAAATAAATTAATAACGATTTCTAAACACATGAGTTAGTATGCAATAATTTATTGCGAATAAGAAACAAAAACAAGTAAGCAACAAAATTAATTATTTAATATCGATTCATTTAAGCAAATGATTGGCCTGCTTAGAGAGCATCTTTATAGGAGACCCGTAGATGTTGGAAAAGCAAGGATTTAAATAAAGACAGTGAAGAAGCATTGTGCACAAAAGGAGGGATTGAGTTCCACACTGTGGAAGAAACATTCGAATGCTTTGTTTCTGTGGGAACGAATATAGAGATCGGAAAGGCGGGACATTTTTCATGGTGCTGGACTGAGGATTTGAATTGGAGAAGACTGTAAACATCTGAAGGGTGTTGAGAATTAATAGATGGTGTAAGAATGCACCGAGGAAATATTGTTTACTAAAGGGAGGGAATATGCCACTTTGACACGCGGGGCATTGAATTCATAACTATTTATAATTTTAATTAAATAGGTATTTATGTATAATTAAATCCTCTATTTGAATGTTTGCTCATTTTTGTTGATGGAACAGGATTTTCTCTTTTTTGTTTTGATTTTTCTTTTGTACTAATTGCTGATAATATAATTTATATAGATAATAGATCCTATTAAGCAATAATTAAATGATGTCCCAGCAACCGCCTTTAGCATCGCTTTGCCTCTTGCCCTTATTCATATTTATACCACCCTCCGCCATGTTCTTCTTCTTCTTGAGATGATTGACACCCTACCAGCTGGAGGACCACTGGAAGTGTTGTCCTCGCTTCCTAACTGTAGTCCTGTTCGGGGCGACCGCAGGAACACCGGTTCTCGGCCAGCCTACGGTCACCGTTCATCAGCGACTTTCTTCTGCAATTCTCTCCCGAGATGGTCGTTATAACAGAACCCACTTCTCAAATCACACCCATTCAGATTATTTGCTCCTCTATTTCAATCTTTATTTACATTCACGGGTATCTAACAACAATCAATGCCCTTAATGCGAGGGCAAGACGGAGCAAACCTTGTATTTCGATACCATTAACGATATCCATTCATGGAACGATCGTAATAATTCCATTACGTAATATATCCATTCATGGACAAACGCAATAACTTCTTTGAGATATATTTGATTCTGAATTTTATTTATTAATTTCTTAAAATGAAGAAATACTCAAAAATAAGCTGAAATAATTATTAGAATGTAATTGGAACACTAACAAAAACAACTTGTATTAATAAAATACAGTGGAAAACGTAACCTGTCAACATATCGATAATTCAAAAATTTCGTGTTTAGGCTTTTTATAATTAACTTATGCATTATATACGCTATGAATAGCCACTACCAGACTAATAACGTTAAATAAAAATAGAATAATTTACTGTGAATTGTAGAACTAAAATAAAATTAGAGAATAATGCATATTGTATTTAAAAATCTGTCTGACCTTTAGGATATGTGACTGACTATTGCCATAGAGTATATGACCATATATACTAATGTTGCCCCTTTATGACATCGTAGTACAGTAATTGTGGTCTACATTTATCAAGTAGCCATATAACATAAAACTTTTGATGAATTGCTTTGTACGCTTTGTCTTCGAGATCCCCAGGGACGCTCCTGTGTTCCGATTTTATGAAGAGTTGAGGTGGTCGTATTCTTCCTATCGCCTAAGTATTTCCTTGCATCCTTCCTCTATCAAGTTATCCAATCCCGCCGTCCATTATACATATATGAGCTCCTCAAATTTAAATCCTCCATCCATTCCCGTGATACCCGTTCACACCCTTCCGATTTGTAAATAGAGGCCCATCGAACCGCTGCTTTCGACAGATCGTTCCTGATTCGGTCCTGTTCCCTGTGGAATTCTATCCCTTCTTCCATCCGCTGTTCCAAGACCCTTCCTACCTTCAAATCCCGCTTATTTGATTACTTTCTATCCCTCCAGTTCCCCGAAGAGCATACATAAAATTATCGATAGATAATTAAATTTATTTTGTTTATTTATTTTTATTTTCATTTTTAATGTGAAATCTTAATTTTTTCATTATCGTAAAAAGCTATTTTTTTATTTATTATTATTTAATCAGCTTTATAGATTGACTTTTCAACTTGTTTTTTTTTCTTTGTACTCCAAGAAAGAAAAAACAAGTTGAATAACAGTTTAGTTAGATATAATAAGTTAATATAATAAGTTATTATAATAATATAATAAGTTAGATAATAAGTTAGAATAACATAGCTGTACATTATTTTGGGCTATAAAGCCCAAAATAATGTACAGCTATGTTATTCTAAAGGGACTTGTCCCAGAATAAATAAAGAATTTATTATTATTATTATAAATGATAACATTATAATAAAACATTAATAGTCTTTGATAGTAGCAACATATACCACTACAACTCATTAAGAGTTTTTGGTTCAGTACGTAGAAGAGACTGTATTATTTCCTGGACAACGGTTGTTCATGAAGATGATTTTTCCTAGATCACGCTCAACCGTCAGACTTTCCAACTTAATGCGGGTACCCACATTATAGAAGCTAGGTGGGCTCAAAAGAACCCCAGATTCCAATGGATACATGCCCGGTTCTTAACAGATTACTATAATGTTAGCATCTTTAAATAATTATTGATGAATTATCTCTAAATGTTTTTAAATATTAAAGCTAATATAGAAAATCCGGTAGGAGAAAACATCGAAGAGTTTTTCAGTAGAGGCACATTCCTTTCCGTTAAACGGCCTAAAAACCTGTTTGTCTATTTAGGAAGGCTCATTGGATAAAATAAATAACAGTATTCCTTTTATATATTTTAATATTATCGAAATACAATTTATTAGAAATATCTAGGTTTAAATATTTTTACCAAATTTTTTTGAAATCGTTGTTGGCTGTTAACCAGACTAAATAACCGTTATTGACCAATCATGAATCATGAATATCATCCAACAACATCTTCGAATTCGTTACAATGCGAAAATGATTTGATAATGTTTAATACTTCTTTATTTCAGAAAGCCATAAGAATCAAACAATAAAATGTTATTATGCGCTCCTTAATATACAAGGGATGAAGTTACTCTGAAGAAAAACGAAAAAAAAAGTCAAACTGTTTTTATTATCAAATAATTATTTTATGATGGTAAGTTGTACTCACACCTCACTTCGAAATTGAGAGTTTCTATCACCCTTACTATCATCATTCAGAAAAATTAGCAATATTTTATAAAACACAGGGATACATTAAAAAACATACAAGGTTAAATTATATATATACGAGCCAATTCTATATATATAATAGAAAAGTAACTTTATTGTGGGACTATGCCCCTTTGTAATAACAAACATGAACAGAAAAATAAACATAATATATATCTGGCCAGAAGCCTACATAATACGAATCATAAAGAGTTTAAAAAGTAACATAAAGTAAAAAGAAAATAAATAAAAATAAAAGTACGAATTTTGATATGAAATTAATCAAATAAAGAGAATTGCTTTATATAATTTAAAGAGAATAAATAGGTTAATAACGACTGTTAAATGTATGAGTTAGCATGCGATAATTTCTTCTTTACGAATAAGAAACAAAAAGAAGTAAGCAACAAAAACAATATATATCTGGGCAGAAGGCTACGAAACGCTAATCATAAAGTGCCAAAAACGTAAATAGAAAATACCAATGACAAGATATTAACCAATTAAAGAGAATACACAAATTAAGAGTAACTGTTAAATGCATGAGCTAGGACGCAATAATTTCTTTATATATATCTTCTTAAAAAAACAAAATAATATGACTAAACAACAAAATAAACTATTCAATACATTTTAAATACATATACACATTAAATTATACACATATACGCATATACCCGATAACAATATATCCTATATTCAGTACCAGGAAGTAAAATTAAATAGATACTTCCATAATGGATGACACTGTATTTCACAGCAATTTTCTCGCATTCTAAAATCGATAAGTATCCGCTTCTGGATAATAGTCACCCAGCTAGTTTATCACGTAATGTTTGTAACAACCTCATTGAGATGATTGCATCAAGTATCAGGATCTGTTCCTTTTTTGGTTAGAAATAAGTACCTTAATGTGAAAGGAACAACATGAAAAAAAACAGGGATGCAAACTTATGACTCAAGTCTCAATTGTTCGCTTGTCACAAGAATTGTATATTTCCGTAAAACAAAAAAAAGGTGGGGCGAGCCTCAAGAGAATTTCCAGATTCCCCAGGGTTCATTCCCGGCTGTTATAAACAGAATAGATAAATTTTCTGCTACAGCCGTCTTCAAATTCAGGACCTTCGACACTGTATCAAATAACACAACATCTAAACGTTATGAATGGTATGAAATTACCACTAAGTAAAAACTAGAAGAGAAATTAACCACCAGTACTCAAATATTATATTTAAGTAAGAAAGTCAAGAAGCCATCTTCATCTAAGAGGATTATCAGGAATTTAAGAGGTAGCTAGTTTTGAAAATAGCGGGTTTGAGTGGGAATAAAGTGAATAGGTTAATATCGGATTCGTGCCAAATCAGCAACAAATGGGAATGATATTAGGATAATTTCATTCCTAACAAAGAAGCATTCGTGATTTTACGAATGATTTTGGATAGGATACAAGAAGAATTCGATGGCTTAGAGGAGCCTCAAAGCTCTACTCCGTGAGTCTGGTCTCTATTATAGGCCTTATAACAGTCATTATATTATTTGGAGCGTTTTTCTGATAGTGTTGAAGGTGTCCTGCTGTGCAGTGGGTAGCATAACAACACACTATTCCCAAGATCGCGGGTTCGCAGCCCAGCAGGTGACCCTTAGATTTTTAAAAAGGGAGTAAAAAATCATTGGTTGTGCATTCCTTCCAAAGGGACGTAAAATGAGGCTAGCTGAGAGTTGTAGCTGGATAGGCACATTTAGGATTCCCAGTGCAGCATCTTCTGATTATCCTTAGCAGCATAACTTGATGGTAAATTAATATACAACAGCAATTCAACAACTGGGATAATTTCCTGTTATTAGAGAAGGCTAATAAACGTTCATTATGTGTAAAGGAACAGGAAATTATGATTAAAATGACAAAATAAGTACATTGGTCCTTGATTAATTTATCGATATTTATAACTGTATTAATATTGCAACAAGTAAATTTGCTATTATAAACGAATGACATGAGTGGAGAAACTACCCATTGATACCACTCCAATAAAGTCCTATAGTAGACCATCTTCTTTTCAGACGCCTCGGAGAGTTTTCAGGAATAGTATGGGAAGCAAGTTGAGAGACTAGCGGATTCAAGTGTGTATGGAGCTTATCATGGAAGGATAGGTATCTAGTTTGGGCCAAATCAGCAACATATGGGATATTAAAATCATGATGGATGAATTTGTTTGTGACATAATCAGGAGCATTGAGGATTTTATGAAGGATTTTAGATTGTAAGGATTGGGATACGAGATGAATTGGATGATTTAGTAGAGCCCCAAATCTCAACTCCGTATGTCCAAATAGGTCTGATAACTGTCATGTAAATGAGTCTTTTGTAATTAATTGGGAGCTTAGAACATTGTCCAGTAAATGTTGAAGTAGGCTAACGTCGAGCAGTTTCTTGTCTTTTCAGTCTTGTATGCTAAGTAAAATAAAATATAATCGCCAACAAGGTTATAAATTACTAAGTCAAATGATAGTCAGTCTTTATTAATAGTTTATTAAGCAGGAGTACAAATTTCTTTTCAAGTCTAACTGATCTAAAGGCATACACTAACAGTAAACAAAAACTCTAATTCTAGAGATATACAGCATATACATACTAGCTATATCTATAGCTACAGACATAGAGATATATACGGAGAAGAAGATTGGAATGAATGGTGGGGGACACTGCCGAAACAGATAAGATCGTGACGTAGAAAAGTCGTAACGTGGCGTTCCTTTACGGGACTTTAACTACCCCTACAACCAAGTTGCAACCTTCGGAATAAGTACCAATAGTAACCTAGGGTTCCGAAACACATAAAAAAAACTTTATTGGTATACAAATTACAAGTGATTTTAACATAAGAGCTACTATGTAATGATAATGAAACGTACACTATGGCCTTTTAACTGAGGCCTATTTATACTGTCGGGGAGATCTGCTGATGCTGCAGTCGAGTCTTAAAGCGAATCCGTGTCCAACTATCGA
This sequence comes from Arma custos, assembly GCA_037127475.1. NCBI lineage: Eukaryota > Metazoa > Arthropoda > Insecta > Hemiptera > Pentatomidae > Arma > Arma custos. Next base: position 59,750,191 of record CM073765.1, read on the forward strand.
CACATCTGATAACTCTAAGGAAAGCTTTATTTTCGAATACCTTTTAGGGATCCTCCAAAATTAACAGCTTTCAGGTTCATACACATACAATACAGTAAGAAGGATGATAGCCTTAAACTCTAATTTTTACATTTTTGGACATAAGTAATGCCGAGACTGATAAATCATTATTGTCACGGAGAGACATAGGTTCCGGGTTCGAATCCCGGCCGGGAGAATATCTTTTCTCTTTAAAGTAGAGATATTTAAAAATCAAAACAGTTACTTATATTATTATTATAAATAGTAATATGACGTAAGTCAACAAGATCCTAATATTAAAAGTGATGTTCAAAGAACGTTCTCCTGTATGCATCGCAAAAATTGCGAGAACACGGGGACATTGGGTCGGATAAGAGAAAAGATTTGTCCTCGATCGGCAGGCGACCCTGGTGGCTCAAATGGTCACGGGGGCAGAGGTTCCGGGTTCGAATCCAGGCCGGGTGCATATCTTTTCTCTTTAAAGTAAAAACATTATTATTATAATTTGGACTATAGATGAAAGAGGTACGGAGAACAAGATATAGCAGTTGGGCAAGAACAGGTAGCAGTGAGCGGTGCATACTATGAAAACGTTTGCGGTGGTGAAGGCCGATCTCTCAACTGCTACGTGACTTAGCTACGGCTCTCAGATCTGTAGCCTTCCGTCGGCGAGGGAGTGCTGCGTATCAGTGGGAAGCTAGTAGGGGGTACTGTAAGTAGATAGATAGTCGAATAATTAATAAAATTCTAAAGATCTAAAGGACCCAGAAAGGTCTTGAGTTCAGCACAGGGCAGAGACTGTACTGTTACTAAGAAAACGGCTGTACAGGGAGATGATTTATCCTAAATCACGCTCAACCGTCTGATTTTCCAACCTAATATGGGTACCCACTTTACAGAAGCTAGGTGGGCTCAAAGAAAATCCCAGAAAGATAAAGGTTGTGCATAAAGGTGATTTGTCTGAGATCACGCTCAACCACTAGGTTTCCCCCTCCAAAATTAAAGGTATCTACATTATAGAGGCTGGGTGAGCCCTTTGAGGGTCCATAGATTCCAGACAGTCCAAACTATATTAAAACAGCAATAAAAGTTCCTCGTTTCCAATTACTTAAATCATTTGGCTTACCTAAATTATTTGAACATTTCGACTAAACGTGAAACAGTTGCCAAATTCTATAACATTACGAAAAACTAAAAGGAATGAAAGAAAATTTTCGATTTCGTGGAAAATGCACCTTTAAAACAGGACTTAATATAACCCAATTTTTGATAATCTGAATCACTTTGACGAAAACAGTTCGGATGTGTCTGACTGTATATAACGTCTCCTCCCATCCCCTCACTGACCTTCGACCAAGCGCAAAAGCAAATCCTTCCGTGACAATCATGAAAGTGAATAATTAAATGAAGTTTTTTTTAAAACAAAAATATAGTTTAATTTTAATTACTTCAAAGTCGGAGTTCGCTGCTGCCCCGCAAAACATGGTGGAAGCGATACTTTCACCACAATAAAGACATGCAGGTACCTTTAACCATACGTTTTGATTGGGCTATAGTGGATTCAATATCAAATCCGAATATGATAGATAAATTATTTAATCTGTTAACAGTCACGGATAGACCCTTTGGAAGCTGCAGACCTATCTGGGGCTCACCCAATCTCTTTAATATGAGTACTCTTAATTGGTGGGAAACCGGTGGTTGTGCGTTATCCCAGATAATTCAACAGTACAGACTCTAACACGCACTGAACCGAATATTTTTCATGGGTTATGATTGTAATTTTTTAAATTTTTATTCAAAGATCTTAAGGCTCTTCCCTTTAACAGCTCACTCGAAAAACCCAATGTGTCACAATAAATAATATTTTGTATAAAGAAATAATAACCAGCTGAAGTTACTGGATAACTTAAATAATTATTTACTTAATTTAATTATATATTAAGGTAACTTATAAGTTAATATTAATATTATAAGTTAATATAAGTTAATAACTTATAAGTTATTTGAAAAATAAACTACTTTAATACGAAATTAAAGGATTAGCTTTGATATTTACTAACGAACAAACAATGTTGGTGACCCAAAGATTCCGCGACTAGACTCGGAGGTAGCCGAAGACCCGAGGACTAAGTGAATGAACCACCTGAAAGAGGACGCCGTAAAAAAGACACATCCTGAAGGTACTTTATGTGACGTGTTCCATCAAGTTCTTAAGACCTCCGGACCATTAATAAGGGCGGTCTCTTTGTCCTCCGAGTTCTTCTTCTTCAGTTTTCCTCTTCTGTCTAATCCTTGTTCCTTTTGCCACTTCGTCCTCATCATCTCACTCATTTCAGTCCCTTCCTCGAGCTGATATTTAAATGAAATGCCTAATTCATCGTCCTTCCATCTTCACACTTCTGCTACTATCCATTTACTGAATTTATGACTTCGGCGAACAGCTTTCTAATCTTATGTTTTCGAGTATCTAAAAACTTATGCTGAAAGTTTTTCAGTTGCGGGAGGATATATATAAATAAACGAATTTGGCTTTAGAAGGAGGTAGAAGTTTCTAGGACAACGATTGAGCAGGGAGGTGATTTCTCCTAGATCACGCTCTACTGCCATATTTTTCTCTATTTAGGTTATCAACTTACTAGAGGCTGAGTAAGCCCCAGGAGGATCTCCGGTTCTATCGGATTCATCTCCGGGTGTTTGCAGAATAAATAAATTATCTGGCTCGATCGGATTTGAACCTGAACCTTTGGCACGGCAACTCAGCGCTTTGCCACTGAGCCATCTCGCTCCTTAGGTTTATTTTAGGTTTCACAAATCGTATTAAATATATTGTACGCTTATTTCCAAACAATCACAATATTTATTGCTCTATATAAAAGAGGTTTAGAAACTTTTAATCTAAATATATATATATATATATATATATATATATATATATATATATATAATATATAGATTTAGTACATTGTATGTACTACACTGCTTCTATGTCAAAGGTTTTGCAAGAAGGTAATCTGGTCGACATCAAGATCAACCACCAGGTTTTCCCTATTGGATAAATAGATTGTATGATCCTTAATGAGGTCTGCTGACTCGATCAGCACTCTAGTAGTGATTTATACCTTATATAAAGTTTTTAGCTGAAATGTGCTAACGTACCCGAAAAAGCATTTTTTAACTGTAAAACGTGATGGAACATCGAAGAGCTCGAGGTCTCTCGGGGTGGTATCGAAGGACCTTCTTCACTTAGATTGGGACTTCAGAATGCTCCGGATTTTCAAGATAATCAAAGAGAAAAACGGGCCCAACTAAATATGAGGAGTGAATGAAAGAAGTATGAAAAAAAGAAAAGATCATTCGAAACATATATAAGCTCAATCGGGTAAAAAATTAATAAATGTTTCCCTTTTGTTTTTTATAGCGTTTAAACAAAAAAAAAATTGTTAATTTAGTCTTAAAAACAAATTTATGACCCAAGAATATCACCGTAGAACTACAGATTGAGATCGAATAAAGAAATATACGAAAGGACAGAGGACTAGGAAAAACTATGAGAAAAGCAAGACTAACTTTATAGAGTACAATGTCGGAGTGAATCCAAAAAGGTTGAAGGTAGGAAGGACTTAAAAGACTTGGAATTACCGTTGAGGACTGCCCGGACAGAGAGAGATTTAGGATCAGACTGATAAATGTAATGGTTCTTGCAGAGGAGAGAATGAACAACGGGCATGGAGGACGGAAAATATGAAAAATATGACAATCGAAGAAAATGAAGGATTATTGGAGGAGGAGAAGGAATGAGCGTGTAAAAACATGATATCTATGTTTATAAAGCAAATGTGTTACAAATACTCTTAAATAATTTGGAAAATTGGAGCTGACTGTATTGCATGATTAATTATAAATATATAATAATTCAGGTAAAAACATTATTTTTTAAATAAATAAGTAATTCAATTTTTCTAAATAAATCCAATTAAAATTGAAGCATGCAGATAGCCAATTAGTCAACGCCCATCCTGAAATACTGGAGTATAACGGTAGTCGTTCGCCCTACAACTTTTGGTTATCAAATATAAATAAAAAAATTAATACATAAATTATTGCCGTGCCTGTTACCTTAGCACGTACCTTTGGTCACTTTTCCATGCGGTTTCATTTACATAAGGCCAGTTACGGAACCGGAGACAATTCCCGACCAGTGACGCTTTGTAACTCTTGTGTAAGTTAACTATTATGTATGAAATAAAACAAAAAAAAAAGGTTTCACTCTGAAAAAATCTCGCTAAGGGTTAGAAATGAGTAGAGTTTCTAATAGGCGATTTATATATTCACACTTCTATGGATGTAGGCACTAAGCTATTTTGCCGTACGCTGATTGAAAAATAAACAGGAGTACCATCAAGTATTATTAATTATAGTAATACATATAAATAGTAATTTTTTTTTAGATTAATTTATTGATATTTACAACTGTAATAATATTACAAGTAAATCTGCTGTATGAACAAAGGACATGAAAAAAAAAACACTTGTGGAGAAACTACCCATTGACACCACTCCAATAAAGTTCTATAGTAGAAGGTCTCGAGGCCATCTTCTTTTCAGACGCCTCGGAGGGTTATCAGGAATAGTATGGGAAGCAAGTTGAGAGACTAGTGGATTCAAGTGTGTATGGAGCTTTTCATGAAAGGATAGGTATCTAGTTTGGGCCAAATCAGCAACATATGGGATATTAAGATCAAGATAGGTGAGTTTTTTTATGACATAATAAGGAGCATTGAGGATTTTACGAAGGATTTTGGATTGTAAGGATTGGATGCGAGATGAATTGGATGGTTTAGTAGAGCCTCAATGCTCAACTCCGTATGTCCAAATAGGCCTGATAACTGTCATGTAAATGAGTCTTTTGTAATTAATTGGGAGCTTAAAGCGTTTGTCCAGTAAATGTTGAAGTAGGCGAAAACGTCGAGCAGTTTGTTATCTCTTCAGTCTTGTATGAGGATAGTAATTATTTAAAAAAGAATAAAACCAAAACCTATAAAAAAATATTTAAAATTATCACCATCAATAGAACAATAAATAAAAAATAAATTATGAAATATAATATTTACACAATATAATAACTGGTGACAATTATGTTGAGGAGAAAATGGTACGCGTGAAGTTCAAAATAATCTTTAATAGTAAGCAAATATATATTTTAGAAACATACGTTTCGACTCTTGTTGCATGTCTTATTCAGGACTGCATAATCAAGTTAATAAAATACATTAAACGCTTGTTAACTAGTTTATTAGATCTTTATTTCAACTTCTACTTTATGTTTGTTTATGTCAGGGGTGAATAAACAAGGTATAAAAAAGGGAGGGCCCTAGCTATCCTGGAGGTCCTCTAGGAAAAAACTTGACGGTTGAGCGTAATATCAGTCATATCACCTCTTTTCGTTGACTTGAAAAAGTTACAGATCCATGCCCTGTACTGAATTCATTACCAAACATGGATTTGTTTCTATGTTTATTCATTTGACGCCATTCTATGCTGCTATGGCTAATAGAATGTTGGTACAGCGGGAATCTAGAGTTTGCCTATCCAGGCATAATAAGAGTAGTGATTTTTAACAAGTATTTGACGCCGGCCAGGCTCGGAACCCCCATTTACCTTACTGGCAAAGGGTGGGATAACCAAAGATTTTTTACTCTCATTAAAAAATCCTAGGACCACCTCGATTAACTAACCCACTCCGTTGGTCGTTATACTTTGGCTGGTAGTTATTACTATCTACTACACCACATGTGACTTTGCCTGTGTGGTGAAGGTTCCAAACAGTTACTCCGTCTAGGTATGTCTGAAAGGTACGTGCCACTTCCTGATTCACTTCTTTTATTTATTTCTGTATTTATTCTTGATACATATATAAATTAATATATATATTTTTTTCCTTTCGTTTTGGCCAACTAGAGACCACTTTCCAATTTCAATTCCTCCTCATTTGTTGCTTTCTTTTCCTCCGATATTCTTCACAATGTCTCTTCTGTATTTCTTCCGACCACTTCATACCTGTTCTCTTATTGCTTGCACCCTGGAATTCCAAGTTAAACACTCTTTCTGAAGGCTTCTCTCTGTGCTTATTTTATTTTGTGTATTTTTAAATATTTTTTTATTTCTCGGATCCAGCCTGTAGTTAATTTCTTTTCCCAGATATATTTAAAAATCTGTTTTGACAGCCTGTTGTCATTCATTCTGTATAAATGTCCAAAAAGCATCAGTCTTCTTTTCCTTATAGTTTCTGTTAAAATTAATATTTATTTTTTAGTTCATTATTTTTGTTCTCATTTATTTATATTTCATTGGTAACCTATCCCTAGCTTTTTATGATTTTGAGCAGGACTTTGTATATGGCCAAACCCCCACTTTTATCGACTATATATTAATTTCTTTCAAGACAAAGTTTTATTAATAACTAGAACTACGCATCTAACAACTTAATGGGTGGTATTTCTTGCGACAATGAGGATCAAATTATTATAGATTTTTTTTTTAATTTAAAAAATTTAGGATAAAAAGAATAAACATAAACAACAAGACTTCAGGTCCAGACAGCCGGCTCATCGAACGGCATAATGGAGACTCACCTGTTGTCCAGGCAGATCGACAATGATCCCATTAGCTTGAGGACCCTAAGGAGCTTACCGACTGACCGCTGCCTGTCATCGATGACCGCTTTGATGTGGTCATCTCATTACCGCGTCTTCAGATCGCTCAAATCCCCCCCCCCACTTCCGCCCCCCCCCCGATCTCTTTTCAAAAGGATTTTTGCCCAATTAATTCCTTCGCCGCTTCTTACAAGCTTCCTTTATTTCTATTCCTTTATTAGCTCATATTTAAACCGGCTTCTCTTTCGCGTTTCAACTTTTAATGAACCCTTTTTCGATCATTCATCCAAGGTTTCTTCTATAAATATAAGTCCGGATGAAGTGTATTTCAAGCGTTATTTAAAGTTTCTTGTTCCGTTTAATTAAAAAACAAAGTCAGACCTTAAATTATCTGTATAAAGAAGTCTATTTATGCTTCAGACGTTTGAAGTTAATTAACGAACATAAGTTTATAATTCTGCAAAAGTCTATAACTGAGCATAAGTTTATTTACTATTTATAAGCTTATTTACTAAATAAGATAATTGTACGTGAGTCTATAATTCTATGACTGCACTACAATAACTTAGAAAAGATTTAGAATTTATTTATGAACCGATTACCATCACTACTCAGAACCAAAAACTAAGCTCTTCTGCTTAAAATTTCTCTGTATAAAACTCTTAGTTATTGAAACTGTAATATGTATACTTTTTAAATATCGATATATAAGTATTTAAATATATATATAGATATGGATTACGGAGCGGGGCGGATCTATTGATAGCTGAGTTGCTATGTCGAAGGTTGATGGATTCAAATACGGCTACCACAGAAAAATTATTTAATGTGTTGGACACAGTGATCTGACAACCATGTTGAGGCTGAATCAGCCTCTATGTAGTTGGTACCTTTAATTGGGGGTAAACTTGGCAATGGAGCGTAATCTAGAACAAATCGTCACCCGGTACAACCGTCTTCTTAGGAACAGTTTTCTTTTATTTTATTTTATATATAGATATTTATTTATCATCGTACAATATGTTGTGAAATAGTCAAGTAACAAGAATTAATGTATTGTAGATACCTAAGGTTTATTACAACATTGTTGAGAGGTTTATGAGTTATACTGACATTAATTTTTTTAAAAGTTTATTTATTGGTATTTACAACTATATTAAAATAATACAACAAGTAAATAAGCTGAGTGATACATAATGGCATGAGAATGACAAGTGGAGAAACTACCCACTGGTAGTACTCAAATCAAAGTTTAACTAAGAAGGTCACGTGGCCATCTTCTTTTCAGACGCCTCGGAGGATTATCGGGAATTGAAGAGGAAGCTAGGTTTGAAACTAGAGGGTTTGAGCGGGAGTGAAGTTTGTTATGGAATGTTAGGTATCTAGAATGGGCTAAATCGGTAACATATGGAACATTAAGGTCATTATGGATGGTTTTTTTACATTGAATTGTTACAAGAATCAATTTGTGCTATAAAAAAATCGCTACTCGAGATGGATAAATACAGAAAACATACAATATATATTAATAGTACATTAGAATATTCTTAGTCCATACCGGATGCGAAGATCCAAATAAATGTAAAAAGGACCTGCTGAACAGCAAAGAACAGAAGGAGATGTAGCTAAAAAGGCGGGACTAAAGAAATGAGGCAATGAGTAATTGGTCGGTGACTATTATACACCTGAGGTTCAGCTCCCGTAGCTAGTGAGGTAAGGAGTTGCCTCCCTATCACGTATACTAGCGGCTAATGGCCAATCCAGGGAGGTATGTCTTCCACTCTATCATTAGATCTTCCCTCTATTTCCTACCTCTTAGTGCACTCTGATTCATTCCCGTCTTGTCGGGGCCTTAGCCTATCATCGCGTACTTTTGTCCTCTATTAGGGATAATCGAAGGTTGATACAAGGAAAATTATTAAAAAGAAAAAAAACAGAACAAAAGAAAAAAGTGGGATAAGGTTATGAACGTTTCGTTCATAAGAAATCAGTAATCATGTTAACACATACTGTTCAGTTCTGTACAACACATACTATCCAATTTCCTTTTTTTAGTCATAAGGATCAATGATGAAGCGCAACAAACAGTAGTCATCGGTCAATGGCATAATGCTAATTGTTTAATAAAATAGTTTTGTAAGAAGAAAGTTTCATCAATGCTTTCCTGTTGTCAGCAATGTAAACTTCCTTGATAACGTTGGGATAGAGCCAAGATAAGGCATACTAAACTTTTCATAAAGGATCCCAATGATAATCTTTCTGATAACATCAAGAAAGAAGCCGCTCACTTGTCGAGAACCGACCTCAAAAGTATGGTTGAAACCATCACTGGGCACTGTAAATTCAGGAAACATATGCATCGTTTGGGTATTGAACAAGAACCTAGGTGCAGGACGAAACCCCTTGGCACGTTCTCTTTGATTGTATAGCACTAAGTCGAAAGAGGACATTTGACCTTGGCCCCGGTGGATACAAGTAACTTCAAGAACTGAGGTTTAAAGACTATTTAAAATTTCTCAGAAGTCTAGACCTATGTTAGGGATCTTTAGGACTCAAGTACAATAGGCCTTTTTAGGCCGAAGTGCATAGTAAATAGAGTCACACATAAATAATAAATAAAAAAACTTCCTTGACCACCGTATTTTTTTACATGTATAGTGCTATATTGGCTTCACTGCCCAAGCAATGATCTCAAGGAAAAGTCAGATCCTTTGTATTGAATGATAATTGTTGACCTTGATAATATATGTGGAAGAAAGTGGTCCGGTTAGAGGTCACAATGAATTTCTCGTAGGATTGATGAAAAACTTTATTGATTAGACAACGTTTCGACCTACTTTGTAGGTCTTCTTCAGGGCTATATGCAAATTACAGACAATTAAGAATAAAATTGGTACAAATATATTAAAACATAGTAAATATAAATAATCAAAAGTTAGGTGAATAAAGGCAATAAAAATGATAAAGATGCACAGCAAGGTAAATATGAAGGTTAAAATGTATGAGTGTATACTATAAACAACGAAGTGCCAAAAAGGTCAGATCCTTTGATTTGAATAATATTTAAATAATAAAATGGGATGCCAACCTGAGATCGTTATATTTGAAATATAGTAATTCTATATCATTATTGAACAAGAGACATGTCCCTCTTTTATGCAAAGGTTAATGGACATGGAGTCGTTTAGCAAGTAAAGAAACTTTTTTATCTAACTAAATAAGGTTATATTTATTGTGTATTGATCATGTTTACAAGATAACTCGTATATCTACTAACAAAGAAATAAAAGGGAGCTCTTTCACTAAATGTGACAGTCAACTTGTTGCACGACTGCATGTTGTCTTATATCTTGAGGGTGAAGGTACTGATCTTGAAGAACATTTAATAAGCTACCTGCTCAATGCCACTTATCATATGGACCTAGGTACTCCTAATGTTCCAAATAGTGTCACGAATAGCAATATATAATAGATCTAAGATTAGGAGGTCAGATGTTGAGAGTAGAGAGGAGATGTGGTAATTTAAAGTATGCAAGAGTGTAGTCTCTAAGTTATATGTAGTCTGAAGTCAATAATTTATAATGATAGTTCTTAATAATAAGGCATCTAGTTAGATCATAAGAACGTTTCCTGTATATCCATATTCATAGGCGTAACGAAAGGGTTATTGGGGATGTAAACCCCGATTGCTTAGAAGAAATTTAAAAAAAATTGTAACGATTTAAAAAAAATAAAAATTTGAAGGATTTTACTTTTTCAAAGTCATTAATGTGGGATTACAGAAGATAGGGTCATTAATGCCAAAAACTCAACAAAGAAATTGGGAACTAATTTAATTTAATGAATAAAAAGTACGCTAAAACGACTAACCAAAACGTAATACTGTTTATTTACAATTATTTATATTAGTATAGCGACAGTAGTGGCATCTGGCGGCAACAATAAGATCGCAAATGTGAGAAGAACAGTTTAGACAATTCTTAGAATCTAGAAGTAAGATCTAGACGGGTCTAGAAATTTCCATATGCAGTTAAGTATAGTAAGTTATTGTAACCAATAAATAGGTTTACTTTTATTTAAAAGCTATTTATTGATTGCCCTTCAAAAATAGTATTTATAACGAAAATAAAATTCATAACTTCCAAAATAACATTTATAAAATATTATAATCTATTTATTTAATTTGAAGCTACATGGTTATAGTACCTATAATAAATATTATACCTATATTACGAGACATCTTTTTTGAAGGGAGTAATATGTTGGAGTGGTTGACTGATGGGGTTTAATCCTCTATGAGTCAATTCTAGTTACGCCACTGTCCATATTATAATGTTCAATAACTCAATAAAACTAAATACTTCTTACAAGTCGTTCACCATTAGTTAACTCAGTGAGGATCTCAGTTAGAATGTTACGGCTCAACGGTGAATGAAGGGAAATGATTTCCAACGGTTTTATATATTAATTTATGCTGACATTAATGTTGCAGACATGTGGATCAAAAAGCACACAATATAATTTATTCAAAAAACATTTAATTAACGAATAATTTGAATTATTGATATTGTTATTTGCCCAGCAAGACCTACCATATAACCCGATTCTATTATTTTTTTTTGTGTATGTCAACTCAACTCACTTGTCTATGCCGATAAACCAGAGACGATTGAACAGTTGGAAGACAACAGCGAATTATTGACGAAATACGCCCGTAATCGCTGTGAAAATTGAAGATCTAGTCATCCGTACGCTAGCCGCAGTGGCTACATTTCCTAAATAAATGAAAAAATTTTCATTGATAAAAAAAATATTGTTTGATAATCTATTTCATATAAGGTCTAACTGCCCTCTGACCACATCTTTCTATAATTCTTCCCTAGAATTCCTCCTTAAATACTGAAATTCCTCTTCCTAAAAAATCTCTCTGGCATCGAGTTGAGCTACAAGTTTTAACTGATTATTTATTCTATCCATTTTCAATATTTTCCAAAATACAAGTTATCTTTAAATAAATACATAAAAATTATCTATAAATAAATTTAGTATGGAAAATAGAATGTAATTATGGGCAATGAGCAGTTTTGCTGATCTAATAATTTTTTTCCTATAAAATTCAAATTTTACAAAAACCTTGTTTTTTCGGTTTTCCGTAATTTGAATTAAGAATTCTACTCTTCATTGGCAGTTACAGTATATATCAGGCGTTCAGGACCAAAAGCGGATGGCTCTGAATTTCAAAAATTGACTTTTTCACATTTCTTCACTAGTTTAGCCAAGCAATGTTTTATTATGTTTAACAGACTAAACTTTATTTATTAAAAAAATGGAAACGTCAATTCAGCAACCTTAATAAAAATGATTTTATCAGTTCACAAATTTTCTGATACACTATTTTGGCTTTGAAATAAATTGAGGAAGGAATCTGCCTTGGAGAACATGAAGTTAGATACGTTTTGGCCCTTTTGATACGTGGTTATACCTATTAATAGAGCTGGATGTGCTTCATTTGTTTGGTGATCCTTGGTTCGATATATGGTAGATATAACTCAATGAACAAAATGATTTATCTCATGCACAGTTTAAGAGATTTGTGCCTTACACGTTTAATTGTTATTTTAATTAAAGATACCCGTCTTTTCAGATTTATTAATATATATGTGATGTGATATATTTATGTATATATATATATATATATATATATATATATATATATATATATATATATATATATATATATATATATATGCAGCCCGATGTAGTCAAGTTGAATTTAGACCAAAATGAGTTCCTTCAGTTAGGCAAGTGCAATCAGTTCATTCTCGTAGTGCATCAGGGATTAAGCCGGGCATTGCCTTGAAAAAGAGTTATTGAAAATGACACGATGCGACTTATTCACCGGGGCTGCAGATAAAAATGTTTAGTTTAAGCCTTTAGAATGACTAAACATATGTTAAACTATAATACAATTACCATAGTAACCATGAAATATAATTAGTTTTTAAAAGTCGTCAAAATCATAAATAACTTTCTAAAAAAATTAACAAATTCTAAATTATATGTAAATAATATAAAATCGAGCAACCGAAATGAAAGATATATGCTTCCCTTTGACCACTAACAAAGAGCTGTGCAAGAGGCAGGCAGTTGTCGAACAGTTGAAGGAAATCGTGAAAGAGGTGGAATGCGACGATAAATCACCGCTCTGCAGGACAAAGAAGAAAGAGGAAGACAAGAAAGAAGATGATCCAAAATGCTATTGCGGCAGTGCGCCAGGTTACCACCACCACATCACCGTGGACGGACAACTGGCCAAGTCGGAGAAGACTGAGAGCACCATCGAACTTTCCAGAATGAAATGGTGTCCTCCCTGTATGCACATCAAGCCGAACATGGACCCGATTCACTGCTGCTACAGGAAAGGTAAGGCTCTCGATCCAGAAGGCCATGGTCCCATAAAGAGGAATGGATTACCGCTTGAGAGTTCTGGAGGATGTCCGTATACTAATACTGCGCCGGAACCGGCGAAGGTGGGAGGCGGTCCTCAGAACACCGACCTGGATGATGTCTACGGCGGACAGAGCTGTCCCCACGAGCACCCGCCTCAGACTAGGTTGAACTTCTATTGTCCCGAAGGAGATCTCTACCACTACCACTGGTCGCCGCCGTACTCTGCCCAGTGCAGGTACCCCAACACTTGTGTGGCCACCTGTTTCCACCACCCTGTCTTCAAAGACTGGATTTACAAGCAGCCTAAGTATAGGTGTTATCTGCAGAACATCCATTACAAGCCGTTCAAGAAAGGTTTCTAGGGATTTTAATTGTTGAAAAAAATAATAAAATCTGTTAGCTTATTCAGTCAGCTTCATTAACACAGTTGTAAGGGATCTCAAATTTTCTCACTTGCAAATCAACCTCTTCGTACCATCGACTTCTTGTTTTTCCACTTCCTACTGTAATTGTATAACACTATCTTCTCTACCTATCTCTCTACCCCGTTCTCTCTCTTCCACCATCACGCACAATTTAATTCTATTCCTCCTAAATATCTTATCAACCCCTCAAATATGTTCTGTTGAGTACGTCATCAAGTTTTTTAATGACGATTCGAATCGTAAGTTATTGGCTTAGTTGAGCAAAGTAGCTTTTAGACGTATTTATGAAGATTTAAGTATTGCATGAGTGCTTCATGAATTTAGGATATTGTTTTATTTTATTTCGATAATCTAGATGGCAGTATTTGCCCATATATGATTTTGTTATAACTAATGTTTATGTCATGGAATCTAGTATAGCAGTACATAAACATATCTTGTTTAATCGTTCAACCCCTAGAAGAAATTAATTGAATTAATTGGAGTGTACAATTTCTTGTTAAATGGGTGTACTACTATTGTATATGTAGGGTTTGAAGTTTAATAGATTCTAAGGTGTGTAGTACATGTATATTTTGCGTTGTTAAATCGATATGTACTGCTATATATGTACATATTTATGTTTTTAGCTTTACACGATGACTGCCAACTCCGAGATAACTCGTAGATTGCTTTATTTTCTAGAACGCCAACTACGAGTTATCTCTTCCTGTGTTTACTTGCCATTTTTGTGCAGCTACGATTAAACTCGATATATATCAGAATAAGAGTTTTCATAATATAATGTGATTAAATCAAATTGTCATTTTAGGCCAGATATCTGAAAATTGCCGCGGCAATCAGCGTGTTAATAAGGATATAATTATAATTTCTTCTTGGAAATATATATTTCTTTAATTCCAAGACAGATATCGTCCTGACTGGCAACTAAGGATATGATATAAAGCTACCATTGAAACCATTAAAAGGCAGATGGTTATGCAAAAATCTAACAAGGCGGTAATGAAATCACTAATCGCTCTTTTCATGAATTAAGCCAAGTTTATTCGTCTGATAGAGATATTTTTATATTCACTGTCTTAGGACTACCTCATTTCTCTGGCAACAAAAAACTTATGATTGAAGCGAAGGGAGTGGAAAACGTGATTCACTAAAAAGAGAAACTCGGTGAGCTCTGATACAAAAAAAATTAAAGTGGTCACTAGGAGCTACCAGTATATCATTCACTAAAACTAAAAAAAAAAAATACAAGTGAAATTCATGAGGTTATAAATAGATTCATAATATTATAATGTTGATTTTTTTGTTTGTTTTTTAAATTTATTTATTAATATTTACAACTGTATTACAGTAATACAACAAGTAAATAGGATAAGTAATACATAATGTCATGATAGTGACAAGTAGAGAAACTATCCACTGGTAGTACTCAAATTAAAGTTAAATTAAGAAGGTCACGTGGCCATCTTCTTTTCAGACGCCTCGGAGGATTATCGGGAATGGAAGAGGAAGCTAGGTTTAGTTTATGTAGGGTTTGAAGTTTAATAGATTCTATGGTGTAGTACATGTGTATTTTAGGTTTAGAGGGCTTGAGTGGTAATGAAGTTTGTTATGAAAGGATAGATACCGGGTTCGGGCCAAATCAGGAACAAAAGGGACATTAAGGTCGTTATGGATGACTTTATTCTTACCAAAATAAGGAGCAATATTATAATGTTAAATTATAAATTTAACCCAGTTACCCCTGAATAACCGGAGAACAAAAATGAAGGATATGATCCTAATTCCGAGCTATACCATTGCTTCATAATATTATTTTCCATTAAAATACTTTGCGAAGTTTTGTTGTAACTGTATTACTAAATCATTGGAAGATACTAATTTATAGTATGTCGAAACACTTGTGCTTTTTAAGATATTTTCATAATGACTCTACTTTTAACATTATCAGCCAATTAAATATTAACAATTATGAATATCTTTGTTTCTCTCTCATAGCCCTGAAGACGGCCTACATTGTAGATCAAAACGTCGGCACTAACTAAATATAAGTCTGGTACTTATTTGGTGTTTTTTTGACTGCACCCCCCCCCAACTAGTACCCCACGTTTTTTTACGATAAAATGATTTTTTTTGTTCCTAACTTTATTCTTATTTTATACGTATTGAAAATTTCTTTTCTATTTTTTGTCTCGAATAATAAGGTTTTTGATTTTTAGCTAGTACCTCCTTGATATTTTATAATTCAATTCCTCCTTCTATTGTAACTTCTATAATTTATCTTATTTATTTATAGTGTTTATTTATTTATATTAATTATAGTAACTTTACTATAATTTATCTTTAAATAATGCCGTTATGCCATGTTATCCTATATTTTCCAACAGTATTTCTATTATTTATTTTATTTATGTAATCCCTTCGGGACGTCTGAAAAGAAGATGGGCTTGTGACCTTATAGGTTGAATTTGTTATCTGAGTACTCCCACTTGGTAGTTTCTCACTTGTCTTTATCTATATCATTATGCATCATTCCTGCCATTTACTTGTCGTATTGTTAAAATATAGTTGTAAATTTCAATTAATTAATAAATTAAAAAAAAAATTATGAATCCTTTACAACATTTGATTTATCAATATTTCTATTATTTCTTTGTTTATTCCATTATCTCTATTTTTTTTTCAAATATCATTTGTAACTATATTAATTTATATTACTTATCTGACATTACTCTATAATTAAACCCTCTGATTTTATATTTAACTAAGGGTTCTCCAACTTTATTTTTATCACTCATATCCCTTAATGCCTATATGTATTGTTATTATTTGCTATTTATCATTTTAACAAGGACGTATCTTGTATATTCAGCCCTGAAAAAATCTGTATTGTATCAGCCCTGGTTCGAAACGTTGGATTTCTAATAAGTAGTTTATTTTTTTTTTATTGTTTTTAGTTATGGGTGTACAAAACCTCTGTATACGCTAAACGCAGCGTGAGATGCGACCATACCCTCCAGCCCCAGAGGCCCAAGAAGACGGATGAGAGGACTATTATGATCCGAAGAGCAGCGATGAACGGGGCGATGTGTTGCCGTCCGTCATGGTGCGGTCGTGTGGGTACCCCACACCTCTTCCCACAAATTAGATTCTCTTGTGTCAATATTTCTCACCGCTCTTGGCGGTTTTTCTTTTTTTATTCTTCGTGGGTTGCAACGTGCTTGACACCTGGCTCGGGCACTGGGCCAAACTACAGTGTCATCGACTTCTTATAATCTGCAAGTGATTATCTCCTCTACATCAAAGATCTCATCGCTGTACTCACGCGAATCAATACAGAAAGAAAGGCCTACTTTCTCTAAAAAAGAGAAAAATGGTACACATATGATACCATACGTACAATGTGTACCCTCATTTTGAGAGGCTATAAAGGAAAATATTTGTCGTGGCCGGGAAAAATAATCACGATCAAAAGAACAATAAATAAAAATAAATAATTAATTGTTGGAATAGCTCTACCTTTCTTCCAGGTCTCTAGCCAAGAGTGCCTTCTTAATTATGGGTTGAGTCATTGATTCCGATTTCGATACTTGTTCTGCTGGTTGCCAGATTGGTGGTGGGGGTAGTTAAAGTCCCGTCATGTGACCTCACCACCATTTATTCCATTAAGTAAAAATATAATAATAACCTAGGATATTTAACCTAGTCAACATCTTCAAAAGAACAACGACATAACTAATATATTGGCATTTTTGGTTGAAGCTTTATAATCAGGAACGACATGCCTGTTTTGTTTTAAATAAAGTCATATTTTGAATTGTATCATGTTTGGACTTCTGTAATGCATTAAATCTTATGTGTCCAATACCCATTAGTTTCCAATAAATAAGTAAAACACAATAACCTGGGATAATAAACCTAGTCATTTATGAAGTTCATTTAACTATGTTTGTTGACGTACTCGGTATGTACTCCGCAGGTTGACAGCTTGGTGTTAGGAGGTAGTCAAGTGATGTCACGTTACGTCATTTCATCGAAACATTATAAGTTTTGTAACCCATAAAATTGGAATGTTAAGAAAAAAATCCGCTATACCAAAATAAGTATTGACTAAATTAAATCTCCTAGGTAATTGTAGTTCAATTATCAATTTTGTTTTATTTGTTGCTGTTCAACAATCATATATGGAAAGGTCGAGCTGGAAAGAGCTAGCCCACTCCCATGATAGTAAATAAATGTAAAAAAAAAAATATGAACATAAATACTATAAAAATATTCGCATGCTTTGACAAATTTAAAAAATATTTAAATAGAATGATTTTAAAAATCACAATCTGTATTTTAAATATAAACATCCTGTTGCCAAAACGGTTCAGCATACATGACCTCATAATATGCGTCCAGGGTTGCTCTGCGATTTGTGGTGAAGAAACTAGTAACATGTGCACATCCGAAACCAAATTTACAGTTGTATGTGTTGTATAGTTTGATGCAAATTAAAAGTTTAATTTGGAATGAAAAATCTAATTCGAAAAAATAAGGGAAATCAATTATTTTAAAGCCATGCTAGCTTTAAGAAAATTTCAGAATTTATTTAGAGATAAATTTTGAAAGTTTTCATGTGCATTTCATTTAGTTTTTATAGAAAGTAATTCTCATTAAATAATATTAAACATTTATTATCTATTATAATAACTTATGTTTACGCGGTTTTAATCCATTATCTTCTACAGTAAAAAGATAGTATTTTTTTCTTTAAATATTGGAATATTTAATTAATTAAATATTAATACTGGAGTATTAATTGCAGTATTTTAAATCTACATATATATTGCGATAAAGAAAAATATTTCTGGTTTTCCCATTTAGCCCATAGACCTAGAGTGTGGTTTTTACTGACGGACCCAATATATAGAGGCTGGGTGAACCCCAGAAGGGTGTTCAGTTCCCCACAGCTGTGATTAGAATAAATAATTCATCTGTTATAATTCATGGCCTAACAATCAATAACCAGCTATTAATAACATTGTATATAATAAATAAATCAATAGCATTGAGCTACTCCCCATTAAATCTCCACGTACTAGAATTAAAAATGCAATACAATAATCTAATTATTTTTTAAATATTTTATTGAACGCTTTCGAGTAAGGTTGTTGACTCATCAAATCTGCTCGGCTGTTGAAGTGAGATGTGCTTCATTTTATCTTAATATATGTGATTTTTTTTACAGGATATGCTTTGAAAATGCCTGAATTAGTGAAATGTCGTCTAATTAGTTGATCTTCAATATTTAAGAGATTTGAGGCTTTGTTTTTTTGTAGTTTTATAATGATATCTCTCTTTTTGAGATGTTTTGTTTTTGCTGATTTTCATTGGCCTCATTTTATTATTTCAGCCAATCTCTTTCGCGAATTGCTCATTTCTTCACGATTCCAGATAGTTTGTGATCTGAAGAATTTTCCGACTACGTAGCCTCAATTTCTTCTAAGAAAGTTTTTATCCGTTTATATTAACCACTAAACCAATCAATTTGCAGAATAACGTTACCCCTTGCGGCAAGATATGAGGTATCCATACTGTAGTAAAGGTTACAACGAAAACAGCTAAACAATTCATCACTCCCCCTTCTGTCGCAATCGAGATGAAATCATTGATCTTTCGTAACTCTCGTGAGGTGCGAAGGATCTAGCAAATCGATTTATCTGCATTAACTCGCTCTAATGTGGAGTGAGTTACTCAAGATAGATTATTGAAATGGATATTATTATATTTTTTTCGATAAATTACAAAATAACTTTGAAATAACTAATGCTAAGGTCTTTATAGAGGTCACATGTGTCCTAATATTATACGATCGAAAGCGAACGGGCATGCTAAGTCTGTAGATTGCTGTACCGATGGTTCAAATCTACCGTTGAAGATAAATTATTTAACCTTTTAATAATCATAGATCGAGAGTGGGATCTGCAGACCCTTCTGGGGCCCAACCAAACTCTATAAATCGGGGAAAATCCAGACAGTTGAGAGGAATTTCGGGCAAATCACCTCAATGCACAACCGTTGGAGTGGGAATAATAGAATCAAAATCATAAAAGTTTCAAGCTTATAAAAAATGTTATATGGTTAATAAAAGAATTTCAATATCATTACTTCCAAGTTACTTTTTCGTTTCGAATTTAAAAAGTAATTAGTTTTGTACATTTAATGGTAATAATAAATGGCTTAGTTAAAGCACGACACCGATACAAATATCTGTTTGCAAACTTCCATTCATGGATGAACCCATACCAAAACCCGTTCTGGAAATTATGTTATGAGGTCTTCAATAACTCTCATGTACAAAAAGAAATCAATCCTAAGTCTACTGGACCCAACTACAACCTTTGGAGACTGAGGTGGCATTCTGACAATTATGCATATATTTAATTATTACAAATTGAATATATATATAGTGGTCAAAAATTGTTAAATGAGGCATAGCAAATGGTCTATAGAAATGCAAAGTATTGAAAGAGAAAAACACCTCTTTTTCAATTATAAGAACTATTTTCGGTTCATTCAAAATCTACTGTCAAACGTACTTTACCAATCTAATGTAAAAAAATGCGTTTTTTACACATTCGACATTTTACATTTACATTAAAAAGTATACAATGATAATAAACCTGACCTTTTTTTTTTATGATGTTCTTGTTGGAAGAAAAATCGCTTTCATCTTCATTTCCAAAGAGGAACCCATTTTTTTTTTTTAAAAAAAAAGCTTCTATCTTTTTTTTCTACCAGGAACTCATTGTCTTCTCATCCTAAAAATTTCAAATATATCTAAATTATTTTTTAGTCATTAAAAGAATATTTTTAATTCAAAGCTGTAATTGAATTGATAACTTTTTAAAAACTTTTACACATAGTGTAATATTAAACATTTTCTTAAGACTTATAGGATGTTTGATCTTAGCTATTTTATAGATTTTATCCCGATTTGAATATACTTAATTAATTTTGTAATTAATTATATTAAATCGCAGTGGTATTATATCGAAATATTCTTTCTTTAGACAACTAAAGCTATTATGATTTTATTATATCGGGTTAAAGAAGCTTTATTTTTTCTATACATTTTAAGTCCGTTTATCTACAAAACTGAAGTTACCAAATATAGATAAGGTATCAAATTCAATGAAATCTAGTAAAAATTGCTTAATAATTATCAATATGAGCAGCTTTTGGGATTTTATTTTTATTATGGATGAAGGCTACAATACATTTCATAGTAACTGATGGTGTAGTAAGCGCTACCTAGTGGTGAAAAATGGAACTTTTAACAGCACACTCTACAGAGCAAGGGCTAAACTACAATAATTTATAGTTTCTTTATATTTTTAAAACTTTTATATTTTCAATGATTATTTTATTTTTTCTAATTTAATTATTAAAAATACACAGATGTGTGGTACCTTAAACTGTAATAACCTCATTTTCAAATTAAAATGCCAATGTGTATATATATATATATATATATATATATATATTATTTGTTAAACAGGCATGTAATTTAATAGTTATTTTAAAATTATCACAGAAAGCTTGTCAAAATTCATCATTTGATACCTTTAATACTTATTAAATTTAAATTGGTTTTTTGGAATAAAAGGCATAAAAATAAAAAACATTTTAATTGTTTAAATAACAACTATCGTCTTCCATTTTATTCTCCCAAGTCAAGATTAAAAGTACAGAGTATGATTTTAGTATCCAGATACTTAAAAAGCAGCATTGTGTGATGATAATGATAACTTATTATCAAGAAATTATTTTTAAATAAGGAACTGTTAAAAAAGTAAAGGAACCCAGATTTCTAAAATTACGAGGTAAATTGATTTAACAGACACTATTAATTATTCATTTTTCTACTTGTGACCATCCTCAAACAACCTCCTAATTAAAAACCCAGAGTCAAATGAGTGAGATGATTAGTATTATAAAAAGTCAAGATAACCTGCAAAAACAAAAAAATTAAATTTTATATTTATAAAGCGGTATTTCTCCCCACCTTGATGTATGGATGTGAGAGTTTGGTCGCAATAGACAAGTATAAACGCCGAATTACCGCAGTGGAAATGAAATACTTTCCATTCCACTGGGAAAACAAGAAGAGACCGGGTAAGAAATAGAAGATTTGGGAATCCCTGGGTTAAAAGATTCCTTGCAGAATGGCAGGTGAGGTAGTTTAGTCACATTCACTGAATGAGTCAGGATCCTCCCTAGACCGACTGGCATAAGACCACGAGGAAGACCACAAACTATTATAGAGAATATGTTTGCGAGATAGGAGAGGAATAAGGTAAAAATCTGGAGCAGATGATCCTGTTAGCACAGGACCGACAGGACTGGTACAGTTGGGTAGAGGCTCCTCCACACTGAAAGGTATGCGGAGGGAAGGAAAGGAGGGAAGAAGAAAACGGTAAACAGTAAACTTTTTTTTTTCATGTAAACTAAATTACCATTTAATTCTTTAGCTGTTAACAATTTTGCACTGAATAACATAGAACATTTCAAAATGTTTAAAAAACAAACTGTATCACTTTAGAAAAATAATAGTAGTTTTATTTTCAAGGAATACGTGGAAAATAGTTTAATTTCAGTGTATTTTTTTATAAATTGCATCAATTGATGTTCTTGGAAATTTTCAACTACACTTCTTGATATTTCAGGTAGAATAGTATTGATTTCTTTCCAAGTCCTTTCTTTTAAATCATGCACAGAATAAGGCCTGGTTTGAAGCACCTCATGTTATCCACAGAAAAAATCAAACAGAATTAAAATGGTGGGTTATTATTTCACAGGTTGCCGCTTCAAGTTGAGTTACAACAATTTTTAACTGTATATACGCTTCATTTTTAATATTTTCCAAAAGTAAAAGTGAGGTTTAGTAAGGAAAAGAGAAATAATTATGGGTATTGAGTAGATTTTGTAATTTTGTGTTATAAAGTTTCAACTAGCATTTCGAAGTTATAGATGATATATGTTTCTGGATGAAATATTACCAAAATATACACGTTTCCCATAATTACATTCTCTTTTCCATACTAAAGCTCATGATAACTTGTATTTTTGAAAAATATTAAAAAAGAAATGAATGAAAAGTTAGCACTAGTTGTGACTTGAATCAAAGCGACTACCTGTGGAATAGGTACTGAAACTATATTCATTGTACACCTTTTAAACCGTAATTATTAGTTATTCAGTTATTAACAGTTATTCATTAGTTTTTTTTTTTACAGGTATAATGATAGGTTGATGATAGTCAATACTCTGTGAGCAGAAAATAACAGTTAAATTACTGGTTAGGACAATGTAAGTTTTGTTTTTTATATTATTCTTCATCTGTTCATTATCTAATTATGATAACTTTTTGAAAATATTAAAAGGAAAACGAATAAACAGTTAAAAACTTGTAACTCAACTGGAACAGATACCAAATGGTGATTTCACTATCTATTTTATTACCCTTCAAAGAGATCAATGACTCTGTGAACACCCAACTTAAAACTCGAAGCCAATATTGAGATGTCAGAGCTGTGAAACCAAACATTCTGTGAGTCAATTTACATTGGAGAGACTTTTGGCCATAGTACTGTTCATAGTTACTGTTACCAACACTTCATAAAATAATATAGGCCAGTAACACTGCCATCTAAAACTAGGTAGATTGCCCCACTTACATTTGCCAGATATTTCACACAAAAGAAATATTCCAGATGGAAAATTTCAACAATATATGTCAGTAATTACGATCAATATAATTTTAACTGCTCACTGTACTAAAACTTTCAATGCACTTTTTAGAAATTTTAATTTTATTCTCTCTGTAGATGAATTTGTAATCTTGACTTTACAAAATGAACAGATGAAGAATAAATGGAAAAAAACAAAACTTACATTGTCCAACCAGTAATTTAGCTATTATTTTCTAATTGCTTAATTATCTTATTACTGTTATTCAGCTGTTGAAGCGGTATTGACTATCACCAACTAAACATTATACCTGCAAAATAAAAATAATGAATACCTAGTAATATTACAATTAGAGTTAAAAAATAAACTTGATGACTTTGGAAAAAAAAAGAAGTTTTATTTTCAAGTAGTACACTGAAAATAGTTTAATTTCAGTGTATTTTTAATAAATAACATATATTGGTGTTCTTAGAAATTTACAACTGCATGTTTAGACAATTCAGGTAGAATAGTATTGATTCTTTAGATTGATTCTAGATTCCAAATGTTTCTCACATTGTGGTACCAAAAAATGATTCATAAAAACGTGTTTCTAGAAATGTCAAGAAAAATATAAAGCATAACACAATAGTAGATGAATTTGTAATCTTAACTTTACAAAACGAACAGATGAAGAATAAAATAGAAAAAAAAACTTAGTTTGTCCAAACAGTAATTTCAAAATGTTATTTTCTTTATTGATTATTACTCTCATTACTGTTATTCAGCAATTCAAGGAGTACCATTCTGAATATAATTGATTAATCATTACACCTGTAAAAATAATAAGTAATGATAATATATGAATATTAATATTACAAGTAGTTAACCAATAATAATGTCAAAATATTCTTGAATTATACTTATATAATAGTGAATTATACTCATCTCAAGATATTATTTATTTAGATGCATATTTTATATTATACTTAGATCAAAATTATATAAAAAGAATACTCAACATACATCATGATTCTTCTAATAATTGCTTTGAAGAGAAAATGTACTGTTCTTACACCAGTCTAGAGTTGGAGCCAAAAAATCATTGCTACCAATCAAATAGAAACAAAAACTCTTATGAATATAGATAGAAAATTGAACCATAATAATAATTGACTTATCTATATAAATAATTGAATACTTTGAACATTAAATTATTTTTCACAAATCTATAATATTTTGGGTTTTTAAAAATCATATAATGAAAAGTTCATTTGACACAAGCAAATATTACTTCCTTTGAAAAAATCTCATATTTGCATGAAATACAATTAATTACAATATATTTAATTTAAATATAATGAAATTGTTTAATACTCATTATTATTTTTTAAATTACATTTGCTTGTTCAGTTGTAAACTGGTTGGTACTGGTTGCATTTTGAGCCAAAAAATCTACTAGTAAGTGATCTCAGTGAGAAGTGGCTGAAAATCATTAAGTTAATATGTGATCTTATTATAGTGTTATATTATTTTAAATCTATATTAAAAGTAACTTGTTATAAAGTGTTTAAGTGTGTGTTAAGAAGTGTATATAAGAAAAATTGAACATTCTTTTTAAAACATTTGTTTAAATGAATAAAAGGTAAAGAGTATAAAATTTCACAAAATGGTGTCCAAAGCTAATGATAGTCTAGCATTTAATAGGTTTCAATTCGTAATATTCCTTTGTTTTCATTATCTTTAAATATGTTGATAGAAATGAATCTGCAACTGTAGATTTCATCAATGACCATTAATTATGTTCACAGATAGACTTGAATTGAAGCCAGGTCTATAGTTAAGATTTATGGTGTAATTTAAATGAGATAATAAATCATAAACTCATATTGATCTATGTTATGATAATGTTTTTCATTACGCATTCATAGTTCTAACTTACTAAATATTTTCTAGGCTAAATAATAATAACAGTATTTTTACCAAAATTTAAATCTCTTCATTTTTATTACATAAAAGAAAAAGCTAAGTTGAATGCAATGCATTTTATATAAAGTCAACTTGTATGGTGTATCATATAAGTTTAGTAAATTAATACTAGATTCTCAAGTTATTATACACAATGACCGAAATATCCATAATTTGTTTTAAATTTGATTCTTCATTCTTTCATTTATACAAAAGCTCTTATACATACAAATCTTCATGCTATCACATTCAATAAAATCACACATAAAAATTTTGTATGAATATCATACATATATTTCCTTTGAAAAAAAAAATGGAAAATCAAAATTTTAAATAGTGAACTATTTAAAATAAATTACGAATATTTTATGAATAGCTTAATATACCTTGACCTATAAATTTCTTATTTATATTACTATCCAAGAAAATTAACATTCCATATGGTAAAAATGATATAAAATGAATGTATCTGTTATAATAAATCATAATAAGTGTGCTATCTAATGAATTGTATATTTATTTGTATTAAACATTCATTAATTATAAAGTTTCTTCCCCCGTTTGATGATGTGGTTTGACAATGATATAATAGCAGGTCTTGTTAACAATGTCTTAATAAGATTTTTTTGTTTTAATATAAAGCAGTTAAGAGAAATTTGTTTCTTCCTTGTAATAATGACTATTATTTCGGTTAGATGCAGACAAGTATGCTGGAGTATCAATTGAAAGCTGCCTGCTGCGTCAAATTGAAACAAGAAATCACCTATTTAATTATTTTAATTTGAGGTAACGTGAGTATTCTATATCTTTTAATATGGTATCAGTTCCGCAAGTTGTCTATTTGAACAACAAGTTTTAACATTTTAACTTTTCAATATTCTCCAAAAGTACTAAATACAATGAGCTTTATATACGGGGAAAAGAATGATTTCAGTAATCATTTCATCAAGAAATAAACATTTCAACTAAAATTTTGAAGTATAGATGATATATGTTTGTTGAAACATTAATGTTTTTTACCTTACCATTTTTTTTTTCAGCATCGTATTTGAAGTCTTACTGTTCTCATAATCAATCCACTTCTTAATGATTTTATTGTCAATTTTGTATCCCATAATATACTTGAATATACAAAAAATTTATATTTGATTTTTAATCCTTTATACATAATTTATTTATAAATCACATACAATATGATAATAGACTGTAAATATTATGATAATAATATATCATTTTAAATTCCATTTCACAAATGTTATAAACAGCAGTTGTTACTCATTGGCACTACAAAGGTTAAGGAAAGCTCTCGTAATCAATATGGCCTTGATTTAGAAGCACTGGTACAAATAGCTAGACTTAATATTTCCTGAATCACCAAAATATAAGCTCACCTGGTAGCCATAGTTTTATTGATAAATATGTGTTTCACTTTTTTTCTCCTAGTGTATAATGGCTAAGAGAGAGGAGTGGTTCAATGGTAGAGAGCTGAGGTGTCATGCAGAAGGTCCTGAGTACAAACCCCGCTGCTGGTAAGACTTTTATTTAGTCTGTTAGCAGCCTGGGATGGATCGTATGACATCTAGGACCCTCCTAGAGACATCACCCACCCTCTATGAAGTGGGTACCAAAAATAAGAGGGAAAAATCTGGTGGTTGAGTATGATCTAGGACAAATGACCTCCCTGTACAACCGTTGTCCTAGAAACATTACTGTCTCTATCATGTAATGAATCCCAGACTCTTCACAAGTTGCATTGGTATACTTGAATACAAGTCAAATTCATACAAACACAAAACAGAGCTGAGTAATAATTCTAATTT
Source organism: Arma custos (assembly GCA_037127475.1). Classification (NCBI taxonomy): domain Eukaryota; kingdom Metazoa; phylum Arthropoda; class Insecta; order Hemiptera; family Pentatomidae; genus Arma; species Arma custos. Next base: position 59,777,248 of record CM073765.1, read on the forward strand.
GCCTAATTTAGCAGGTGAATGACCATGAGTCCAATGAGTTTAAAATTAATACTAACATTCAATCTTAATTACTCATTTTAACAATATCATTTTATTTAATTTTTTATGTGCATATTATAAATTTATTACATATTTATCCAAATACTGAATGATATGTTATTGATTTTTAATAATGGTTCTGTCAGAACTTAATGGCATGGAAGTTGTAAATATTGGAAGGCCATGATTGGCTGTTTATTTCTGAAATGCCCAAGAATGAAAATTATAAAAGGTACAGACCAAATTATTATTTAATCATTCGTGGATAGACAGTATAGCCATTAGTTCCAGAACAATGAACTGAATAGCATTAGAGTTAGACGGGGATGTGTGTAGGTTGTTGATAGAGAAAGTTAGTACCTGACATCACACATATGAAGAGATCACATAAATGCTAATACAATTTATTTCACATCGATAGCTCAAACATTTCTCGATACCTTGCAGCACATTACTTCAAGACTCTAAATTCCTAAAACATGTATGTGTTGTAATTTTATTATTATTTTAACTGATTTTTATTATTTACACTTACAGGACAAATTCATCAAAATATTTCTACATCAATTTAAATCTATGACTTTCTGTTTCTCCATATTTTATTTTCAAAACTTTAGCAACAAAAAATTGACATTCATTGGCCAAAAACATTTATTAATCTATATTTCATATCTTATTATTTCCTCTTTATCAATGCTAACATTTGCTTGTGTAATTCCAGTTAATCTAAAAAAAATATTTTCTTTATCCAAGTGAATATGAGGGGAATACTTTTTTAAAAATGAAATATAGAATTATATAACTAGATAAGACATCAATAAATTTGCACATAACTTTAAATTAAACAATTTTTAGTTTGAATTTTTAAAGTAAGTTTTAAATGAAATTTTATGTATTTTGAATAATCTTAGTTGACCTTATGTATATGAGAAGGAAAATTGTCCGGCTGGTAGTTAGAAAAAAGTCCTTAAATTTGGCTGAACTATTTATTTGAAAGTTAACGTTTGGACCAGCATTGCAGTTCTTCTTCTGGATTAATAATGAGACTGCCACCCAGACCATTTTCTTCTTCAAATTTTATGTAGTTTGTTATATTATTTTCATGATGGTTATAGTTTGTAATATAAATAGTTCTGTGGATTTCAGTTAAATCATTGTATCTATGAACAATATGATCTAAATTTATAATCCAACCTTAATCTATTTCTTATTAGCTCACTTCTCCTGAATAATATTATTAGTATATGATAACTTACAAGAATCATCAATCAACAGAATGAAATAGTTTTTTTTTTAATTGTGTATTTGGACATTAAATAGCTTAAATTAAATATTACTTGCACATTACTTTTAATATTCGACTAATTTGAATGATGTACAGAGAATTTTATGGTTATTTTGATGAGTTTATAATTAGATAGCAGGCAACAGTCATAAAATCACACTCTAGTTTTTATTGGAGGATGGAAATAGTTGGAGGTGCAGTCATAAATTAACACCAAATAAGTGAAGACTTATTTTTTATATTTTATATGTTTTATTTTATATTTTTATAGTTTTTATTGATCATGCTTTTATTCATCTATTTAATGCAATATGAGGGAACTTAATTTTAGTGATTATTTCAATACTCTAGTGATCATTGTTGTTGGTAAACAGTACTAACTCTGGATCGATTGCACTTGATTTTTTTTATTTTACACTGAATTTTTACCCTAAACTACATTTTAAGGCACACGCGGTTCATTGGTAAAAATCATATAAGAAGAATTAAAAAAAATATTCTAATGAAATTTTATCGCAAACAATTCTCAGGGAAAAGTCTGCCTATAGGCAGAATATCCGATGATGATGTTTCTCATTGACCAATTACAAGTATTATAATGTGAGGATAGTGCAGTCAAATTAAACACTAAATAAGTGAATAATTATTTTTTATTTGTGCCGACGTTTTGATCTACTTTGTAGATCATCTTCAGGGGTATGAAAGAAAAACAGACAAAACGAAAATAACCATAAAAATACATTACAGTACGAAGAATATAATATTATGTAGAGTAATAGAAAAGTTGAACGAAATAGTGAAGGATACTTTTTCATTTGGTGTTTAATTTGACTGCAACCGGAACTATTTCCATCCTTACATTAGATCTTCCAGTCAACTAATATCCAATTACAATTATTATAGATATATTAAAGTACTCTACACTACCTAATCAGCTGTTAACTTCCTTCTGTAACAAGAAATTTATCAGCATTTTGGGATGTTTTTAGTGACTATAATATATTTCAGATTTCAGCTAAACTAGAACAAATATATTACATACCTGCCTATTCATCCCAAAGGAACATAACGGCGGGTTGATGGGAGTGGTTTAGGGTGAAGCAATTGCCTCCTCTCTTCCGATATAGAAATCTTTTTTTTTGCCGATATTTTTAACAAATAAACTTTGAATTACATAAAAAAAAAAAACAATGTCATACATAATAGATTATATTTCCTATACATGAAAGCAATTAAATTTCGTAAATCGCCACTGATTCTCCTTCTTAAGAAGAGTACCGATTCATTTTTTTTTTTTCCGAAATTTTGATACAATTTTGTTCTTTTATTTATGGAATAACAACAAACTCATATCAAATTTTGTTATAAAAAACTATATGTTTCATCTGTATGTTTTCTTCAGCATTTTAAAAAATACCTATAAATTTAGACATTTTTAAAATATTTAATGATATCAAAATACCATAAGAATTCCATTTACTTATTTATCTACTGAAATAGCTCTTCTTACTTTCTTTTCTCTTCCTTCTAGTGCCATTTGGAAGGTACTCAATATAATTCTATGAGGCCTATGAGCCTTCAAGTTATTATCAGTGGGCTGAGAATTCAACTTTGTTTGAGTTCCCGGTGTTCATGTATTTGACTGCTCTAGCCAAACCTCTTATACTCTCATTTTTAGTAAAACAATTTTAGACTGCTCCCAAACCCTTTCATTTTTTAGATGATCTATTCTAGTTTTTTGGAGACATAATCTAAAAAAATATATTTTAGTGAAGAAAAGTTTTTCTAGTATTTCTATTATGATTATCAAACTAAAGGAGTCACCTAGTCACCTTAAGCTATGAAACTTAATAATAGTCATTTAACTATTTAGTAATAAAAAGTGATGCTTTACTAGACAATTATCAGCCCTGTTTTATTATATGGATAAGAAACCTGGCCTCTGTCCTGAGCAGATGCCAACAGTTTACTGCTTTTTGAAAGGAAAATATTCAGAAGGTTGTTTGGAGCTGTAAGAGTTGGTAATCAATTTAGCTTCAGACGAAATGCAGAGCTGTCAAATTTATCAGGAGCCAGATGTGAAGTGTATAAGAATTTCTTGGCTAAGGTAGATTGGAAATGTGGCAAGAATGGAGAATGAGGCTACTCAGAAATTTTTAAGTATGTGGATGGAAAAATAAAACTTGGTCGAGAGGGATGCAGGCATTGTTGGATTCAGAGCATGGCAGATCTTGATGCAGCCAGACCCGCATTGAGTTGTAGAGACTGAGATTGGCATTGAGAGTTATATGTACCTTTTTTTTATTTTAATTTTTTAACTTCCAGCTTCCAGATTGGGAATTCTTGAAGATTTTTTCTCAGCCTATGCTCTAGCTGTTTCTTAGTTGGTATTCATTCGTTAAGGGTATGCTCATTTTTGTTATAGGGGAATTTTGTACAGAGTTCTTTTTTATTTTTCACAGTGTATTCACATTCATTACTCCACCAATATTTTCCTCACCATGTTCCTTCATCTTTTGTACGAAGAGCTTCTGTAGTTGTTTGATGGATGCACTTTAGTCTCAGCCTACAGTGATAGATATTTAAATCTGATTGTTATTGTAGACTATCTGGTTTATATTTTATCTGATTTGATTTTGTTTCGTGAGCAGGTGTTGTTTTACTTTTAGTTGCTTAAAACAATTTAAAGATTAGAAGACGCTTAAATATGTAATGATTTTTTTCTGTTCTGAGCCCACGTATTTTGTAATAAAAGTAATTTATTCTTTATTTGACATCTGAAATGTAGCAACAATTTTATTTATAAGTTCTACCAGCACTTCTGGTATGCTATATCTCTTATGATTCTCTTATTATATCTTGTTAATGACCAGTCAAGTCCCTTAGGTAAACAAATGATTAACATAAAGGATTAATTCCTATTCATAAAAAATTATGCATGTTAAAATTAGTCAATGAAAAATGATAATTAATATTTCTAAAAAATGTTTTTTTTTCTTAAACCTTTAGATTTTAATCGTTGAGTCATTATGCTTATATATACTTTATTCAAAATAAATTTCAAATTAACTTATTCAATTTGTTTGTGTGTATTAATAAATCTATAAGAAAACTAAATGGATAACATTTACCAAAGTAATAAAACAGAGTTGAAGTTCACAAGATCACCGCTAGATAGCAGGAAGTGTACTGTATTCTCTTTTGTAGCCTGCTTCTTAACTCCCATTTTCCTCTTTCATTTGATAAATACGATTTTAAATGAAGAGTTTTTTATTTGTTAAATTATTTTTATAATTTAAAATTAAAAAAAAAAACATTTTTTATAAAACATAAGCAAAATAAGAAGACAAGAAACATCATTGATTTCAAATGTATCAAAACTTTAATTTTTTACATTGTTTCACTGGAATTTCGGTAATGTATCTGATTTAGGTTATTGTTTTATTAACTGAACCACCTTTTTAAAATACAACAATTGAGATTTTTCTAAATACAAACTTTATTAAATATTAATTTAAATCCGAAAAGGTGAAATAAAAAACCTTCCGTGGCTGTACACTAGATAGTTTCAGATTTTGCTGTTCTTTAATGACATCTTACCAAATACGAAACGATGTTAAGTTATAACTTAAATCTGTTTGAAATTTTGTTTCGTTAGTTTTTAGCTATGTATGTAGTCTTCACAACTATTTATATGCTCGCTTTTTCCTAATTTTGAGGAGTATGTCCAGTTTAAAATTAAGAGTATTAACATTTTCATAAAGCTATTTTATAATAATTATTGGAGTTAATTATAAAGTATTCACATTAAGAAAACAAAATTTAATAAAACTATATCAGTATTTTATTGATTACATATTTCATTTTAGAAAATTGATAAATAGAGAAATGCTGAAATCAGTTAGTTTTTATAATACTTTTAAGCTTTAATGTCATACCCAAAATCCATTAAGTTAACTATTTTTTTATTATTCATTCGTTAATATGATATATATTATTATGATATTTACAAATATATAAGCATACGGACATACAAGTCTCCGACATACAGTGTATATGCACTAACGAAAAATCCAAACATCCTAATCAATCCATAACAAAAGTACCTTAGAGTGACATCTGTGGTGTAGTAACTAGCAACTTCGTAGCAATGCAGGTTTTAGGATTTTTTAAAGGGAGTAAAAGATCCTAGTTAGGCGGTCCTTCGGAGGGAGGTAAGTGGTAGTTAAAGATCCCTATTTCAATTTTACCTGGTAAGTCAAAATTTAGGACTACCACTGACACAACAGTTGCATCGTCCAATTAGCCTTACCAATTACCAGCTTAAATGACGTTAAATGAAATAAACAAACAAATGCACCTTGAATACGTGACCAACAACACAACTAACCATTTCAACAGACCCTTAACTTTTGGCCTGTCATTATCAAATAATAATTGGCTAGGTTCAACAATAATGGCCTTGAAACTATTTACAGTTATTAGTGGTTTATTATTTTCTCTGTTTTTGTTTTTACCGTTATTCGAGAACTTTCGAAATGAATTAATTTTAGAATTGGCTTCGGAACTTTCGTCGAATAGAAACTGTCACTCAAGATCACTCAGTCCTTTTATAATATTATATGATAGGAAAAAAAGTTAACATTTAGATCGTTAGAAGCAATTCATGAAATAAATATTCGATATTTAGTCAATACGCTATTTTTTTTGCAAAAATTTATTCGAACTATCACTCGTGACCCAGAGTAAACAATAAATAAACTGGTTTTCATTCCAAATATTTTGAAAAGAACTAAATATAAAAAAGAATACAAGTAGAAAATATTCATCCATATTATATATTTTCTGTATGAGAGGAAAATAGTTGACTGACTGATAAAATGGAGAACGGAGATAGTTGGGGGGGAGCAGTAAAAAAAAACACCAAATAAGTACTAGACTTATATTTAGTAAGTGCCGACGTTTCGACCTACAGTGTAGGCCATCTTCAGAGCGACTGGGAGAGGTGCCTATATATTTATCCATCCTATATATTTTCTGATTTCGTAATATTTAATTAGGGAATGTGGTTTACCATAGTATTTTGCCCATAAAAGTCGTTCTAGTAAAAAAATAAGGTGTATCTGTGGTTTCGTTATAATCAAATAAATAACTAAGAAATGAGGTATGGAGTTTTAGAATAAATTATAAGATTTATAACCAATAAATAGGTTATTTATTCATTTACTTACACCATGTAGACGAGATCGATACTTAGTTAACTTACAACTTTCTTGTTGCAACAAAATAATTTGCGGAATTAAACATTAATTTAATAATATGTTCAATTGCATTCCATGTCTTGAATACTGCGTTAATTTTGTTGAAACAATAATGTATATATATATTTTTTTTATGTTATATTTGTTCACGAAAATAACTTATTTTTGGTTTTTATCTGCTTTTTTGAGTCTGTAGTATATAATTATATAAATTAGCCTTTTGGTCTAATGTATTTCTGTGCACATTCGTTCTTCTGAAGGGATGTATTCCCAGAATAAATTTATTTTCTATTCTATTTTTAATATTTAATAAGCAGAAAAATATAAGTTCGAACAAATGCAGATTTGAGTCAGCACAACTCACATCAGCAGAAAGAAAAAAAATCACCGTGTAAATGTAGTACATCACTCCAAGACATTTAAGAAAGTACCAGAATATTATATTTTCCAATGATGGATTGGGGGTGCACTAAGTAAGTGAAACTTATTTTGTGTTATCCCTTACTGCACTCCTTGACCAATTCAATCCATCACTAGAATTATCTTATCAACTATTTTCCACTCAAACATTATGTATTTCTATTCTAATGATGCCTGAATTTACTAAACGTAGACTGGTTATTACTTTCGGGTGTTAAAAAGATTTAAGAATTTGATTCTTGTAAGACTCTAAAAGCGATGTTTTAAGTCTTCCAAAGACGATTAAATAATTCAAACCTCAAGATAAGATTAAACAAATGGAGACCGGAGACAACACGACTCACACCAGCAGTCTAATAACTCTCACCAGAGTTATAGTAGATTCAACTATATTGCTTTAGGCTAAAATTATTATAAACCTAATAATATGTAATAATATAAAACCTAAAAGAATTAGAATAGTAGAGCGCTGATTTGCTCAAATCCGGCAGTCGTGGCAGATTTTATCTAATCTGTTAACAACCATGGATGGGTCCTTTGGGATATGGGAATCTCTTGAGGTTCACCCAGCCTCTACGAAAAGGTACAGAAAGAAAAGGGAAGAAATCTGGTGATTGAACGTGATCTAGGACGAATCACCTTCCCGCTCAACCGTTACTATGAAACAGTATAGTCTCTATCATGTAATGAACCGAACCCTTCATGCGTTATTTTTTTAAAATATTATTATGTCTTATAGTAAGGAGGAAGGATGATGATAGTTCCGTGTGAACATACAGTAGGAAGAGGATCCTCGAATTTGCAATGGCAGTAATTAAGGTTGCCGATGGAAGGAGATGGCTTTGTCCGGACGACTACCCGATGACGGAGAGTACAGCAGATGTTGGGGTACGTCAAGTAGAGGTAGATCAAGCTGGCCAACGGAGCGGTAGGGAGGGCACGTCTCTCCACTACCGGATCTCATTGTCGTGGCGGATGTTGGGATGTAGCCATACCGCACGGTGTTCCTCCCTTTCAGGATAAATACGTTGATACCTTGCATGTATTAACGTACGTAGGGAGGGATTAGGGTGTTCTGTCGGTTATGAGAAACAGTTATAAATGCGATTAATAATATTTTGTTAACAAGCTTGAAGGCCTACATGCACATCTCTTTAGCAAAACTATAACTCTTGCATTTCATTTCCATCGAATATGGAAGAAAAGAAGTAAAAGAAAGAATTTAATTATATTTATTATTATTATTATTTAATTTTCATTTGCACCTGCGCAATTGCGCATCCAGCAAATTTGATTGAAGTGTCTTTCTCTTCGCTTTTCTACATGATCAAAAAAAAAAAAAATATCAATTGTTGAGTAAGTCTCTTGGCCAATGTATTTTTAATCTTTTCTGATCAGGTAACAGGAAGTAGGAAAGAGGAAGAATGAGTGGGTTTGGGTGATATTGTGTCGATGAGTGGAATATTATGTATTTGTTATGAATATATGATTTTATAGTGGGAATGTTCATGTCGTTGTGTATAGTGTGATTCGAAATATACCATGGTGCATTAATAATTGTTCTGAGAATTTTGGACTGTGTTGTTTGCATCTTGTGCATGTGAACTTTTTTTGCCAAACCCCAAAGTTCTGCCCCATGTGTCAAAATGTAGTATACTGTTATAGATAAGTCGTTTGTTCCGCAAGTCAAGTGAATTTAATTATAATTTTATATTTTATGTTTACTTTTAAATAATACTGAAGTCTGTCAACTAAAACAGGAAAGAAAAATACCTCTCATTATTTTGCCTATCCAAGTATCTTCGGAACAGAAGGAGAATAATAGTGAAAGAAAGAAAAAACGAATAAATGAAATCCCAACATCAATACCATCAAAATAAAGCAAGATAGAAACCTGAGAAAACATCCCACCACCAATAAGACCCAAATGAAACTAATGAATCATAAGGAAGGTTGTAGGCAATAGCCGAGAGAGGTTAAATAAAAACTACTGATAAAAAAATAAATAATAAAAAATAGAAAATTTTGAATCTTGAATCGTCACAAGAAAATCTATTCTGTTTTTGGTTTTTATCATCCGAAAAATGCTAGCAAGATGAAGAAAATCTACATAATACACCACCTTTCGTCATCAAAATTCTAAAATTGGGTGACGGTTAATTAATAAATTATAGTGCGATTATAATTAGGATTTGAAAATAATAAAAATATTATATAATTTTCGAGTTATAAAACAACTAATGGCGAACTTATAAAACAGCAAATCGTGCAGAATACGTTTATTTGGATAATAATACTAAATTTATTCTCTCCTCTAAAATGTTCAGCACGATGATCCGATTTCAGTTATTTTAAAAATGTTTTTGGTAGTTAATCTAATAGTCTTTCGATTAATCATAACACTGATTTCCTCATACGTAAACATGTAAATTTTTAATAATACGTAAATAACGTTATCCTACTTACAAAAAAAGCCAAATTATTTCAGAACAGTTTTTATTTTTCCTCTATTTCTATATATGGCGATGTTTGTTTGTTTTTCATTTACCTTATGATCCTCTGGCTAATCGGAGGATGCTACAGTCCTCAATATTGACTCTTTCTTAAAGATCTTTAACGAGTAACCTGACTTAGTGCCACCATTTTACCTCCCCTCGCAAGGACATTTTACTTCCTTTGAAAAATTTTAGTGGCACCTGTCGAGCTGCGAACCCGCGACCTTGAGCATAGAAGGTTGTTATGCTAACCACTACACATCTGGCAACCGCTTACTTTTTCCTCTATCCTCAAGAGTGACCATGTCATGGGTGTATGAAATCTCAAATCGGTCCCCATTTCGGAACTAGTGAAATTTCAAGGTTGTTTGGGAATAAATCTGCGGGGGGAGGATAGACGACTAAATTTTTTCAATCTATATTTGGATTCGACATATTGTAACTTATTAATTATTTACTGTTTAATTGATTTTTAACTAAACATCAAAACGTAAGAAATGGGTCTATTTTTATTTGAGACATCTAGAATCAAAAGCGGATAATTCCAAACGTCAAAAATTGACATTTTTATATTTTTCGCTCGTTTAATCTATCAAAGCTTTATGCTCACAAAAATTAAGTTTCAGAACGGTCTAAAACCATGAGAAATAATGTGGAAAAAGTGTCGTGTTAGACAAAATTGTTTGACATGGGGAAATTGTGTAAAAGTAAATTTTTGGTGCTATCCGATTTCGATCCAGGACACTTCACTTCCTTTTATCGAAAAATCAAAACTCAAATTCTCTGCGAAATAATTACGGTTCTAACAAATAAAATTCATTTAATTATTTTATGTTCATTGGATGATTTCTACCGTTCTATTTTTGAAATGAAACTTCTTTAATCTTGATCAGCGACCTTTGGAAGGGGATAAACTTGTGGGTTCCCGTCAGCAACATGCTCGAGACTGGCGACACCAGTGCATGAGTTATACAATTTGAATGATCTAAGTATTGTTGAACTTAACGACGGTAATAATGCTAAAAATAAAAATAAAATCAATCTAAATAAAAATATAAATCACTAAAATAGAGCCAACAACTCAAAAAGAAACACTATTATTTATTATAATGCAATTGGGAAAAACCACAATGCAAAGCCTTATGTTTAAAAAAATACACCTACTTACCAGTCGACGTTTCGCCTATTCAGGCATTATCAAGACACCAAAATCAAAAAGGGGTTATGTGAATCGCATCTCGAAGAAAAAGGTGCAAAACATCCCAACGATCAACAGCCCAAACAGGCTCCAAACATGAGACAGCACCCCGCCACCAAGACGTTCAACATACAACTGAACGAAAGTAATACGCAACCAGCTGGGAAGGTTATAGAATCAGCTGATCCACAAACCATATCAAGTAATATTAGCCTATAAAAATTTTATACATATTAGCAAAGTTAGCCAAATTTTTCTTTTATAATATTCAATGTTTCCGAATTATATTGGTTCAAATTTCTGCAATCTGTTTTATAATTTACCGAAATGTCAATCTTTTGTGCAATCTGCATGGCCTCGAACAACTTCCTTCTAGAGCCATCACTCTCTTTGTAAATAACTTCAGCATTCTTAAAATCAAATTGATACTTACAAGTTTTGGTATGCTGGGCCAATGCTGTGTTAGGCTCCTTGCCACCAATATTTTACAATCATATTGATGCTGATACATTCTTTTGTGCAACAATTGTGATGTTTCACCAATGTATATTTTAGGGCATTGCAAACAGCTAATCTCATACACTACATCTGATTGTTGCTGTGTAAGTATTTTATCTTTCAATGGAGTGTAAAACAGACAATAAAAATTACTTATGGTAAATATTAAAAGACTAATATTCATATTTTATTTATATTAATAATAGTATTTTAATTTTAATATTTGCCATATGTAATTTTAATTGTCTGTATTTTGCATATTTAGCCCTGAAGAAGACCTGCAGTACGTGTTGAAACGTTGGATCTCCAATAGCAATTTTTTTGACCTCACCTGGACCATCTTCTTCCGCATATAATACACACTAACACATATATATATATATATATTTTATTTTTATATATATTTTTTGGTTGGGTCTACATACCTTGTAGATCATTGGATATACCACGTAGGATACCAAAGACCAAATGAATATACAGGATCAACAAAGATGCTGCGGAGCTGCATGTAGCAGACTGGAAATCAGTGAAGGCGGCCTTATATTTATATTATATGACCTTATAAATATATATATATATATATATATATATATATATATATATATATATATATATATAACTTAAGCACTTCACCTCACAAAACATAAACAAAAGAATAAGTAGGAAGATAAACAACACACTTGACGGCTGGTTAAACACTGACTTTATTCCATCTTGAACCTCTATTTATAGAACAGCTGTTTACAATGCCAGCTTGATTAGCGACTTTGCGATCATCGTCTTGTCTTAACTCCCCCCTGCCAGTTTACGAACATCCTCGTAAACTCAAAACAAAAATTGCAGAGAAAGAGCACACAAACAAAAGAAATTATCAATTACATGAATCATATTCTACTTACATAAAAATAAAAATAAAATACCTTACTACTAGCTTAATCTACATTACTATCATTCGTAATTAACAAAAAATATTTATATACAAATAAGTTACTTTACAAAAACTATATATAAAAGAAATGAAAATCCCCTGTTCCACTACACCTCCAAAAGTACGAAATAAAGTACATTGTTATGGGCTGGCTTCCCCAGCTGGAATCTTGAGCTGTTCGATATGAACAGTCCTATGTTTTCTTGGCTCAGCCACATTCTGAATAGTGACTAGGTTATGCTCTCTGATAGCAATCACTCTGAATGGACCCTCGTACCTCAGAACCTCCTTTGCACGATTTGATATAATTTTTTTGTACACAATTGTACCGATTTTAATATCACCCATAATGTCCTTCACGCCCTCGTTTTCCCGCGCCACTCTCCTACTCTTTTCCGCTACCATCCGGCCATGTGCTTTCCCCCACATTTTCTCGAGATCTACTCTATTTATGGCTAGTTGTTCTGCCATGTTTTCATCTACAACCGTATCACTCTCGTCTCTTCTTCGCGCTCGTAAACCAAAAAGGGCCTCGAACGGGGAAAATCCGGTGGCCATGTGTATGGAGTGGTTGTACGCTGCTATGGCTCGGGGCATCGCCTCATCTGCTTCCAACCCTTTATCTGCGTGGAATACTCGGAGATGTTCTCCCAAGGTATTATGGAGCCTTTCGATTCCCCCCCTACTTTTAGGATGTCCGGGTGTATTCCAGTGCCATGTAATTCCTAGCCGTTTCATCTCCTGTCGCAAGTACGCGTTATCGAATTCCCTGCCCCCATCCGAGGAGATCGTATTTGGTACCCCATAGAATTGGAACCATGTTTGAAGGGCGCTATTCACCGCCGCTGCCGATTTCTCCTTCACCGGGTGGGCTATGGCCGTTTTACTAAATGTATCCACTATTGTTACCCATTTAAACCCCCTCCACGTAAAGGTGTCTACTTGAAGATCTGTCAACGGTATTGTAGGCGTCATCGTCTCGGTTTGTAATCCTACGGGAGGATGGCGGTCATACTTAGCCGTATGACAAATGTGGCAGTTCCTTATTATCTCCTCTACCGTCTTCCGCATCCATACCCAGTAATACTTTCTTTTTAGTGCCGCCAACGTCTCATTGATTCCTCGGTGGTTCGTCTTCCCTTGATGGTACGCCATCGTTACATCCTTTTGCTGTTCCCGATCGCGAATGGTCTCTACCATAGATCGGCATCGGATAAACGTCCTGTCTATCCCTATTTTTTCTAATCTCCACAAGTTACGTATCTTGTCCCACACCGTCGCATTGCCAACATACAGATAGTGGGTCGCACCTGCTTTAGAGGCGTCCTTTAACGCTCGGCAGATTTGCTCTTCCTGGACTCCAGGTTGGGACCAAATAGTAACAATATTATGCCTCTCGTATCTGGAAAATTCCGTTTTTAGTAATCCCGTGGTCCTTGTTTTCCATATTATCTGCCGAGTCTTATCGTTTATTACGTCATCCACCTCCTCCATCTCAGTCGATCTCTCGTCTTGTGATTCCTCCTGGTCGGGAGATTCCCCGTTGTCCCGGCGGTCTGTTTCTCCTTCTCCTTCCACATCTGGCGTCCATTCCCGTACGAACCTCTGTAGCTCCCCGGAAGGTCCCCCTTCACCTGATTCGATAGCGTTGACCTGCAGGGCACGAGATAACCAATCTGCCACCACATTATCCTTTCCCGGCTTGTATGCTATTTCGATATTGTACTGGCTCAAGATCTCCTTCCAACGCGTCACCCTAGCCGACGATTCTTTCAAATTACCCACCCACAGAAGTGGCCTGTGATCGGTATGAACTTTGAACCGCTTTCCAAATATATAGGGCCGGAAGTGTTGGACTGCCCATACAATTCCTAATAACTCTCTCTCGAGCGCGCTATATCGGGTCTCCGCGTCTGTAAGCCTTCTGCTTGCGTATGCCACAGGCCGTTCCCCCTTATCATAATCCTGTGACAAAACCGCCCCCAGTGCATATTCACTAGCGTCGGTGGTGATCGCAAATGGTTTTGAAAAATTAGGGAATGCGAGGACCGGTTCCGATTGTAGCCAACACATGCATTTCCTGATGTTCCCCTCGATCTCTGGAGTAATCCGAATTGTGCGTCCCTTCTTTAACAGTGCATTCAGAGGACTCAGATGTTCGGCCATCTCTGGGACGAATCGACGATAATAATTTAGGGTTCCTAGCAATCTCCTGATTCCCTTGATATCGGTTGGCATCGCCATTTTCCCTATGGCTTCCACCTTCTTACCGTCAGGCCGCACCCCTTCTGCCGATATCGAATGCCCGAGGAAGTTGATTTGCTTTTGCCCCAATATTGATTTTTTCGCTGATAATTTTAGACCAAATTGACGTATTCTGTCAAAGACTCGTTTCAAATCCTCTATATGGTCCAACTCCGTCTTACTAAAAACGAGGAGATCATCCATATAGACCTGGCACATGTTTTCGTCTAAGCCCCTCAAGAACTCGTCCATCAGCCTCTGGAACGTTATCGGCGCATTTTTTAAACCGAATGGCATACGGGTGAACTCGTAATGACCCCTTTCAAACGTAAAGGCTGTTTTACATTGGTCTCTAGGATGCATGCGAATTTGGTGGTATCCAGATTTCAAATCAAGTGTGCTGAACACGGTTGCTCCACCCAGTCTGTCCAAAATGTCCTCTAATCTGGGAATAGGGTATTTCTCATCCAACGTATTTTCGTTGAGTTGCCGGAAATCTACCACCACCCTGTAGCGCTCCCTTGGATCCCCGTTAACAGGTTTCTTCTTGACCGCCCATAGAGGACTGTTAAAGGGTGATGTGCTGTCAACGATAATACCTTGCCGTTTTAGCTCCGCGATCTCCTCCCTAATGTGTTCCCGCAACGCCTGTGGGTACCGCCGCTCCTTCACGTAAGTACTCTTCTCAGATTTCAGATGAATTTCATGAACCGTTTCTCCCGTCACGCTCAGTGGATCCCCCTCGCGAAAAAAAATATCCCCGTATTCTTCCCTTATGCCCATCCTCCAATCCTTGCCTTGGGTAATTGCACCGACGCACCTCACATCCCTTTTCGCGTTCTCCATCGTTCTATATGTCTTCCTCCCAATTCTAATCACCCAGTGACCTTCTACATTACTGAGTTTCGCCCCCAGTTTCCCGAGCACGTCACACCCCAAAATCCCACTATACTCGCGCGGCATGGTCTCTACCACATGCAGAGTTGCTACGTCGTCCTTTTTGCCCCATTTACTTAATGCCAGTTCCACTTCCCCATCCACCGTACAGGGACCACTCAAAGTGACTAGCTGACATAAACACTTTCTAATTTCTGGGTTACACTTTCCTTTAAATAAAGGGTGTAGACTATCTCTACCTACTAGAGTACACGAGCTCCCTGTGTCCACAAGACACCTCCACCCCTTGCAAAACTCGATAATAGGCAACCTGTCACACTTCTTTACCACACTATTCACAAAAAATAGGTTGCCCCTCCGTTTACACAATCCTCATTCTTTTCTAATCTGCTCACTACGCCTCCTTGTGCTCCGTTGCTTGCTTCTTCCTCCGGGGGTTCCTCTGCGGCTAGGTTCGCTTCCTTCCGTCTCGGACCCTGAAGCCTCCGAAGATCTAGTCGATTCCGACGATATCCTGTTTCTCCGCCACAATCTTTGAGCATTGATCTCCATAGGTTCGCCTCGATCTTGCTCCCGGCGCCTTATATATGGGCATTGTCTGGCCATATGTCCCTCACTGTGGCATTCGAAACACCGCGCACGTGGGCACTGAGCCACCAAGTGCCCTATCTTGCCACATTCGTGGCACCTCCTTTCCTCTCTTCTCCCATTCTTTCTCTCCACAATTTGCCTTCTTTCTCTAGGTAATTCTTGCCTTTTTTCTCTTCTCCCAAACTCTCCATCTCTTCTTCTTCCCATATCCTGTCTCACTTTATTCCTTCCTGCCTCGTTTCTCCGGTACGACACTCTTTTCCACCCTGGTTCGATCTCTTCTCTCTCTTCCTCGTCGCGGGCACTCGCATCTACCATGTCCTGTGCGCATTCCATGAATGACCTATCCCTGGGTAATCCATCTTTCTTTCCAGTATCCCTGGCTAGTTGTACCTTCAGGACTGTTGTCATAAACAACATCCACGCTTCGACCGCACTGGTATCCATTACTTCACGTAATTTTTCGTTAATCTTATTCAGCTTCACGAGCAGGCCTGCAGCGTACTGACCGTTTGTTTGATTCGAACGTTTCATCTCTCGAAACATCTGCAGCATATCCTCTTCTGGGGCCCATCGCCCCCCTCCATACGCTTTCTTTAGTCTTTCTTTGATCACCTGCCACGAGGTATCCTCATCAGCTTGGATTAGATTCAATACGCTCCTTCTTACCCGTCGTGCTAAGGCTACCCGTAGCCTTTTGGCATCCGCTTCCTCTAAAAAGTCTGCTGCGACCTGGGATTGAATGCTGCTCATAATACCATCCCCGCCCTTGAGGAAATGATTTAGTTCACCAACATCACCGTTAAATTTCTCCAAGTCTGATATCTCCCTTCTTAAATCTTGTGCATTGGCCTTTCTTAACTTCATTTTCTCCAATTCGTTCGTTTCCTGTGCAATTCTGTTTGCTTCCTGGGCAGCTAAGTCTGCCCGCGCCATTGCTAGAGTTGTTGATGGTAATGGCGGAAACTGGGGATTCGCCTGTTCTGGCTGTGAAGGCTCTAACGTTAATGTTGCCGGCCTCAGGATTTCTCGTTGTTCATTCATTATGGCAAGACTAGTTATTTTTCAAATTGAGAGAGCAAAAATAAATATTTAAATGACAATAAAATAGATCAATAATGAACTCACTTATTTAGTATTTAGTGTCCTTGAGAAAAAAAAATATATTCTCACTGAACTGCTAAAACGTTTTCCCGGGTTTCGGCACCACTTAAGCACTTCACCTCACAAAACATAAACAAAAGAATAAGTAGGAAGATAAACAACACACTTGACGGCTGGTTAAACACTGACTTTATTCCATCTTGAACCTCTATTTATAGAACAGCTGTTTACAATGCCAGCTTGATTAGCGACTTTGCGATCATCGTCTTGTCTTAACTTATATATATATATATATATATATATATATAAGGTCAACTTTTATTATTTAACAAAAAAAAAGGTATATAATTATTGTTCGGAGTGTCACCATATGTGAAAACTAGACTAATGCTAATAATTTATATTTATAATTGCGCAATTGCGCAGGTGCAAATGAAAATTAAATAATAATAATAATAATAAATAATTCAGAAAAAATTAAGGAATTTAAATAATTGATATAGTAAAATACTCTTTTACATATATATTGATATAGTAATCCAGTGAGTTCTCACTTCTGTCGCCAGTCCTCATGACTGTCTATTTAAATGTTTCTTTTCATTTTCCTCGTTGCTAAAAATAATGCGCAAAAGTGAACAGGGATATTGCTAAAGGAAGAAGATGGTCCGGGTGGAGGTAAAAAAATCTCTTTATAAAGGGAGAACTGTTTATTGGAAATCCGACGTTTCGACCTACATTGCAGGTCTTCTTCAGGGCTTGGACGATATGGGGTGGATACTAGACTAAAAGGCTTTCTAGTCTAGTGCTCATTTTATCGTATATACTTTACCTACCATTTATATAATTATGGACTTTTTTACACTTTATAATATTTAATGTAGTATAATTTCTAATAAATAATTATGCTTTTCATAATAAAAATAATATTAAAATACTATGCAAAGTAAATACAAAATTTGTGGTATCCCTATTCGTTTTGCTCAGCTTATAAAGATTGGGTTACTAGTGATCTAGTGGTTTGCATAATAAACTACTAAGTCCAAGATCGCGGGTTCGTAGCCCGGCAGGTGGCCCTAGGATTTTTTTAAGGGAGTAAAATAGGAACGATACAGGGGGGTGCCGAGCCCGTAAGATGTCCGGTAATAGTTCAAAATCCCTATCCAAATTAAACCTGGATAGGCAAAATTTAGTGCTCCCACTATAGCATCGTCCGATTAGCCATAAAAGTTAGGTAAAATAAACAATCAAACAATATAGGTAAGAACTTGAAGGGGAATAATACTATTCAAAAACTGTGGACGTGTAACCATGTAACTATTCAGAATAGTTAGATCGGTTTTATTCATTTGTTGCTTTGTTTAGACAATCCTCCTCTTCTCTCTCTTCCTTTCCGGAGCAGAAGCTAGAACAAAGAGTTCAGCAAGGGTGAAAGGCATTGTTTTTATCGGGGCAGTGTTTGGAGTAGTGACCGTACACGGCTTCAATCGGATACCATTACCTCAGGGAAGAATCCTTTTGTGGGAGGGAACAGTTTTTGCAGAGGTTCCTCCAGAGAGAAAGAGAGAGAGCGAGAGAGGGAGTGCGTGTGTGTGTGTGTGAGAGAGAGAGAGAGAGAGAGAGAGAGAGAGAGAGAGAGAGAGAGAGAGAGAGAGAGAGAGAGAGAGAGAGAGAGAGAGAGAGAGAGAGAGAGAGAGAGAGAGAGAGAGAGAGAGAGAGTGAGAGAGCCAATGTAAATTCCAGGAGATAGAGGCTGGAGGCTTTTCAATCCCGCCCCGGCCCGGCCCACAAATCCCCTATCTCACTTACTACCCCCCCCTCAGTTACACCCCCCTCGCCCACACTTACACCCCCTCGCCCTATATCATCCCTAAGCCGGGAGCCCTATGCCCTATAAATTGCCCCTGGTTATGGACCCTTCTTATCCCTGTCGCAACTTAAGGCCGATCGGCCTCAACGGATTTATCAAGGTTAGGGAAGAAAAAGGTGAATGCTTAACTTATTAATTGGGCTTATTTAATTTAGTTTTTTCTGAACTTTCTTTTACGACTTGTAATACCGTATTATTTTTTATTTCAATCGTAATACCAGTTATTGTAATTTTTACCTTCAATCCCCATACATGTCCAAACCAAAGAGTTTTGGTTGCCAAAAAACCAAAAAAAAAACCACAATATTGTTGGGCACCAAAATAAGTATATATATATAATGATGCAGCACTCAGTTGAGTGACAGAGCACTAAGTTGTCATGGGTTCAAATCTAGCTGGCAGACTTTTCTTTAATCGGTTAGCTACCGGAGATGGTTCCTGTGGGATCTAACATCCTTCTGGGGCTAACTGAGCTTCTATAAAGTGGTACCCAAAAGACGGAAAAAATAGGTGGTTGAGCGTGAATTAGACCAAATCACTACCCCGCACAACCGATGCCACCGTACAGTCTCTACCGCATACTGAATCCCAGACCCTTTCATCTGTTGCAGTGGTACAGTAAACAAAATAATGTAACATTCATACATGAGAACAGTAATATTTATTATGGGACAATATTTGTTTATAATATTTATTTCTAGTTGAATTTATTAATAGTGTAACAACCGACTGTTCTTTCACTCTCAATTGACCAATTTATAAATTTAAGAAATGCACTTCGCCGTTTCAGACTACTTCAACAATAACTAAACCAACGCTGTAAAATCCCAATTGATTACAAACATGACTAATATGAGATCTATTTGGACTTACAAAGTAGAACTTGGGTGCTCCAATAAGCTTTTGGATTCCTCTCGTATCCAATTCTTGCAATCAAAATTCCTTCTATGCTATTATATATCATTGATAATATTTACTTGTTGTATTATTATAATACATTTGTAAATTTCAGTAAATAAACTTTAAAAAATGCAATAATAAGAACAAA
This sequence comes from Arma custos, assembly GCA_037127475.1. Taxonomy (NCBI): domain Eukaryota; kingdom Metazoa; phylum Arthropoda; class Insecta; order Hemiptera; family Pentatomidae; genus Arma; species Arma custos. Next base: position 59,797,123 of record CM073765.1, read on the forward strand.
AAGGATACTTTAGGCAAGATTTTATTTTATATCCAACAGTTGGTGAGCGAAGCAAGGTTTCAGAATCGAATATGGATAATATTTGTCCTCGAAATATCAAATTAAAATGGTTATTTGTAAATATCAAAGAACAGTTAATAAAATACATTCAATTGACAGAAAGGTAAATTTTTAGACGTTTTTTTTAGTTGTTTGAATCATTCCCAAACATTTTTAGACAGAACATGGAGTTTGTTTTTATACAGTCAAAACAGTGCTAACACATCAATTGAGTCAAGTTTCGTTTTAAACGTTTTGCTTCGAATGGATCAGGGTTGTTTAGCTGACTAGTGGAGAACCCTCCAAAGGGTGTAGGGAATATAAAAGGAATTGAGAGCTTGGAGTCAACTCAATGCGGGCACCTTCATGCTTTCATTTGTGTCCTCATAAGCAAGCTACTTTGTTACCAGTTGCGTCCTAATTCAGGCAATAGTCACGACTTTAATTCCGTGCTCAGTGATTCTAGCACCCTCTTAATCCATGTAAAACAAAAACAGTTTTTTAAACAAAAATTTGTAAAAAAATATACTTTTTGGGGTGTATTGAATGAGTCTGTCTATTCATTCATTAAACGAAACTATTCTATAATGGAGAAAAAAAAAAATCTGTACTGTAACTCTTGAAGTCTTCGATACTTGGTTAGGACTTAACTGTTTCAGCTTTATTTTGCAGTGAAGTGATTTATTGGAGATTGCACTCACCAATGAGGATCTCCATTTAACGTCCCTATCGCAGTACGGCGTAACCAAGAATCTTTTTACTTCCTTTAAAGAATCTTAGGGTCATCTCCTGGACTCTAAACCCTTTCCCCTGATTAAGGTTACGCACTCAATAGAGCATGAGGGAGCCTGAGGAGGATCTCTTATCCACAAGGCCCGTCAGTGACTGTAAAGAGATTAATGAATTTATCTGCCATAGCCGATATTCTTTGATTTGAGCCCGAGACCTTTGGCATAGCAATCCAGCGCTCAACCAAATTGTATTAATTGTATTAATATTAATATCTTGATTAATATTGACGCCAAAACGCTAAGTATTGAATATTTTGGATTGTTCCAATTGTACTGCATTGATTCTTAATGTGATTCTGATACCTTCCTTCTAATTCATGACATAAACCTCTTTATTCTACGACTTATGGATCTGTGCAGCTTAGTGTGTAGAGCACTGAGTTCTTGTGCTTGAGGTCCCGGGTTCAAATCCGACTGTAACAGATAAACTCTTTAATCTGATAACAGCCATAGCTACACCAACGGACTCTATCAAGTGGGTAACCTAAATTTGGCAAAAACATGACGGTTGAATGTGATGCCAGCCGGTAGATTTTTTTTTTTGTTAAATTCTAAACCCTAAAAAAAAGGGGATATTGACGAAAATGAGAAAAAATTCTTCATACCAAAGGCCAGCTAGTGAAAAGGATTGTTGTTGGTTGAGATTCTGGAGACATCACCCAATATATTTCCTAATCCTGTCATCACAGAAGGTCGATTATGCTACTTCTAACAAGAAGAATGGACCATTCTGATCGGATCAATTTGTATCTTAAAGTATGATTCAGCGTGATTTTGTAAAATCACTTCCCTGCACAACTGTTAGCTTAGAAAAGTAGTGTCTCTACCATCTTATGGGCCCAAGGCACTCTGTATATTGTAGTGTTTCCGTATTTATTCTGCAGCATGGTTTTTCAAGTTTCTGTAGATTGCTGATACCTGTAAACAGCTTGTAATTAATGTGTTTGGATTGGTATCAACAGCGTTCCAAAACTCCCCGGCAGAGCGACAGATCCGGATGAATAAATAGAAAGAACCCCTGGTAGCTCTGAGTAGCTGAGCCAGGTTAGTAATTCCCAACCCTCGGGGGATCAGGGATCAGGATTCCCCCAGGACACGGGACCCCATGTCTCCATGCTGAGGACTACGCACTAGTCATTCTTGCCAGGATCGCTTTTAGTCCTGTTACTTCATGCATAATTTTCTTTCCTGTGTTCCACCCTATCTGATTCTTTTTTTTCTGATGCTGTAGGACAAATAACAATGGAGATAGAAAACAAATGAAATCAAGAAAGCCGGCGATGTTTCGCCATAGTTTTAGGGTAGCATCAGGCTGTGGAAGGCAAAATTAATTCATGGATATACAAGGATTTCCTGTGGAAAGTTATAAAATTAGACATAAAATACATTATTATAACTATTGTTCTTTTATATCATATTTACACCGGCGCAACGCCTTATCCAACAAATTTGATTAATGATTTCTGATCTGATCTGAAGGCCACTGTTTTAGTCTTCTCATAGGTAGTACAGGTAACATAGAGCGGGGAAGAGGAAGAACAGTAGGATTTTTGTGATCACTCTACACGAAAAAGTTTTTTTATTCACAACTGACGCTGCTCCGTACATGGTTAAGGCTGCAAAGTCATTGAAAATATTCTACCCTAAAATGATTCACTTGACTTGCCTTGCCCCTGCATTTCATAGGGTCGCGGAAACTGTCAGAAATGAAGTTGAAGATGTAGACTTGCTGATTTCGAATGTCAAAAAACATTTTCTCAAAGTGCCAAGTCGGGTAAAATTATTGAAAGAAAATTACCCAGAATTAAATTTACCACCGGAACCAATAATCACAAGATGGGGAACCTGGCTAGATGTATTCCACAACTACTATCAACATTTTGATAAGATCAAACACATTCTTTCCAAATTAGATGACACAGCGTCGGCAATATATATATATATATATAAGTTAGAATGAGACTGTAATGATAACATAAAAAAAGGGGATTTTGGGCAGAATAACGACACGCTCTTGAACATAAACTGACTTTATTTCTCTATTACAGCTCTCTATATAGTCTATTGGATGTATTATAAACTAAGAATAACAAAACTTAATCCTAACTCCTGTTGATATTTACTAAGCCTAAGTGTCTATTTACACCAGTTAACTCCCCTCCCCCCCAGTTCCTTCACTAGGAGGAACTACTAAAAAATAATTACAACAAAACCAGAATGTTTACAACCTTATTAATTATAGCTTAACTATTAACTAAGAGTCACATAAAAAAAAAATATAACCTGAGAGATCAGAAAAAGAACAACACAAAATAATACTTCTATGAACTACAAAATAGATGAAATATTTCCACAATATGTTACAATTTAGCTGTCTTCTTAATCACTAGCCACAGTAACTGACATACAACACAAACAACACTAACACTCCTGGACCACAGCCTCCGGCTCCAGCGGTGACACCGTATGAGGTACACGCAGCTCTTCTAAATGGACTGTACGAACCCTGGATGGCTGATTGATGTCCCGGATTGTATATAAATTATGTTCCCTGATTGTGATTATCCTAAAGGGCCCCTCATAACGTGCAGCCGTTTTATTTCGTGCTGTCCGCAATCGTCGATAAACAACAGTTCCCAACGGTAGTGAACCTTTCGAATGTACCCTCACATTCTCATTAGCTTTGTGTACCCGAGAGGTCTTTTCTCTAATCAATTTTTCCCGAACCTTACTCCATAACGACGTCTGTTCGGCACGTTTCCGGGAAAGTTGCGCCAATAGTTCCGTGTTAGTAACTGTTAATAAATCCCCCCGATCGCGCCTTGTTTGACCAAACACAATCTCGACCGGAGATAATCCCGTCACCGAATGAATTGTATTGTTATAGGCGATAATCGCCCTAGGCATGGCGTCATATGCGTCTAGGTTTCGCCCTAATTTGAGAAGCCGAAGGTGTTCCCCAAGCGTATTATGAAGGCGTTCTACTGCGCCTCTGGCCTTGACATGGTGAGGAGTATTCAACCGCCACGTAATTCCCAGGACAGTACTCTCTTCCTGTATCAAAGCATTATCGAACTCCCGTCCGCAATCCGAAACAATTTGCTCGGGCACTCCGTAACTTGCGCACCATTGCAACACTCCTTCCCATACCGCCCTAGGTGTCTTTGCCTCTATGGGATAAGCCATTGCGATCTTGCTGAATGTGTCTATCGCGGTGAGCCAGGACTGGCCCTCATTCGAATAGATATCCAGTTGGACACTTTGAAGGGGCTCTAGCGCTGTTGGGGTAACTACCTGTTCAGCTACCGGCGGTTGCCTATCGCATTTCCCTCGCTGACACACAGAACATCGACCAATAAACTCCGTAACCGTGCGGCTCATAGCTTTCCAATAATACATACGTTTAAGGGCGTGCACTGTCTCCTCTACCCCGCGGTGATTTGATTTGCCCGCATGATGATCGGCAATAATTTGATGTTGGGTTGTCGGATCGGGAACAGTTTCTACCTGACGTAAGCACCGGATTATTGGAAAACCGACTCCTATCCTCTCCTGCCTCCATAATCGCTGAAGCTTCTCGGTAATGAGCTTATTTCCCGAAAATATGTGGCACACCTGGCCGGGGACACCGAATTCTAAAAAAATTCTTTCTAATTCCGCATCGTCTACCGTCACCGGCATACGCGCTATCACTGTCGACAACCCCTCATAAATACTAGCCCTGGTTTCCGTCCCGGATCCCTGCTTCGAACGGAGAACGATTTGTAATTTCTTGTCATTGATGATTTTGTCGATCTGTGGTAACTCCTTAGGACGTTCCGACGACGCCGCGCTGTCTGCTGAATCCTGTCTGACTAATGGAATATCCGGTCCGCTTTCAGCCCAATCCCTTAAATAGCGCAAAGCGAACGGCTCAGCCGAAGTTCCTTCGTCGTCGATAGCATTAACGACTAAATCCCGCGACAACCAGTCCGCCACCGCGTTTTCGACACCCTTTTTATGAACGACCTTAAACGTATATGCTGCCAACCACTCTTTCCACCGTGATACCCGAGCTGAGGACTCCTTAAGGGTACTTAAATAAACCAGGGGTTTAGAATAGAACAGAATAGAATAGAAAATAAACTTTATTCTGGGACCAAGTCCCTTTAGAATAACAATAATGAACAAAAAAAAAAAACATAAAATTCATCTGGCCAGAAGGCTACATAATAACACCTTATGGTCTGTCATAAGTTCAAAGCGTCTGCCATAAACGTGAGGCTGAAAATGCTCCACCGCCCACAATACCGCCAACAGTTCACGCTCGATGGCGCTATAGCGTTTTTCCGCCTCGTTCAACTGCCGACTCGCATAGGCTATTGGTTTTTCCCCTTCGGCAAAATTTTGCGATAGAACCGCCCCAATAGCAATTTCACTCGCGTCAGTCGTTACGCGGAACATCAAACGGAAATCTGGGAATGCGAGCCCGGGTTTCGATGTTAGAATTTCCCGGCACTTCCGGATGCTCTCCAATTGCGTTGGCCCCAATGCGAACCGTCTCCCTTTTCTTAGGATCTCCGTTTTATAACGGTTGTATTAATGCCGCGATACCCGGAATGAACCGGCGGTAATAATTTACCATTCCCAGGAACCTACGGACCCCTCGCACGTTATTGGGTAACGGAGCTTCTTGGATAGCCTTCACGCGCTCCTGGTCAGGTTGTACGCCGTCAATCGAGACCACGTGCCCTAGAAACTTAATCTCTTTCAGTCCAAACTTTGACTTACTTTGCGACAATTTGAGACCAAATTCCCTTAACCTTTCGAAAACTTTCTTTAAATGCTTTATGTGTTCTTCCTGTGACCGGCTAAACACTATCAGGTCATCCATATACACCTGCGCGAAGTCCTCCCCCAGTCCCCTCTGGAACTCATCCATAAGGCGTTGGAAAGTTAATGGGGCTCCCTTCAACCCAAAGGGCATCCGCACGAATTCATAATGCCCTCTTTCCCAGGAGAACGCGGTCTTCCCTATATCACCCTCCGCCATCCTGACCTGATGGTACCCGCTCTTGAGGTCGAGAGTGCTAAATATTGTTGCGCCCGATAGCCGATCTAGGATATCTTCGACTCGTGGGTATCTTTCATCTACCTTAGCCTCGTTTAATTTTCTGTAATCGACGACGACGCGATATTGTTTCTCCGTCCCGCCTGCCTCTCCTTGTTTTTTCTCAACCACCCACAGCGGGCTGTTAAAGGGGGGATTACTTTGCCTTATAATTCCTTGTCGGAGTAAGTCTCCTAATTGCCCCCTAATAATATCCCTCATCGCCTGGGGGTACCTACGATCTTTAACATAAACAGGTTTGTCTGATTTCAAGATAATATGGTGTACTGTTTTCCCCGTAGTCGGTAGCGTCTCGTTTTCTCGATAGAAAAGGTCTCTATTCCTGTTCACCACGTTTCGAATAACCTCCTTATCGAATTCTACCGGGGCGATTTCGATACCACCAATCCCTGTTGACGTGGCAACTCGATACCGCCGCTTGCCCATCCAAAACCGCCATTCCCCGCACTCTACCCGCATCTTCAGACCCGCTTTACGTAAGATGTCACACCCCACAATAAAGTCGTACCCCGGCATCAACGACTCCGTGATGTGTAATTTCAGTCTTATGTCGCCTCCCGTTAGTTTTGTACAATCGAAATAAACTTCGCCTAAAGTTTTGCATCGGCCGCTGACCGTGGTTATTGTACACTCACACTGTTTGCGCACTTCCCAGATACCTAACTTTACAGCCCCTCTTTTACTGACTAATGAATTTGTACTCCCCGTGTCTACCAGAAATTTCATCCCCGTTCCCCTCAATCTCGTCACGGGCAACCTCGTCCATTTACCCTTCTCTTCGCTATTATTAATTAATAATTCCCCTGGACCGTTGCCCCACCGACTACCGTACCCTCAATCCGCCCGGTTTTGTCGCGACTCCGTCTCGGGTCCCGAAGGTCCCCCCTTTCCGCGATCCCCACTTCTTACCTCGTGTCTCCTTGAAACCGGAGTGCTGCGACCAGAGTGTATGCTTTCTTCTCCGGATGAGTCCCCGCTGGAGAATTGCCCTCTGCTCCTCTGGTAGTTCCGCCTTCCGCTCCACTCCTGTGTGTTAACCTCCATAGGTTCTGGCTGTGAACTCCTCCTATTCGCTCGGTTACGTCGTGGACACTCCCTTGCCACGTGTCCTTTCCTGCCACACTCATAACATCGGGTGAGGTTGCATTGCCAGGTGTCCTGTTTGGTTACATTCGTAACACCTCTCGTCCACACACTGCCTCCCCCCCCTCTATCTCTCCCTCTCACACACAAACACACACTATCCCTCACTCTCGTGTCATACACTCCTCCATTTTCAATATTCTCCAAGAAATCATATAAGTGAAAAGGTATAAACAGAAGATATATTTTTGTGATTTTCCTATATTCTCTTTTCAATATGCAAAAGAATAGTTCTGCAAATTATTTAAACCATTAATACTTAAACAAAAATAAGATATTGTATTTTCTAATGAAAACCTGTAGCACTACAGGTTCATGGAGGGTCTTTGGAGCTCTGCAATGCTAACTGGACAACGATTTCACATGGAGGTGATTAGTCCTAGAGAACACTCAACCGTCATGTCTTCCCACTTATTTTGGTTACCCACTTTACTGAGGCCTGGTTAACTGTTAACTAAATAAATCAATCAGCGCTATACCACTGAGCCACTCCGCTCCCTTATTTTCTTATCATATTTCGCTTAATCGAAAAAATAAACCTAGATCTAACACAGAAATATTCCTTAGAAATGTTGAAGAAATTGGTCCGGGTAGAGGTCACTGAATGAAATTCTCAAGTAATTTCAGAAGATATTTATTGTTAGCCAACATTTCGACCTACGTTGTAGGTCTTCTTCAGGGCTGTGGGGGTGGGACGGGGGGTGGGTCCTCTCTGGCTATGAAACACTGTCAACACACTTGAAACACTGCAGTCAGTGTTTCATAGCCAGAGAGAACCCACCCCCCGTCGCACCCCCACAGCCCTGAAGAAGACCTACAACGTAGGTCGAAATGTTGGCTAACAATAAATATCTTCTGAAATTACTTGAGAATTTCATTCAGTGACCTCTACCCGGACCAATTTCTTCAACATAAATTATCATAGGTCAACAATTATTATCAATATGAATTCCTTAGAAATATTTCTAACGTTTTCTTTCAAAATTTGTTAAGCGAATAACGATGAAATAAAGATTATTCTGTTGCTATGATACTTGAGTATATTTAGATAGAAGAAATACCGAATTTTTTTCTCATTTGTTAACTGGTTTTCTGATGAAATAGTCAATTTAAAATAACAAAATAAAAGTGAATTTTGGGAAATATCAAAGAATCCTTAGCGCCAATGGTTGAAGAATCTTACAGAGTTTAAGAATTGCAGAAAGAAGTTACAACTCCATCACGAAGCTAATTCACGTAAGTAAAAAAAAAATTTTTTATGTAGTATGTTTTTGTATGTATTAGCTCTGGAATGAACTGCTAATTAGATTTTTCCAAGTGTCATCCAATCTCCAAAAATCCAGTGCATTAGATTTTTTTTGTGTCATCCAAAAAATAAAAATTGAAAGTGGTACAAAAAGTATTAACACGCTTCATTTTTAAGTAAAAAAATTAAAATTTAAAAATAGTTACCCTGTCAATAAGTCAACTAGAGATGTGGAATGGTTGGGCTTAACCAAAACAGCTCTGAGTTTCATTTTAAACTAACATTTTACAGTTCACAGCTTTCAATTATGCTTTATTTTTTTAAATGCTATATTATACGAAAGAACATTAATTAAAGACTTTGATATATCAAATATAAATTTCCTAAAATTGTATGAAACATAGAAATCGGAGAGCGAACCCTGGATGCCATAAAATATAAACATCCAAAAATTTTTAAATAAGAAAAAGCAATTGCAATAAGAACAGTCCACTGTGTAAAGTAAAAGTTATAAAATATAAATATCCAAAAATTGATTTTTTTTTGGAAACCTACAACCCTAAGATATAACCACCTGTTTTTGGCATTTGAACAGAAAATTATTTATGCATTAATTGGGCAATCAAATCTAATGCAGAACTGAGAAGAAAATGAGGGGAGGCAAGGAAAATAGGTGGGAATCATGAACATGTGCTATTTATTGTACCGTCGGCATCATGAAAGGGAATGAATGTGTTTTGCATAAAGAACATTGTTGGTTTGCGAGAAGTATTTAGAAGGGTGTCCCCTATGGTCAGGTGACAGCAGAGATAAGAAAAGGCGGGGGTCATATCATATATTATTTATGAATAATATATTGAAGGTATAATAGATGAGTAAATTGGTAAACACAAGAACAGACCTCTGGAAAGGAACCTAATTAACACTAAGGCATAGAAATAATAATTTGAGTAAACATCCTAAATGATAATATGGCATCCTTAATATCAATCTAATATATTCAAAATATATTTAAGAGTAGAAAAACATAGCACGTGCATGAGCAAGTCTTCATTAGACAGGTGGGGGAGATGAAAATGCATGGTCCTGTCTTCTGTGTAAAAACTTCATAGTAATGGCCAATGATTAAAGTTATAAAATATAAATATCCAATTTTTTTTTTTTTAATTCATACAACCCTAAGATAAAACCACCTGTTTGTGTCATTAGTTATAAAATTCCAAAAATTGATTCCAAAAACCAAGTATCCCAAGCAGGCCTGTTTTTGGCATTTGAACAGAAAAGTATTCATGCATTAATTGATTAAATTTTCAACGGGAGTGAACAAAATATAGTTTTTTTTTAAATATTAAATTTCATTATCATTTTAAATTATTAAATATGTATGGTGTAATGCTTTTTAATAAATTCTTCTATCGTCTCTAGTTTTAGCTCTTGGTGTAGTTGACTGTTTCGTACAAACCAAGACGCGTTTACTGCGACTATAAATTTCAAAAATTTAGTATTCTCATACAACCGGCCTGCTTTTGGCATTTGAACAAAAGTATTCATGCATTAATATTTTATAACTAATGTTTTATCTTAGAGTTGTATGAATTAAAAAAAAAAAATTGGAAAGTGTTGCGAAGTATGATAAATAAGTTTTTTTTTCTTTGTTTCAAAATCTCCGTTTATTCATAAAATATTTCCATACAATATATATATATATATATATATATATATATATATATATATGAGATACATAATAAGAGACCCATTATAATGATCGCTCTGTTTTGGTTTTGACCTCTTATAACTTCTCTCTCTCTAGATCCGCATAGAATTGCTTCTTATCTAAAACATCGGCATCGTCTGTTGGGCGTATATTTGCACTATAAATAACACTTACTTTTCCTATTGATAGTTCCATGTTTGCCGCCATTGTGTTTGAAGAGATTGGCTCCCAGTCTTCTACTTTGGCAAACAGCCTTTCAGACATGACCATGCTTAGCCGCCCTTTCGAGCGCCGTGTCGTAACAGTTGCGTCTATCCTAATCCGAGAGAACTTTGTGTAATTTGAATCGATGATTCTCTCCTACGCGTGATTAGTCCACTAGAAGAGGCTCCATTCCCAGGGACAACGGGGTCCCACCGTTTATCAGGAGTTGGGACCCCTAGGTTGATTGTCTACTCCATGACTTAGAGGTCCAGTGGTTTCATAGGGCTACACTGATTGCATTAGCAGGCCTTTCCTGCTACTGGATTCAGTGAAGCGAACCATCCACTTTAAAAAATGGGTAACGAAGCCACAGCAGTACCTCAAGGGTGGCTTTGGAAATCTGCTTTCTCATAGGTAAGTATTTTCTTCTTCTTTTACTTCCTCCAAGTTCCTTTCTGCTTCGAGTTGCTCAACCCCTGAATCTGCATTTTTCTCTTTCCCTCCCCATCTAAGGCCCAAGGTAAGGCCATCTCAGAAGAATAAAGGGAGGAATTATATAAGGGAGAATTATGGGAAAATCTGATGGTTGAGGACAAATCATCTCCCTGCACAACCGTTGCCAAAGGAACAGTATATAGTCAACCATGTAGTGAACCCAAGACCCTTTATGGGTTGTAGTCGTATCGGTTAGGTTAATTCCTTGCGTTTCGGTTAATACAACTAAAGTATGGATTTAGGAATTAGTATAAAATGATGGAATACATTTCTATAGGAATTTTAAAGTCGTTGAAACGGTGCAAAGTAAATCATCAAAAAAATAGTCTAATTCTTATTAATGTAAGGAAAATATGAGTTCACTTTCTGGGTTTAGTGTTAGGAAAATATGAGTACACTTTCTGGGTTTAGTGTAAGGAAAATATGAGTACACTTTCTGGGTTTAGTGCAAGGAAAAACAATAGCAAATAAAGGAATTATAATAAAAATTACTTCTGGAATTCTGAAACGTAAACTACCAACTTATTAGGCCAAAGGGTAGGTTACAGCCTAAAGATATCGATTGAAAATGTATTGGATAGATTGAACATTGGTTGAGATAAGATTAAAAGCTTATATATACAAATATATAAAAAAATATATTAATATATTAATAAAATATATTTGCAATCCGAGGTCTTCTTCGAGGTCTTGAGCCAGTAGGTCTGGCCTCCATTAACTTCCCTGGGTCTCGGTCCTGGCTCGTCCTTCATACGTGTCCGAACCATCTCAGTTGTCGCTTGTGCAAGGTATCCATTAATACAGGAATCTCTAGTTCTTCTCTAATAATTTTATTCCTTTTACAGTCTCTTCTAGTTTTACCTGCTACTCTGCGTAGGTATTTCATGTCTACAGCAGTGATTCGGCTGATGTTCTTATCACTATAGCAACCCAACTCTCACTTCCATACATCAGAGTAGGGAGAAATTTCGCTTTCAAAATATGGAGTTTGACTTTCTTGCTTCTTTCACGTTTATCTACAATGGTATTACAAATCTGGTAATAGACCTCATTTCCTTTCCATATTCTGCTTAAAATTTCCTGTTCTATCTTTCTGATATTGCTAATAACTGTTCTTAGTATAATCGTTAGCATTTTCCAACATTTCTCCTCTACAATAAAATCTTAAATTTCTTGCCTCTCCCCTGGAAACAATGAGTACTTTGCTCTTGGAATCTCTGGCTATACAGCCAAGGCTTAATCTGAGAATTCGACAACACGGTAGAAACCAGAAGAAATACGTGATGAATTGATTAATAATTTTAATTAAATTCAAAGTCATGAGAGTTTTCTCATCAATAATTATTTTAGTTTTAAATGAAGAAGGGGATGGATAACTAAGCAAGTAAAGTGCTGAGTTACTATTCTCTAGCTCCCGGGTTCGAAAAACTGGCTGAGGAAGCTAAGTTATCTTATGAACGCTGTGTTTCGAATATTCGTTGCGGTTGCTCAGAGTACCGACGTGTGAGCACAATATCGCATGATTTCAGAATTTCGCCAACAACCACAACTGCAACCTCATCTATTGTTGGAGCGTTAAATTGGCGTTCGGGTATTATAGACATCACTTGGCACGCGATTCAACTTAGTTTCGAATAACCGAACCAATGCATGATGTTCATGAAGTAGCTGCTGCTGATCTCGAAGAGTTCCTCTTCTCATTGCCGTATGGATTGTTTAGCGCTGATCAAGTTGATTTTCCTCATTTCCCATGAAGTATATTTGGAGGAATTTATGGTGTGCGTCTACAAGCGATCCAATTCGGTGCTGGATCGGGCTTTGGATCTGTAGAATCAATGACGAAATTAGAATCAATGATTTTATTTAATTTATTTAATCTTTTATTACCTTGAATGTTGGATTGAATCCACATTCATCAATAATATCTGCTCCAAATAATTGCACAATCCGAAATTAATGTTTGGATTGATTGTCGATGCGCATGCATTCACAAAGAACATAACCATTCACAATGTGCACTTCATCGTATTGAACTCACCTCTATGAAATCACATTTCGCTTGTAATTTCCACAAAAAATCGTATCAAAACAATGTATTAAATCAAATTGAATTACAGTAACTGTCAAAAGCTGATAAAAATTTGATAAAACTTAAAAAGAATGCTGATAAACCGCAACGCACGTCTGCACAGCACAATAGTGTGCGATGGAAAGATTGTGCAAAAGAATCAGCTGTCAAAAGCAAAACAAAACAATTGTCGCAAAAAATTGTTCAAAGTAACCTAAACGTCATCTATCATGAAGATGGCGTCGTAAAATCGCTCCATACACAATGTATGGAAAAATGAATTTTCTTCATCACTTTTTTTTTCGGGAATTTTCTTGGGGATTCATCTTTTTTGGCCGTAGACCAGTCCGAATTGGTGAGAATCACCGAAATCGGTTCTTTTTAGTAAGGCGTTCTTGAGTTATAAGTAAGGCCCGGATTTTTATGTTTTTGCATATTTTTTTTTATGCTTTGTACATCACGTTTGAAGTTTTTAAAACGTGTTTTGGGCCAAAAGCATTCGATTAGGGCAAGTTTTATCTTGCATACTTGTGCATATTTGAAGGAAAATGCATATTTTTGCATATTTGATCGTTTTTGCATATATTTAATGCATTTTGTTCTATTTTAGGTTTTATGTGTTGTCAGAGCTGTTCAGGTAATTTTTAAAAACGACGAATCAATAAAAACATTTAATTCAACTTAGGAAAAAATTAATCGTAACATTTCTTTTTCTAGGAAGACTGGCCCTTCCCCTTTTTATGTTAAAATTCTTAAAATCCATTTCCACTTTTGGTTCTGCTGCTCTTCTATAACTAAAAATTGTGTTAGTTTAAATATCGTATCGCTAACATCACGAAAGTTAAGGCTAAAGCTAGTGAACTTGTAACCAAATATTTACGCGAATTCCTTGACGAAACTTTTCATAGTGATTCGGGCGTTTTACTTTGTAACAGTTGTGATATGTCGACATCCCGAAGATCGTTAGTAACACAGCATATCGAAACAACGAAACATAAAGAAAACCTACAAAGAATAAAACAATTCATTCAGACATTTATTCCTCATCTTTATTGCTCATCAGAAAAATGACCTGTACCACTACAATCACTGAAGGGTCTTAGGCTCAAAACATGGCAGAGACTTGATGCTGAGATATCGGTTGTGCAATCATTATCAGGGCATACACCAAATAAAATTCACATGAATAAAGATCGAATGCAATATATCACGCTCTTCAACCAGATACAGCAACCTACAAACTAGCAAACTGCAAACTGCGTTCAATCAAAGTCTATGGTTTTGTAAAAGTAATCGTTTTCTAGTCGTTAACTACAATTCATTAAAAGAAATTGAATAACCCATCCATCAGTCTAGCAAGAGCAAGTCGGTGACGCGGACCAATAAGTTCTTTTCCTGTCGAAATTCGCTTATGTGGCCGAAGTTTCTTATTAAAAAAAAATAATTGAAAGCATATAAGAAAAATGTTTTATCTTATTTCACTGCATTATCTGTATTAGAATAAAACCTGTACCACTACAGGAGGTTCAGTACATGGTAAAGACTGTACTGTTTCATGTACAACGGTTCTGCAGGGAGGTGATTTTCCTATATCGCGCTCAACTGCATGATTTTCCCACCTTTTTGCGTACCCTATATTTATAACAGTATATAGGTTGGGTGAGCCTCAGGAGCATCCTAGATCCTATATGATGCATCTCTGGCCGCTAACGGACTAAATAAAAGTCTTGCCTGCAATGGGATTTGAACCAGGATTTTCGGCATGGCATGGCGAGCTCTACCACTGAGCCATTCCGCTCCCTATTGAATAGCATATTTAAATTGAATATTATCAACTTGGTTAGCTCCAACCATTTTCTTCCCCTTTATTATGTAACTTTTTTCCATTGATGTTTTGAGTTTTTATTACACTTTGCAGTAGTAATTAATAACAATTATTCGCGAATTATTTATTTATTTAATTATCCCCCGGGTAAGAGTTTTGACAACTTTATCTGGGCTAATAACAGGGACTTGGGGAGACGGAGGGAGTGAAAAAGTGCGCCTATAGATTACAGTGGAAGGAGAGAAGATCACAATGGGACAACCAGCGCACTCTGTCACTCGGCACAAAGACTCATCCTCTTTACAAAAGCCGTAAAATTGTTATGTCCCTCGATCACAATAGTCCCTTCCAGTGCAGTGGTTTTTATCCTCCACCTCAGTCTCTTCATGGTCCAGGTCTTGGTAAATATTTGAGAACTATTTTGGGTGAAATGAAATCCAAGGAAGAAAACTGAATAGGCCTTCCTTAATGCGGATTTTCCTTCTTTTTTTCGATCCTTTTTTTTCCTTCTTCTAATACCTGTATAGGTGGTGTTAGACCTTGTGTAAACATTGCTGGATCCTTATACATAGATAGCTTGCGTGTAAAATAACACAGATAAAAAAACTTCAGTCTTCACGTGCGCGTTTTTTTTTTAACCCAGATCCATGCTGGAGGTAAAAACATGGTTTTCGGTATCACATCTCGTTTATTTATTTAAATATTGTACCTACCTCTAATAAGGATCATTGGTAGACATAGGCGTAACGAGGGAGATCATTGGGGATGAAACCCCCTCCCCCCATTGCTTAGAAGAAATTAATAAAAAATTGTAACAATTTAAAAAAAATAAACAATTGAAGGATTTTACTTCTTCAAAGTTATTATTATGGGATTGCAGAAGTAAGGGTAAATAATGCCAAAACCCAACAAGAAAGTGCAAACACAGTTATTTTAATGAATAAATGGTACACTAAAATGAAAAACCAAAACGTAATACCGTTTATTTACAATTAATTATATTATTCTAGCGGCAAAAATAAGATCGCAAATGTGAGAAGAAAAGTTTAGGCATTCTTAGAATCTAGAAGTAAAGTCTGGATGGGTCTAGAAAGTTCCATATGCAATTAAGTACAGTAAGTTATTGTAACCAATAAATAGGGCTACTTGTATTTAAAAGCTATTTCTTGATTGCCCGTTCAAAAATAGCATTTATAACGAAAATAACATTTATAACTTCCAAAATAACATTTATAAAAAATTATAATCTATTTATTTTATTTGAAGCTACATGATTATAGTATCTATAATATATATTACACCTATATTATGAGACATCTTTTTTGAAGGGAGTAATATGTTGGAGTGTTGACTGGTGATGGTTAACCCCCCATGGGTCAACTCTAGTTACGCCACTGTTGGTAAATATACAAAATTTTATGGATCCTTCAAATTTCTAGAATACCTTGTACATTCTATCTTCATCAATGCCAATTTTATTCGGTGTATGTCCTGATGATGTCTGAGTCGGCGAAACGTACACTAGTTAGTTAATTTTCAGTATTTTAGACTTGAGTCTACGTTTTTCGGAGTATTCCAACTGTATTATAATAATGGTTTTAAGCCCCTCTTCTAGGATACAGAAAATAATGCTTGATAGACGCATCTTGCTGATTGAGTTCATTGATGGGGGAGTAGATAATATTATAAATTTATTTTTATATTCTTCTTATGATTATTTTAGAATGCAGTGGAAAAACTAAAAAAAATATTTTAAAAAAATATTTAATTATCGAAAATACCAAATCTAACAAATCTAACAAGTCTACACATCTGTTAATTAATTGGTTTTTTCGAGTAGTTTGGGGATTTGAGGTTTTGTCTTATGGAGTTTTCCAATTGTATTATAATAATAATTAATATTTTCTGTACCTCTTGTAGATAGAATTCATTGATTGGCGGTAGATTCTTAAGTTCTTTTTTTCTTTCTTTATTTTTTTATAGCTGAATCCTATGTACTACGTTTGTTTTAACTGCTCTCTTTTATGCATTTACTATGTTTTTTCGTTCTATCTTCTGTCCAAATCTTGCCTGTTTCTTTTTGGCATTTCTTGAAAATCCTTAGTATTCTGATGGTCCTGAATATGTGAAGAACGTTTTTGCCATCCGGAGAGACCTCGAGCACTTTGATAGACACTCTCCAAATAAACTCTACTTATTATTATTAAAATCCTATAGTAAAATTAAAAAACCAAAGCATTGTCTATAAGATATAGAAAACTAATTAAGCAACAACTGACTTCTTTGTTTTTTCTAGTATTTTAGCAACTGAAGGTTCTGTTTTTTAAATTAATAGGGTGTATAAAAAAAAAAAAATGCCCGTTATTACTTTACCAATAACTGGACATTTTGGACAATAAATAATATTATAAATTCTTCTTCTTATTATTATCATTCTTTCAATACTTCTACTTCCATCATGAGCCTCTTTGATAGACACCCGCCAGTCCTTACTGGCCTTTCGGTTCCGGACATTTAATAGACTCATTATTATTATTAGAATTAAATTATTAGGCAATTAAAAACCTCCAAAAAATTAAGCATTAAGTCTCTGAAATATTGGATAAATTCTAACCAGTCAACATACCTATTAAATAACTGAATGCCTAGTTTTGTACTCCAGTATTTACCCATTGCATTTTAATTATTTTTTTATATCTCTTGTTAAGTTTTCGCTCATTATTGTTATTATTATTTTATTTCAACGATGAAATCCAAGTGTCCATTAAGAACATTATAGAATACGTCAACCCACAATAAATAAAGCCGGTCCTGAAAAGAAGGTTATAATGATCTGGTTCACTCCGGTTGAATTGATTTATCTTCGAGGATTCTTCGAGCCTTCCTCGCAATAAGACCTGTCGCAACCGAAGACAGGCCCTAACGTCACCCGGTCGGCTGGCCAGGTTGAATCGCCACCCGCTGCTCCTCAATGGCCCCGGACTGACGGGACGATAATGCGCCGAGGATGCGGTGATATCTCCATTCAGTCCTATCAATGGAACGCCACTGCGGTCAAACAAACGCAGGCACTAAATCTGCTGTGACTGGGGAAGAGGATTGGAACCGCCTCTCAAAGCTCCGACTCCAGGTACCTGCCAACATTTCAATTAGACCGGGGGACTCCCAGGTCGTCCGTCATCCCTGTCCGGGCATCCATTCATCCGACCAGAACGGTCCAGTCTTCTCAGAAGTTGGATAACCGGCTGTTGGCAGGAGTGATACCTTCTGTGATGACAGGATTAGGAAATATAGTGGTGGATGTCCCAACAATCACACCCCAACTACAATGCTTCTGACTGGTTGATTTTCGGTGTGAAGAATTTCTTTTCATTTTTACTTTAGTGGTTATCCTCGAACTCTGCCTGGTTTGAATTTTTTAAAAATGGTTTCAGTACTTGATAAGGCCCATACTGTTTCTAAGCTAACGGTTTTGCATGATTTGGCAAAATCAAGCTCAATTGCTCTTAATCTATTCATTCCTCCGACCAGAAATTTCCAGTCTTCTCTTAAGTTGGAAACCCAACTGTTGGCAGGAGTGGTACATTCTGTGATGACAGGATGTAACAATCCTCCTGACTAATTGATCTTTGGTATGGAAAATTTCTTTGCTTTATTATTTTTGTGAGTGCCGTAAAACTCTACTAGATTTATATATATATATATATATATATATATATATATATATATATATATATATATATATATATATAAATGGTCTTATTAGTTGACACGTAAACAGTACAGTGGTTGTAAGCCAATGTTAGTGTAGGGAGAATATTAGGCGAAATCACGCTCAATCGCACTTAAAGGTACCCATTCATCCGACCAGAACGGTCCAATATTCATTTCAGAAGTTGGATAACTGACAGTTGGCAAGATTGACATATAATGTTGGGGTGTCTCAATAATCTCAATTAACAATGCTTTTATCCTTAGTTGATCTTTGGTAATCAGTGTTTCTTCAATTTCACTTTCTTCAATATCCTCGTTCTCTCTGAGTTTTAGAATTTAACAAAAAAAAAAAAATTCTGTATTTGATAAAGTCTGTATTGTTTCTAAGCCAATGGTTGTGCAGAAAGGAGATTTGGTGAAATCACGTTCAATTTTTGCAATTAAAGATACCTATTCATCGGACCAAAATGGTCTTTTCACAAGACCATTTTTATTTTCCATTCTTTTCAGAAGTTAGATTGGACCGACGAAAGGAGTGATTCCTTTTGTGATGGCAGGATTAGGAACTATAGGGAGAGATGCATCAACAATCTCTACCAACAACTCTTTTTAGTAGTTGTTCTTTAATAAAAAGAATTATGTTCTTTTTATTAAAATATTTTATTGTCCTTTTTATGTTCATATTAGTGTGTTCCCTAGAACTCTGCTAAGTTTGAATTTATCAAAAAAAAAAAAAAAAATGGTTTTAGCACTTGGTAAGGCCTGTACTGTTTCTAAATCGAACAGTGTGGAAGACCAAATCACGCACAATCGCCAGGATTAGCTGCACTTTAACATACCCAATTTCCTACCAGAATGGTCTTCTCAATAGTTGGATAACCGGCTGTTGGCAGGAGTGATGACAGGATTAGGATTGCCTCAGCAATTTCAACATTCTGATTGGCGAATTGATTTTTAGTAAAAAGTTCTTCTTTTCATTCTCGTCATTTTGTCTCTTTTGTCTTCAAAATCTGTCAGTTTTGAATTTAGGGAAAACAAACATGTAAAAAAAAATGACAAAAAACACTGCACCAGTACAATCCATGAAGTGTCTTGTGTTCACTACTTACTAAGAACTAAGTACTGTTTCTAAGCCAACTTATGTGCAGTATTAAAACCTACTCGAAAATTAAATTTTGCTCTATTATTCATTAATATCACACTATATTTTACTATTTATTCAGATATTAATTGGCTAATATATAAATGTTCTTCTAGAGGAAATGGCCACGATAAACATGAGAAATAACCCGGAAAAGACCAAATCTATGAGAATAGGGAAGAAACCCTGGAGAATAATGAGGGCGATAAGAGCAAGTGGAGAAAGATTAAAGCAGGTTGATAATTTCAAATGTCTAGGTGCTCATCTCAACGAAAACGGCTACATAGATGAGGAAGTTTCCCAGAGTATCGGTGCAGCTGGCAGGGTATTTAGTTTGCTTCGAAGGGGTTTCCTGGGTAAAAGGGATGTGACGAGAAAAACTAAAATGATGATCTATAAATCGACGTTCCTCCCTAATCTTTCCTACTCTTTCGAATTGTGGAGCCTCACTTCAAAACTCAAGAATCGGATCCAATCCATGGAGATGCGCTATCTTCATAAAGTGGAAGGAAGGACATGACGAGAAAGGATACGCAACAGTATCATACGGACTAGTATCAAAGGTAAGCTGGCTGAGACCATCCTAGAGGAGCACAAACTAAGGTGGTTCGGTCATCCTCTTTGGATGGACCAAGAAAGAACTTGCAGGAAGACGTACGAAACTCGGGTGGAGGGAAGAAGGCCAAGAGGAAGACCGCGCATTTCTTGGGAGGAGAGTGTTAAGGAGGCGTTCAGGAAGCGGTATGTGGACTGGAGTAGAGAGTTGGCCCGAGAACGAGACACCTCTACAAATTGTGACCCAACACAGCAGCGGTAAACGAGGATAAAATGATTATGATGATGATGATTAATTGGTTTGTCCACTATTTGTAGGTCCTATGATTACTGAAATAAGAATGATATGAACATACCTCGAAGAGTATTGGGTTCAGAAGTTAGGGAGGTACTGTTTAACCAACTGTTGTGCAGAGAGGTGATTTGGTATGAAACAATGAAGAATATCTTATATAAATGTAAAACCTAGCAGCATTTCAATACAGGTTCTTCTGGATTTACTGATTCGATAATAATAGCCACAACCAATTACGCTAGACCTCATTCATCCTTCATTCTTAACTCAATATTAAGTCTTACTGAAAGATGAGTATGCCCGATAGCATGTGCAGTAAACCTCGATTTTATTCTTCGTTAATGTGTACACCATCTTTATCTTGTGTTGTCCCCTTATTTTTTTTAGTTTCTCGGTTTTTATATATTTTACCTTGATTTCTTTGTAATATCCATAGTAATTTCTATCAAATTATGTACCATACAATAGATGGGCAAGGGATGCCATTTATTAGAAATTAAAATTTTCAGAGAATAAAAAATATTGGATTGTTAGAAGTTCGGATAGCCGGAAGTCGGATAACGAAAGTTTTTGTAAAATTAAAAATAATTTGTATAAGCAATTTATCACTTCGCTTACATTTCAATTCTATGCCAATGTTAATGTATTAATTACCTTAGGTAATAGTCTATCATAGAAACCATCAATCCTTGCATCAGTACAATGTCTTTGATACCTGCTCATTAGTTTGAGTAGTAACCCTTTAGTCAAGCCTAGTGTATTCAGATGCTGTCTACGAGTTTGGATATACGTATTTTAATCATTGACCTTCTGGTCGACATTAGTAGTTTAAGCTAGTAAGATCTGTAGTTAGGATGTCCTTTGACGATCGCGTTCAATCACTGCTACTCATGGCTTGTGTGTTTATGTCACTCTACTTTTACAGTACATAAATGCTGTGTACACTAACTAATTGCAAATAAACTGTATTAGAATAGCTGTTATTACCAGAATTTTATTTCAATTTTACTAAACTGGCTTCTTTTGTCCTAAATTTTAAAAATCAGAAAAAAAACTGTCATCCTTGTAACTCTTCTTTGCCGAAGCGAAACGCGGCTGTTAATGCTGAAGGATGAACAACGTATTAAGGTTTTCGAGAATAAGATGTTGCGTAGAATATTCGGTTCGAAAAAGGATGAGACCACTGGAGAATCTAGAAGATGAACCAATACGGAATGACAGAGCATACGCCCGGTTAATATTATTTAAGTGATAGCATCGTGAAAATTTAAATGGGCTTATTAATTTGTTGGGCTGAGTAACGAACGAATTCCTAAAAAAAAAAAAGAGCTGTGCCGAGTGGAAAGCGTCAGAGGGGTAGACCGAAGCGTTAGTGGGAATATTGGTTTCGGAGTGATCTGGCGGTTTTGGGTTTTGGTGGTGATCCCTTGGCGGAAGTTTATAAACAGAGATTGCTGGTATCGGCAGTGATTTTTTGGGGTTCGCTAAGCCTTATTTCGATTATTACCATCATTTAAGTTTTAAAATTCGATTATTCACTTCCATGATTACGTTTGCTGTTATATTTTATGACACTCAGCTTTATCCGTTTAACTTAGTTGCGTTCAGTTTTATGTAGGTTCAATTATATGATAAATTATTATTAACTCGGCACTACAACTCGGTTACGAGTCTTGGCCTCCTCCACCGGCCTCCTCAGTGCTCTGTTCTGCGCAGCTGATATCCAGATCCTCACTCCCAGGACATCTCTTGCATCTCTCGCCACACCATCCGAGCATCTCAGCTTCGGTCTCCTAGTGCCATGGAGAGGTTCATTCAAAACCCTCTTAGGGATTGCCCCGTCTTCCATCCTGGCCCCGTGCAATCTCACAAGTTTCATTATCAGAGCAACATCCTCTTCATTAAATACTGTTATTAAATTATAATTTATTATATGATAATAAATTGACACCATTATAACATTCATTATATATTATAAAATTATTTCTCTAGTAATTTAAAAAAAAAAAAATTGAACTACTTCAACTTTCATGTAACTTTACTTTAAGTTTACTGTGTTACATTATAATCATAAATTTATTTCACTTTTTTTATTCTTCGTCAATTATTTTATGATTTAACTTATTGTCTATTGTATTTCTTGAGCATTGCTCAAAAACAATAGTAATATTATGAAACTATTAATTTAATAATATTAATATTTTAACATTTTTTTGTCCTCATATAAGACTGAAAAGACAAGAAACTGTTCGACGTTTTCTCCTACTTCAACATTTACTGGGCAAACGTTCTAAGCTCCCAATTAATTACAAAAAACTCATTTACATAACAGTTAGCAGACCTATTTGGACATATGGCGATGAGTTTTGGGGCTCTATTAAACCATCCAATTCATCTCGTATCCAATCCTTACACTCCAAAATCCTTCGTAAAATCCTCAATGTTCCTTATTATGTCACAAACAAACTCATCCATCATGATCTTAATATCCCATGTGTTGCTGATTTGGCCCAAACTAGATACCTATCCTTCCATGACAAGCTCCATACACACTTGAATCCCCTAGTCTCTCAACTTGCTTCCTATACTATTCCTGATAACCCTCCGAGGCGTCTGAAAAGAAGATGGCCTCGAGACCTTCAACTATAGAACTTTATTGGAGTGCTACCGATGGGTAGTTTCTCCACAAGTGTTTTTTTTTCTTTTCCTGCCATTTGTTCATATTAGCATATTTACTTGTTGTAATATTATTACAGTTGTAAATATCAATAAATTAATCTAAAAAAGACAAAACATTTTTTTGTTGTAATGGAATTGGGATTTCGAAATCAATACGTAACGGAAGAATGTCCCACAAAAAAACTTATAAATATACGCAGATGTCACATTAGCCCAGACCTCTTATTCCGTGCCGTTAATCTCGGACGCTTCCGATCAGGATATTTTTGACAATGGACCTTTGGAGATTGATGACAGGCCTGATGAGATACCTGACAGCGGTGGACACGGAGGGTCGCCATATATCCCAGAACAGAGGAGGTTGGCAGAGCGTGAAACTGGCCAACAGCTGGTTGACGGATTGCCCTGACATCAAGCCGCCGCCACCGCGCTATATCCACCAAAAAACTAAGTTATCATTTTCCCTGTATATATTATATCGAAATGAAAAAAAAACTACAACTCGTGAAGGATCTGGTTCAGTACGTGGTGGAGACTGTACTGTTTCTTGGACAACGGTAATTTGTCCTAGAGTCTGGGTGAGCTGCAGGAGGTTTCCTAGATCTCATACTATCCGGTCGCTAGCAGATTAAATAAGTCTGCCAGCGAGCTGGGTTTGAACCCAGAACTTTCGCCATGGCAACTCAGCGCTCTACCACTGAGCTACTCCGCTTATTATATCGAAATCATTTTTTTTTAATTATTAACTCGTTAGTCTATATACGCAACTTTAATCAGTTGAATGATTACTTTGGATATTGTCGAAGCGAAGACTCGAATTATGTTTCGCTATATATTAGATGCAATAGAATTTTTTAGTGTACCTCTCCTGAAACCCTTTCCAAAACACATTATTTTCATTTGTCAAGAAGATATTAGTAACAATAGTAATAATGATAATAATAATAAGGTTTACAGGACACAAAGACTCGATGCCGATAACACTTATCTCCATTTACATATTTCTCTACCTAACCTAAACAAATCCGCCAGCTATACCTGCAAAATTATTTACCTTACTCTTAATTTTTTCCCACTAGTTATTTCATAATTTATCTTGCTCTCTGTATTTCTTTTCATTCTTATCGATTCTTTTCATATATGTAACCTGTTATTCTTCCTTGGTACTGCAGTCTTGCTCAACCAACTTCTATAAAGTTGTTGCTGTTAATTGAAGGTAAAACCTGGTCATTGAACGAGTTTTCAGCCTAATCACATTCAGCGTTCAGAACAGTTGGCTTAGAAAGAATACAATCTCTAAAATGAACCGTCATCATTCATCAGTTATAGTAGAACAGTAAGTTTTTTTTGGAGTATTTTATGAGTAATCTGTTAAGAGCCACGAAGAACCTCTTGGGGCTAGCCCAGCTTTTATAATGAAACAGTACGATCTGAACCCAAGAACCTTCATGGGTTGTACTAGCACAAGTTTTTTTTTGGAGGTTAGTAAAAGAATTATTTTTTTAAACTGTTTTTTTAGAAATATTATTTACAC
The DNA here is from genome assembly GCA_037127475.1 of Arma custos. Taxonomy (NCBI): domain Eukaryota; kingdom Metazoa; phylum Arthropoda; class Insecta; order Hemiptera; family Pentatomidae; genus Arma; species Arma custos. The sequence goes on from CM073765.1 coordinate 59,821,676, forward strand.
ACTGGGAAGAATGTTTATTGAATAATACTTTAATTAGGATCTTGTTGATTTACGTAAATATATCGTTTATAATTTATTTGTATTAATTATTATTTTGATAGTATATTTATAATATATAATAATAAATAATATATTGACGTAAGCCAACAAGATTCTAATTAAAGTATTGTTCAATGAACATGCTTCCACGTGTAAACATCGCAAAAACTGCGCGACCATGGGGGTAGAGGATCGGTGAAGAGAACGGATTTTCCTGACTTGAATACGACACCTGGTAGCGCAGTTTTTTTTAATGTAATTTTTTTTAGCCCTGAAGATATCCTACATCTTAGGCCAAAACGTTGGTGCAGTAAAATTACTTTTTCATATTTTGTGTAATCATTGACTGCACATCCTGACCATTTCAATCCATTATTAGAATTATCTAGTCCACTATTTTCCACTTAAACATTTCAATTTATATTTGAATGAACGAAACCCGAAAACTGACTGTAATTTAAATAACATTATCAAATTTGGGAACTTTTAAAAAAAAAAAAAGTTAATTGTTTCTAAGTACTTGTAGTTTATATAGTAGTTGCTAGGCTATAGTTACTTTCACTAACGACTGTAAAGTTAAGATCTTTCATGTTTTATTCATTCCTCTACCGCATAATACTAACGAAAACCATCCCATCTGGTTAGCCTCACTGAATGAACAGGCAATACAAAAGGCATCGTTTTGCAGCTTAAAAGGGGTTCGGCCTACAGGGGAACTTGCAACGTTTGACATCGATCTGTTTTTTGTATCCAATGGCAGTTCTACATTCTGATACCACTTACCAACAAACCCTTGCATCGGTTGTATCACCCTGCATCGGTTGTATCACCCTGCATTGTTCGATTGTTTGTATGCAATACACAGCCCTGCAAAAAAAACTTTTTCAAAAATTATTTTGATTTAGTTAACTGATCTTTATGTATTTTTTTTCTCTTACTTTAAAAATGACATTGTTTTTTCTATCACGTAAGGCTTGCCTACAAAATTAAGTTGAAGTTTTTTGAAAAAGTACAAACAATGGAACATTTTGGATTTGTTTTTTTAATTTTAAGATGAAGTAAAAGCAAAAAAAAAAAAAAAGATACCTAGCTAAAATGAGCATAAAAGTGATGCACATGTGTTGTAAAGTTATTAAAAGTCTTTGTAAAAACGTTTTTTTCTTCCATTAAAGCTTCTTTTGGTACTTTTTCGGCTGTGTTCTTGTGAATTTCCCCAGAACAGTAGTCTGACATCATGCTGACATTCCATCGACCTTGGTATCTGCGCTCCATTTCTTTTATATCTTGATGGAAATATTCTCCTTGTTCCTCACTTACAGCACCAAGATTTTCTGGAAAGTAGTCCAGATGTGAGTAAAGGAAATGAACTTTGACACTCATGTTGCAGCCTAACATTTTGTAGTTTTTTAAAATTCAGCAACCGAAGTTTTGTAGTTTTTGTCTCCCTCTTTCAGCTTAGCATCGGTTATACCAGGAAACTGTTCATAAAGATACTTGAAACACTCTCCTTCTTTGGGTAACGGTTTCACAAACTGTCTCATTAGCCCCAATTTGATATGAAGTTGTGGAAGTAAGATCTTTTTAGGATCCACTAAACTTTGTCTTTCAACATTTTTAACTCCAGGAATAAGAGCCTTCCTGATTGGCCACATTTACTAGACGTAGTGTTGTTTCCTGTCACGGCTATCCCATTCAAAGAAGAAAAATTGAAACTTTGTGTAACCACTTTGTTGACCTAGTAACATAGAGGTAACTTTCAAATCCTCACAAATTTATGGTCAGAGTAGCCGAGCTTATTAAGAACAAACTTATGATTTTCGTAGCATTTTTTCAAATGGACTGAGTGTTCAACAGGCACAGAAGCATATCGGTTACCATTGTGAAGTACAGTCTTCAAACTCCTTCTTGATGAATCAAATAAGAAATTAAAAATCTATTTTAATACATCATAATTATCTCATTGGTGCAACATGTTACTGATACGCCATGCCTTCTTCTCACCGGGTCATATGTAAATGGCAAAATGTGTCAAGTTTTTTCCCAAGTACGGAGGAATAGTGGTTATTGCTTGACTACCCTCAGTGAGGGGCGACTCGAACAAGTGAAGCTAGTGTAGTTCTTCTAAAGAGGGTGTTGTCGCCTATGAATAAATCATGAGACATGGGAAAGAAATTTGATTTGGATCCAATTGTTATAAGAGTCACATTTTGAGGGGTTCGTGTTGTCAAGGGTAGCTGTGGTCTTCGTATGGCGGCGCTTTTTAAAATAATATTAACGTCATATCTTAACTTGTCAATAAACCACTTTGTTATTTACTTTTTTTTTTGGAACAATTATTCATTTATAAAAAAAAATGTATAAATCTCGATTACTACACAAAAGCATCGCTGAGTTTTTGTTAATGACATGTAAACCTCCACCACAAAAACCCGTGAAGCGTGTGGGGTTCAGTACAGGGTAGAGACTGCACTGTTTCTTGGAAAACGGCTGCGCAGAGAGGTAATATGTCCTAGATCACGCTCAACCGTTATGTTTCATAAATGGACATAAACACTCTACATGTTGACCTACCCCACTCCCACAATCAACATATAAATCAATAAAAATGAGAAAAACTAAAAAAGATAAATAAAATGATTATAATGATGCGATTGAAGGAATCCAAATAAAAAAAACCTAAAAAAATAACTTGTCAACGTTTTGCGAGATACCAGGAGCCATACCAAAATAAAATTCACATCTATCTCAATCATATTCACGAAATTCCACTTCAACAGTTCAAACAGACTCAGCAACTTCAATCCAAGACTTTCGTATAGCTTGAATTGGCAAGATTATTCCACCATACAATTGGGTGTGAATCATATACACATATTAATGTGACCACCAAGAAAGATCATTTTCTTTTTGTTTTTTCTTAATTTTTTTTATATACTTTCGCTTGTCTTAATAAATTGCTGTTTTAAGTAATGACAACACTGTTATAAGTTTTTTAAAGTATTTTTTTTTAGTAATGACAGCATTGGTTTTAGTACAGCCATTTTGTTTTACGAGTGACGGCGTGCATAATTTGTTTGAATTTTTTTTTTATTTATTGTTTCTTTTTCATTAAATACAAGTCGGATTCGGTAAGTTTATTATTGATTCATTATTTGTATCTTATATTTTAACTATTTTGATAGTTTTTTTTCATCAATATGTAAAATAGGGTGTTAATAGGGTGATACCACAAAATATTAAAAAAATAAAGATTTATTTTTGAAACTATTTTTTTCAATTTCATATTATTATCAGATAACTAACTTACCCATAAAACTAATATTTAAACTCGATTTACTTCATTAGCTTACAAAAAGATAATGCAAACATGTAACAACAACGAATCTATCCAGTGGTCACATTAATATGACCAGGAACTGTATACAGTGACGTATGCAGATAAAATATTAAGGATTTATAAGTAACATTTGCCAACTAAATTTATGAAAAATGCATAAATTTCGTGCCCTCTAATATAAGGTTTTTATTGTACCTCAATACCAAATTTCCCTAAAATTGTGCACTGCTCATATAAAAATTAGTCTTAACAAGTTATATTTACTTAAGGAATATTCTTCTTTTTTGTTATGGACACCCATTGAGTGTGTTTATTCTTACAAATGGGAATTGAAAAATGACTTCGTAATCTAGTTCGTTTAGTTTCTTTAAATACAGTTGTGAAAAGGTTGCTTGGTTTGAAACTAGTGTACCTCTTTAATTTCTGATAATCCTCCCAGGCATCTGAATATGGCCCCGTGACCTTCACCTTCTAAGTTGAATTTGTTATTCGAGTGGGTAGTTTCTCTACTTGCCTATATGTCATTCCATTTTATATCTTTCATTCAATTTACTTGGTGTATAATAATACATGTTATCCAGATGTAAATATCGAAAAATAAGTTTAAAATATTAGGATAATGGCATGGGTCCTCGCGTTAAGATGCAACGACAATAAACTGAATTTAATGTATTTGATATTCAGGAAAACTCCTAATTAGATTTAAGACGGAAATTAAACACTTACTGAAACCAGTTTGGACATATACATTACAAATTTACGGCATCGCTTAACAGATTCTCAGAAAACGACAGCAAACTCTTCAGTCAGTTAATAACAAAACTTTGCAAACCGATTTAAAAATACCAACGGTTGACGAACAGATACAAACATACTACAAGGACATCCAAACCCATTGATACAACAAATGGCTACGACTCTCATGCCTGAGAACGCTAGGAGGAGACTAAAAGAACGTGGATGAGGGATCTATTACAGTAGGAAATTAAAGCAAGCCAATAGAGAGGTACCGTTGGGTAATGTTCTTCTGCATGCCTTTCATGTCATTGTATGTTATCTGTCAGCCAATCTGCTAATTGTCAATTATTTTTATTTGGCAAGTGTGAATAAAAATATAAAGAGAAAAAAAGTTTAAAATATTAATAACAATAAAAACGGACAATTTGTATGATACGACGCAAAAGCTAATGAACACCCTTGCCATTCTGTGTAATGTCTGCTGTTCCTTACTTGGGACTAGTTATCGCAACTACCGAAGTCGCCTACCATGCCTAATTTCGACGCCCGAACAGCCCAACGTGAGATTGAGTAAACACAATCAAACATCTCGCGGCGTTTATCCGAAACGAGATGCCTGTTTGTAAGAGATAATTACACGGGCTGTAGAACAGAAGGAGTGTGATTGCGCAAGTTGGTCAGAAAGCTGCCAGGGTTTCGAAGGGACGAGCACAAAGGAGAGCGGATCTCCTCTTCCATTAGAAGAGGTCTCTCCCCTGAATCGCTAAGCAGTCACCTCAAATCCTCAGAGTCTATCCTCAGGACGGCATACAAATTTGCTTCGGACCCCTAATGTCCTCCCCCTACCTAAAATAAATTATACCTCTCTTATTATATTACACAATACGAGGGCTTGAACAGTTGCGGATTTTAAAAATAAACAATTTGGCAAGCTAGCATGCAGAATAATAACTCGAAAGGACGAAAATATAGCAATTTTTTTTTCAATATTGTGTCGTTTCATATGAAATGCCTGTATTTAGTATTAAAAAAAATTAAAAGTGGCATTAGTGGACTTCTGTAGCTTATTACATTGCGGTAGTTAGTAACGCAATGTTAATAAACGTGGGATTAAGTTATGGTAGCATTTTGATTGTGAAAAATATATAAACTATTTTGGACAGGTAATTTAGAAAGCTTAGTTTTGTCAGTTCTAAGTTTACGACCTGACAGTTGACTTGGTCGCTAAGCTGACAAATGGAAGAGACCCTTGCCCATAGTAAAAGGTGAATGGACCTCAAATCTGAGGCTAACTATTCACAGGATATACAAGATCCCTATTCTAGTTATTCACAGCCAAGAAAAGTAGATTCTCATTTATAAATAAATATAATTGATGATGTAAATATAAATCATGGCGGTTAAACATGATTTCGGTCAAGTAATCTGTTGTAGTAAGTTCGGTCAAGTAACAACTGTTGGCTTAGAATCCTAGGTTATGGTGGTATAGTAAGACTCCACAGCTGTTATTTTTTTCAGCTATGTTAAGTAACAATTCTGTTTATTGTATTTTTTTTTTAAACAACGTTTGGGGCAAATAGGTTTTCCTACCTCTCCAAACCAGCTGATAGCTTTGTAGTTGAGTTGCGTATTGTTCCGTAATGGTTTTAAATGGACTAAGAGGATAAAGGCAGCGGTGACCTCTAGAATAAGGCCAGAAGTAGAAAAGCAATTTAGCGGAAGCCCCAGTGACAGAGCTAAGTAGCCGTATAGCCTTACTCAAAGAGCCGAGATGTAGCCTGCAAAGCGGTCAGCCAGACCTCTTCGGATTCCCGTTTTATGAAGGCACTGGAAAGATCCATTTGATTGCAGCTCTCTCTGAAGGTCCCTGCAGGTACTCGCTTTGTCTGCATCATTCCTCTAGCCGCGATATTGCCCTTCTCAGTCACAGGGTTTTCTACTGATTCCATTCCGTCTTTTTTACCTACAGAAGATTGTTTTCCTAGCATAGCTGGAGATCTGATAGAGTTATAACCACGATTGCGATTCTTAAAGAGAGTGGTTATTTAATAAAGAATAATGATAATGAAAATTTTCTAGAATCAATCTAGCAGCATCTGTCCAGTTGTTAAAAAATGGAAGTATGTTTCCAGAGACAGAAGAGTCCCTTTTTGCCATATAAAATTAATAAATGGCAACGCGTTCGTTTAGGAAGTATATCTGATAGATATAAAATAATAAAGATCGCCAATAATGTGCAGAAAACAAAAGGCATAAAAAATAGGAAGTATCAGGAGCTTTGCGTGGAATTGAAACATCTTTACAGGCTGGTGAAGGTTGATGAACTTCTACCAATCGTAGTTTCTACCAAAGGCCTGGGATATTTGTTCCTGAGGGAACAATAATATCATTGAAGATCCTTGAACTTAAAAAGATCATGTCTTGTTTTATGCGTGGAGCAATAACATATATTTCGTAACTTTTACACGAACTATTGCCCTAATATTAGCACGTGCGATTATCTCTTCTAAATACAGAAGATTGTTTTCCTAGCATAGCTGGAGATCTGATAGAGTTATAACCACGATTGCGATTCTTAAAGAGAGTGGTTATTTAATAAAGAATAATGATAATGAAAATTTTCTAGAATCAATCTAGCAGCATCTGTCCAGTTGTTAAAAAATTGAAGTATGTTTCCAGAGACAGAAGAGTCCCTTTTTGCCATATAAAATTAATAAATGGCAACGCGTTCGTTTAGGAAGTATATCTGATAGATATAAAATAATAAAGATCGCCAATAATGTGCAGAAAACAAAAGGCATAAAAAATAGGAAGTATCAGGAGCTTTGCGTGGAATTGAAACATCTTTACAGGCTGGTGAAGGTTGATGAACTTCTACCAATCGTAGTTTCTACCAAAGGCCTGGGATATTTGTTCCTGAGGGAACAATAATATCATTGAAGATCCTTGAACTTAAAAAGATCATGTCTTGTTTTATGCGTGGAGCAATAACATATATTTCGTAACTTTTACACGAACTATTGCCCTAATATTAGCACGTGCGATTATCTCTTCTAAATACAGAAGATTGTTTTCCTAGCATAGCTGGAGATCTGATAGAGTTATAACCACGATTGCGATTCTTAAAGAGAGTGGTTATTTAATAAAGAATAATGATAATGAAAATTTTCTAGAATCAATCTAGCAGCATCTGTCCAGTTGTTAAAAAATGGAAGTATGTTTCCAGAGACAGAAGAGTCCCTTTTTGCCATATAAAATTAATAAATGGCAACGCGTTCGTTTAGGAAGTATATCTGATAGATATAAAATAATAAAGATCGCCAATAATGTGCAGAAAACAAAAGGCATAAAAAATAGGAAGTATCAGGAGCTTTGCGTGGAATTGAAACATCTTTACAGGCTGGTGAAGGTTGATGAACTTCTACCAATCGTAGTTTCTACCAAAGGCCTGGGATATTTGTTCCTGAGGGAACAATAATATCATTGAAGATCCTTGAACTTAAAAAGATCATGTCTTGTTTTATGCGTGGAGCAATAACATATATTTCGTAACTTTTACACGAACTATTGCCCTAATATTAGCACGTGCGATTATCTCTTCTAAATACTTAAATTCTTTGAAATAAACTTTTGTATTCTCAAATGTCTTAAATTATGCATGAATTACAGAATACTTCAATGGAGGTTTAGGACTGAGGCCCGCTTAAACTGGAATAGCCAATGTAGGGCTGAATGCTGGTGACGACCTGACGAAAGAAGAGGCCACACATAAGATACTTATGAACACGAATAAGTAAATTCTGAGCAAGAAGTCAAGGAATGTTCTAAAACCTATTGAAGCTTGTCGAGGATTAGAAATAGAGAAGTGATGAGGGTAAAAGGTGGTACAAATTTTCAGGTAAAATAACGGTTATGGCTTCAAGAACTTCAAGTTGGGGGGCCAGGAAGAGGTCACCAGCTTTCCCCAGAGGTCATCAAACCCTTAAGGGAAAACCACAGCAATAGCACTGGAACTGGAATTATGCCCTTTCATATTTCCAGCAAGGTTTAAACCTTAAATATATCAGCAAATAACCAAATAAACAAGTACGTCCCGAGTTAATAAATAAAACAAACTAATTCTCATCAATTGAAATCAGTATATACCATTCATGTAAACATTGTAAAAAAGCGCATGAACTGAATTGGGTTCAATAAACGGTAGGACTTCACATTTCTAAGGCTGGGAGTTGATTTAGATGAGATGCAGAGACTGAGTGAACCTATGTTAAATTTGATCTCTAGATATCAGTAATAAAATAAACCTACAAATATGTGTGTGTGTGTGTGTGTATGTATCTTAGCTCTTGAGATTCAGTTTTATACTCGTTAACTATCTTTTGTGACGTTTCGAGACTATATATTATAATTATGTATGATGGTCGCTTTTTTCTCGACTGTAGTAGATGGTATAGAGATCGGAATGGCTCAGTGATAGAGCACTGAGTTGCCATGCCGAAAATCCTGGTTCAAATCCCGCTGCTGGCAAGACTGTTATTTAATCACCTGCCACGGGTGGATCCTTTGGTATCTAGGACCCTAGTGGAAATCATTCAGCCTCTATAAAGTGGGTACCCAAAGTAAGGGGGGAATCTGGCGGTTGAGCGTGATCTAGGGCCAATCACTTCCCTGCACAGCCGTTGTCCTTAAAACAGTGCAGTCTCTACCATGTACTGAGACCAGGTTGTAATGGTATAAGTCCTTTTAGTATATGGCATAGGTTTTTCAGATTCTTACTAACTTAAAGCTATGTTTAGCCAATGTTTCTATATTATATTGTTCTCCTGTTTAATGATCTCATAGAGTAAATACTCACTATTAGTGATCTAAAGCCAAGAATTATGAATTATAGATCATAGCCTAGTCTTAACATAAAATTCCAATTTAATTTTACTTTATAATATATTTATTCCTTCGTCAATGTAAAAACTGTACTTACAAATTGATAACCTAATATGTCGCATTACAACACTCAATCTGAATATGCTTCTTGCTTATACAAAATATGATCTTATATTTATTAACTAAACCTAAAAAACCTGTAAAACATTATGTGTAAAATAGATTATACATATTTATATTGCCAGTTTTTGAGATTCGGTCTATAAAACTTGAACTATATTTCATGTTCTCATAATCATTCCCTAACAGTGCAAAAAATAAGCTTTTATTAAATTACATTAAATATAAACTAGCCTAAATATAAAATTCACATAAATAAATTTTATAAAAGATATAAATACATAAATTTTACTTACAATGATGACGAAATGTTACTATCACATCAATCAACCTAATACCTATTCAGTATTACCATTTATTCTGTAAATATTGTTCCAGACTAGTGATTGCAGAAAATTGTAATGTTGGATTTGTTCAATTTCGGATGGTGTAAATTACTATCACAGTTGTTTATTTGATGGTTTAATTTTTATCATCAATTAACTATTATATTTATTTTGTAAATAAAAGTTTATTAAAACCTTTTTTTATCCTTGTTTTTTTTTTTTTTATAGCCCGATTCTTTTATTTTTTCTATAGTAATTATTTCTTTTGAAAATATTTGTTCGTGGGTTATCGATTTAGATTTATCAAACCTAAACGTATGCTTTGTTTTTCTGAAGTGGGTAGTGAGAGATTTTTGATCCGGTTTAATGGGGTTTTTGATTATCGAATTGCAACTATTGTTCCTATGTTTTATTTTGTTATCAGACAAGAAGAATAAATACCAATATATATATCGCTACTACTACCTCGCTCTTATATATATATATATATATATGAATATATACATTTATTTTTTTTACTTTGATAATCTCTTGTATAAATAATTTACCAACAATCGAAACATATAGAAAAGTAATAAATTTTATAAATCGGATCATCATTTTTTTTTTACTATTGATTTGAGAAGTGACTGACAAATTTTACCAGCATATTTTTCTGTGTGGTGATACATGAATTCCCCAAACTTTCTGCTTAGACAGAAACATATAACAATAAATTTTAGATATAAATAAATTATTGTATAAATAATATAATAAACTATACAGAGTATTTTTGGTCTGTTGGTTTTGCCTAAAATGTTTGTTCTAAATTATTATTAACATCACAAGTTCATTTTTGGGAATCCTATAAATGTAATGGTCTCAGATTATTTACAGGCATTAAAATGTTATTTGCTGCATATTTCAGAATTTATTTTTTTGATTGCATTGAAATAAATATTGTATTAACCTGTTTTAATATTACTAATTATATATTAGTTTATTGTAGGTACTTTATTGTAAGTAACCTGGGTGATAATAGGCGTTACTAAAAAGTAACTGGCAGTCCTTTTGTTTCCTTGGCAGTTTTGTTTTGGTCTCTATTATTTATTATATATATATATATATATATATATATATATATATATATATATATATATATATATATATACTAAACAATATTTTATAATATTATAATAAATTATACAAAGTATTTTAGGTCTGTTTATTTTATCTAAAATGCTTGTTCTAAATTGTAATAACAATTAGTAATTTGTTACGTGATCTATGCTTACAGTTTACCAAAGATAACAATTGCGATTGGAGTAGATGACGTGCCCATGGAATCTTTATTCATTCGTTAGACGAAATATATGTTTATTTTTTTTTTTATTATCTGTAGCAGTTATGGTTGAAATAATTAGCTCATTGAAAGAAAACTAAACAGAATGAAGGTCTAATATTAGTAAATGTTCGGTAGCACTTGGTCTGCCACAAAATAAATTAAACCCACTCAGGTTAAAAGAGGTACCTCTGTGACGTACCCTTCCTGGAACTTAAGTACGTCTCTAATGGTGCAGTGTTTCGACAATTCAGGGATCATCATGTTATAGAGTAAACAATGAAGATCGAATATAGCTCATCTCACATTAGCATTCCAAATAGAGGCATCAGTTTGAGAAACCAATGTAACTCCATGACGTCCAAGAATTTCTAGTATTTTAACTTTAATAATAATAATAATTTAATAATGCGAATAATGAATAATAATAATAATGCCTTATTTTACAAAAGTGTTAGGACGTTACAAAAAATATATTGTGTGCGTAAACTTGAACTTTATTTCTTGTGTTAAATTATTATCAAATTTGACTCCTGTAAAATCTTGTTTTCGGCACTTAACACATATTTGAACTAAGGCATCGATATCTTCTTTGCGTTTCGGATTTTTCTAATTGCATTTGAGTTTTTTATATTTATCTATAAAAATAGCTCGAATTACAATCTAAGCATTCTTCGAGTCTTTAAAATATGAAACATTAACTTCACAAATCGGTTATTCGTTAGCAAATAGATTAAATATATCTTGCATCAAGAGATATTGATGTATATCGTCCCAGCCATTTCAAACTATCGAATGTGAAAACTTTTGAGGAGAACTAAAAAAAATAAGTTACAAGGTTCAATAAAAATTAGTGCCTATAATCAAACCTATGACATTCGTATTACTTTGTTTTTGTGACTGATAGATGCCTCTATATGAATTTTATAACAATTATCAATCCTAAAGCAACTGCTATAAGTCGAAAACGAAAACTGTTTTTTTCACATTCGATACTTTGCGATGGAAGGGATACATTTTCATTTGGTAATGTGATCACGTATTCATTATTTATTGGCGTAATGGATATTTAATCTGTCTGTTAACAAATAAGAGATGTGAAGTTTATTTTTGATTTTCTAAAGACTTGGACAGAGTGGTTCAACTGTAACGCGTGCTATTTTTCTTGAGAAAAAAAAATAACAAAATTCTAAAGGAGACATACCAATCATTGCTAGAATTGGAAAAATCCAAAACACAAAGAAAATATCTAATTAAGGAAGTGAGGACTCACATACACAAATCCATTCACATCAACGAAAATCAAATACTGGAGTTGGTTTGACGAAAAGGGGTTACTTTTTTTTATCTGAGTGAATGAGCCTCTGTTTGGAATGTTGATGTGAGATGTGTTATATTTGATCACCATTGGTGTGAATTATTTAATCTATATCATAATGATGCCTAAAACATTTTTAGTTATTTTCCAGCATTTTAGGGACTTAGGGGTGAGTGTTGCCAAGAATGCTTCCATTGTTATTAGAGCTATTTTATAGATAAATATAAAAAATCAAATTGAGACATACAAATAATTATTAGAATGCAATTAGAAAAAACCCAAAACGCAAAGAAGATATCTAATTATGGAATTGAGGACACACACATTAAGCCATTCACATCATTATATTTAAAATACTAGAAATTCTTGGACGTCATGGAGTCATATTGGTTTCTCAAATTGATGCCTCTATTTGGAATGCTAATGTGAGATTTGTTATATTCGATCGTCATTGTTTACACTATAAAATGATTATACCTGTCGAAACATTTGACCATTAGTTGTTTGTCAATATTTTAGGGACTTAGGGCTGTGGGTTTTGGATTTTTCCCTCAGCACTTAAGGATTATTAATGGTTTGAGTAGTTAAGTAGTTCTTAGAGGACAGCTTTGGGTGGCTGTAGGAAAACCTTTCTTGTATAACGGGAAAGGGAAAGGGTTTGAAACCCTCAGAAGCTAATTAATGTCCAGGTACGTCACACAGGGGTCAATGTCTTTCTTGACTGGTTTTGGTTTACTTTGTGGCAGACCAAGTGTTGCCAAATCTATGGCAGGATTAGACCTGCATTCAGTTTAGTTTTGTTTCAATAAGTTAATTATTTAAAACTTAACTGCTATAGACACTTTAAAAAAAATAAAATTATATTTCTTCTAGGGCACTCAGGGGGCTCACCCAGCCTCTATAAAGTGGGTAGCCAAATTAAGGGGGGAAATCCTGGAGGTTGAGCGTTAGCTAGAACAAATCATCTCCCTGCACAATCGTTGTCCGAGTACTGAACCCCAGACCAGTGATACAGGTTTTAATTGTAAAGAGGTTCCTTCAAGTTATTTCCAAAATTACTTAGGAAATAAAGGTCTCGTAACCTTTAAGAAATTGAAATGATGCCTGAAAGTATATAGATTAATTATATTTGTTGCAAGTGAGATTAATATGCTCGTTCCGTTCCAACTTAGTTGCGGTAAAGCCCTAACGTCCTAAACTTTCCGCTCACCCATCTTCACTTAAATTAAAATATTTTTTATTACTTAATTAACTTTTGCACACAAATTAATAATTTTCCACTTTTTCACATTCATGAGAAATATCGGATGTGATTTAACTTTTATAAAATTATAATCAAAATGGTAAGCGTGTGTGATAATTTGAGATATCAGTATAAAAAATTAAAAGATCGTGGATTTGGATCCTGGCAGGGGCCTCAGGATTTCTTAAATGGAGTAAAATTATCATGAAACTACCGTCGTTCGGAGGGGACATAAAATGGCGAGCATATTCGGTAACAGGAACTCGAACTAAATATATATATATTTAGGTATATATAGGTATATATAGGTATATATTTAGGGTAATTGGTTGCTAGTTTTAATGCTATGATGTATTTAATATTAGATGCATCAGGTTCATTTGTAATGGTTAGTTTTGTTACTTAATAATATAATTTTAAATGAAAGTAAATTTTTATAGATTATTATTATAATTTAGTTTTCATTTGTACCTGCGCAATTGCGCATCTAGCAAATTTGATTGAAGTATCTTTCTCTTCGTTTTTCTCCATGAAATTTTTATAGATAAATATAAAAACACAAATTTAGACATACATATAATTATTAGAATGCAATTAGAAAAACCCAAAACGCAAAGAAGATATCTAATTATGGAATTGAGGACACACACTTTAAGCCATTCACATCATTATATTTAAAATACTAGAAATTCTTGGACGTCATATTGGTTTCTCAAATTGATGTCTCTATTTGGAATGCTAATGTGAGATGTGCTATATAGCTACATTTTCTTCATTTAAGTTTTGGTTTATTATCTTTAATTTTGGTTATTTTTTTAATTGGTTTTGTTCATTCTTTTTTTAATGTAAATTATAAAGAATATTCATAGAAAAATAGATTCATTTAAAAAATATATAAAAAATAAGAAAAATATTGGAAACTTACCTCTTGTGGATCCTGAAGTAGGATGACTTCTTCATTATTCTCGTTTTTGTTTATTTTCTTTAGTTTTGTTTATTTTAGTTAATTTAAAAATATATATATATATAATATTTATATTAACAATATTGTAGACAAGGTATAAAATTCTCAGCTATGATCATTCCTCCATAAAAGTAATAATAAAGAATAGGAAATTTTCCACATCTGGAATATGGGGTACAAACATATTTTTTTGTCCATTTTGGCGTTTTTTATTTATTGTCCTTAATTGTGTTTATTTTATTTTAATTGTTTTTGTACATTCTCTCTTTTTTTTTTTTGTAATAAACTATAAAGAATATTCACAGAAATATATTCACTAAGTATTAAAATCCTCCTCTTAGATTACTTACTAAAATTAAAATATAAAATTGGTTACTTATCACATGTGGATCCTAAAGTAAAATCAACTCCTCATTATTGTGATTTATTTTTGTCATAGTTAATTTGTTTTTGTTTTTTTAAATTATATATAATATTTATAGAAAAAATATTAGGTATAGATAAGGTATAAAATCTCTTCAAGGAATAAAAAAACTTTCTATTTTGGTGTTTTTTATTTATTGTCTTTGGTTTTGTTTCTTTTAATTCAACAATAGTTTTTAAAATGCCATTGAATATTTATTGAAAACAGAATATCCCCATATGTAAGGCATTAAATATCCCCCTTCGATTACGTTAGCAAAAAAAAAAGGAAAATTCCTCCATCTGGTAAAAACATTTCTTCCATTTTTCTAATATTTTTCCTGTAATGATTTTTTTAATTTAATTTAAAAAAAAAATGATATATTCTTTTTTTTTAATAGAATATGACTTATAAAGTATCCAATCCTTCCCCAATGATTACTAATAAAACAAAAAAATAAGAGGAAAGTCCCCATTTGTGGATCCAGAATGAAGTCGTTTCTTAACTTTTGGTTATATTCCTTAATTTTGTTTATTTCTCCTCAAATTGTTGTTTAAAAAAAATTATATAATGTCTGCAGACAAATTATTATAATATACCCTCTCCTTGGATTGCGTATACCAAAAAAAAAAATCGGCAACTTCCCACATCCTGGACCGTAAAGAATGGTTCCTATTCAGCGCTGACAGGGAGGGGAAGAGGGGGGACCGTCAAAAATCATCTGTCAGCAAGAAGGGGGGGGGGATTAACATAATAATCCTGAGGCTAATATTATTTACAGGACTCACCAGCCAGTTGGCCACGGTCTGAGGTATAATGCCTCTGACAGCCGTGGTTAATGCTACAACTAAGGAGGGAGTTTTGATTGCTATATACATATTATATATATTTTATATATTTATTTATAAAAAAAAACCTGTACCACTGCAACCAAAGTAGGGTCTTGTATACACTCAACCATCTTATTTTTTCTCTCATTTTAGGATATCCACTTTTATGGAGGCTGAGTAAGCCTTTAGAGGATCTGCAGATCCCACACGGTCAATCCTCAGCTGTTTAAAAGATTAGCGCACGCAAGCATGCATTCAGGGCTTGGTAGGTTGATAAAATGCTGATACTATTTGCGAAGTACTATAAATGTCTTAAAAAGATTTAATATTAACGTGAAGGTTGTTTTGCTGTTTTCAATTAGCAATAAAATATATTAAATACGTGTATTTGAGTCAGGTTTACTTTATTGATGAAAGGTAAGGAATAAAATACTCTAAAATATGTTTTAATATAAGAATGACGTTGCAATTTTGGCATGCGGAAGGTATATTATAATAATAATGACAGCTTTTATTGATGCATCCTTTGCAGAACAAAAAAGCCTCTCCCTTGGGAGGTATGTGTCTGTTTAACAAAAATTTACAAAATTTACTTTTCTTCAATGAATATAGTATTTACAGTATTTAAAACATTTAACTTAATATTATTATAAAAAGTAAGCAAATTTTTGCCAATAATTAAATAAAATGTTTTGTCCATTTGTTTATTGCAAGTTCTTTATAACCTTGGTCCATATGTCCCTGTTCCTTGCCACAGTAGCCCAACAGTCTCCAGCTCTTTGTACGATCTCATCTCGCCATCTTGTATGGTCTTCCTTTCCTTCTCTTGTGGTCTCTTGGTATCCATTCTGTAGCAATTTTCGACCATTGAGTCTGGCAACATTTCCGGCTCACCTCCATTTCAGTTGCTGTGCTTCTTCTATTAGGCTTTTAACTTTTATCCTAGCCTGTAAGTTTCTGTTGCTGATGTGATATTTTCTTCTGATACCCATCATACTTCTAGAAAATTGTATTTGCGTCCTCTCTAATTTTTTGTAATGGATTTCTGTTGCTGACCATGTCTGTGAACCATACTATATTACCGGGTAAACACCTGATTCCAATACCTTTACCTTTAATCCTGTAGGTAGTTGACTTTTAAAAATGTGTTTCAAGCACCAGTGTAATATCAGTCGGTATTTATGTTCAACCCCACGAGTACACACTGTTCAAGGAGTTCGTTCATCATTTGTTCCACCTCAGTTAATGAATTGGCAAAAATAACTATATCGTCAGCAAATCTCAAATTTGATAGCTTGTATCCCTTTATACTTAAGCCCTATTCTTCCCAGTTTAGCTTATTAAACACATAATTTAATAGGCAATTAAATAAAATTGGGGATAGTGGAGAGATGCGGAAGGTGGTATTTTTTTAATTGTACGCGAGTGAGCCGAGTGTGTCCTGGTTTTGAATCCATTGGATAAATAATATTAGAATAAATAATAAATAACCATTTATTTCAGAGCGACCCTTCATATTATAAAAAAAAATGCATGGTAGTCTTAACAGTTTCTTGGACATAGGTACAGAATGAGGTGATTTGTCCGAGATCACACTCAACCGGGATTCAAATGAGAGTGGCTGAGTGAGCCCCAGAAGGGTTCATAAGATCCCACAGGGTCCATCCATGATTGTTAACAGATTATCTGATATACTTCTACTAAGCCCAAGATCGCGGGTTCGTCGCCCGGCAGGTGACCCTAGGATTTTTTAAAGGGAGTAAAAAATCCTTAGTTACGCCGTCCTTCGGAAGGGACATTAAACGGGGGTTCCGAGCCTGTACGATGAGGTACTCGTTAAAAATCCCTATCCTAATTAAACCTGGATAGGCAAAATTTAGAGCTCCCAATGTAGTATCGTCCGATTAGCCATAGCAGCAAAAAGTGACGTTAAATGAACAAACAAACAATTTCTGATATACTTAGATTTGAACCCGGAACCTTCAGCATAGCAACTCAACACTCTACACTCTGAGCTAACTCGCTCTTATTTTAATTTTAAGTAAAATGTTTCTGTATCGAACCTCTACGTTATTAGTATATATATATTAATAGAAATCAATAAAGCATATAGCCAACCTATAACAGAAACTAGTTTTCTATAGAGGTATTTGAAACATAAATAAAAAAATATATATATATGGGTATAGCTAAAACGAAGCGTTCCTATTGTAATGGTGGTATTGAAATTGTTTTATTAATCAAGTAAATGTTAGCTTGACACTATTTTTATTTTAAATTATGTCATTATTATCCCCATAGAAAATTTCTAGTTCAAACATGATACAACTCAAAATATGATTTAATTAAAAAAACAAAACATGAAATGGAATATCATATACGTCATTTCTGAATTTAAAAATTTAACCAATACAATTGCTATTGGAGGAAGTTATGTCGTAGTTCTTTTGAAGGAGCGATTCGACGAGCATCATATGCAAGTAATGTTAGAGATGAGATCTGGAATCCCAACTAAACAGCTTATTTTCGCTCCCCTACTATAGAAGCGAAATGAGACAAAATAAAAAAATATCTGCAATCCGCCGGGGGTGAGTCAGTTCAGACGAGGGGCGCTGCGCCCTATTGTGGATCTTGCTCCGGGGCGATAGCATCTTTCCCTCTCTCTTCATGGCCTATTCACGGACACCCACTCGCCCCAAATTAGCCTCTCCCTCCCAAATCTGATACCAGCCTAGGCTGTAATATTTTTGGCTTGGCAATTTCCTTTTGTGCTTTCCTCTATTCGCCCCGGGTTGGAAACCCGATAGTGGCGCAGTTGTCTTCTGTATTCCTAGCGGCTCTCCCTTTCTCCGCTGATCCTATTCCGTGCACGGGCTTGTGCCAAGGATCGGAAAGGCTTTTCGGACTAAGATCCTATTTGTAATTTTCAGGACCAAAGAATTGTTAGCGAATTCCTTTATTTATATAGTATTGTTTATTTATTTAACGCCACTTCGTGCTGCTGTGGGTAGTGGTAGTGGTAGTGGTAGTCAAAGTGGATCAGTGGTAGAGCGCTGAAGGTCCCGGGTTCAAGTACGGCTGTTGCCTATTTTATTTATCTTTTAACTGCCGGTGATGGATGCTATGGCGTCCGGGGATGAGACCCTCATGAGCCTCATCCAGCTATAAAGTGGAGAGCCAAAATAGTGGGGAACACGTGGTAGTTTAGTACAGTTTCTCCCACGTACTAAGCCCAATACTTCTTCACAAGCTGCAGTGGTACTGGTTTTTATTTTTATTAAATATCAAATTCAACGTTCAGTATCTATGAGATTTACTATTGCGGATTTTTCAGGTTAATTCTTATTTTTCAATACTTTCACATTAAATTGAATAGATATTTGTTTTCACTTGAAAAAAATTGTCTTAATTCTCGGGACTAATTTCTACAGATCAGACCTAACAAAATCTTTCCGTTTACGCTTTGGGCTTATCAGATTTATAACTTTTATTTCCTTTAATTACGTTTAGAGGATGTTGCTTCTAGACAAATTTATTAGAAAATGAATTAATTGATCAAGATGGTTGCTAAACAAATTATTATTGGTTACTGAAGTCACCTTCATGTCCATAGAGAGTTCGAGAAAACAAATATTTTCTGTATTATTACTTGGAGAAAATCTGCTAAATGTCATTTCCTCGTATAAAAAGTTATGGTATTTCTATTTTTCAATATTTTTTCACAACTAATTTTAACTCCAAATGAAATGAAATGAAAAAACAAACAAAAAAAAGCTATGTTTATTTTAAAGAGAAAAGATATGCTCCCCTCTTCTATTCTCTTTAAAATAAAAATATTTAAAAATCAAAATAGCTGACCAATAATTATAAAAAAAAAACTATGTTGACTTTAGGTTAGGAATTTCCAGTGACTTTGGATGTATCGAATGTCATTGGGTTCATCCTTACGTCATTAACATGTCGATGACGCGACCACATATATATCTCCCTTACCAAAAGTCGCTAAACATGGCTAAAGAAGTCTTCAGTTCAATTTTTTAAAATTCGTTTTACCATTTATGATGAGCTTTATTTTTTTTTCAAATATTTTTTTATAGCTAGTCATATTTTTTTTAGAAATGACCAATAGAAAGAAGAAGGAAGGGTTGAAAGGTGGTAGTAGTTGAGTATTGATTCAGAGTGTTGGGGTTTACCATAGCCCCCTCATGGTAATGCCCTTCCTCCCAAACCAGATTTACACAATGAGGGGGCACCCCCTGAACGAGGCCCCCCATGACCAGGGGCACCGTAATGTCTCTGTTAGACCAACTGGCTGGCCGACAAAGGAGCCATCTGGAGTACCGCACAGAGCACAGCGGAGGTTTTAATTTTCACCCCTTGTCATTTGTACTACAACAGGTCGCTCTGTCGTCGCTTCTTCGGAGTCGACCTTTTATTTAGGTTTTTTGTCACCCTCTTTAATGTTTCTTTGATGTGAGCTTTTTGTTTTTGTTGAATATTTTAGCGTGTTTTTCCTGAGTGTCGGAGTGTTCCGTTTCTCTCGTACTTCGCTGCTACTCTATGTTGCTTTGATTACTTTCTCGACAGGGAGGAGAAAATGAATGGTCTTGGTTTCAGTGCATGATAGAGACTGTACTGTTTCTTGGAGAACGGTTGTGCAAGAAGATGATTAGTCCGATATCAAGCTCAACGTCAGGTTTTACCCCAATTAAGGCTTTTAAAGACTGGGTGAGCACCAGTTGATTTTACAGAGTCTATCAAAGGCTCTTGTTTTTTTAAAAACTGTTTTTCTCGTACTTCGCTGCGACTCTACTTAGGTTTCATTACTTTCTCAACAGTGAAAATAAAAGCCATGTAGGGTCTTGGGTTCAGTATACGATATAGACTGTACTGTTTTTTTAGCCCCAATAAAGGCTTGCTAAGCACCAGGAATATAATCTGTAGATTCCACAGAGTCTTTCAGAGGCTCCTAACAGATTAAAGAGTTGATATGTCACTGTTAGATCAAAACGTGGAACCTTCAGCATACGAACTTACCACTTCCTCAACGAAAATCTCTGTATATTCTAAATATTGTTAATAATTCGAATTCAGGTTCTGGTTGCAATCTCTTTTAATCTATGTGTATATTAATAGACACTACCATTGATTAGGAGATTCATATTTATCCAAAGTATCTATAAATGTTAAACGTAATTTTATATTTTGCTTCTTTCCTGTCTCCAATATTCGGAGCTTCTATTTACTCCTTTCGTAGGGATACTTCCACATATGTGATCCATGTTGTTGTTGATTTAGCGTTTTGTATGGAAGTAAGAATCCTGTTGGCGACTTGTTGGAGAAGTCTGCTGATGTGACCGAAGAATTGCAACAGACCTTTTCTCTTATCTGCTGCTTAATCTTTTCGTTGGTCTTTCTCTGACATTTTTGTCTGTATCACCCTTAGGGGACTTGTTCCAGAATAAAAAATTTACTATAATAATAATTATATTGCTCAAACTCAAGTCTTAGAAAATAATAAACAACTGCCATATCAAATTTTCTGTGGAGGCAAATACAGAAGTATATAGATTCTTGATAATGATGGTGATTAGAAATCTTGTTTCCTTTTTTTTTTTTAAATCGTGAGTTTAGCTTTATTTACTTTAATTAATGATTGTACTTATGCTCCTAAAACTACTTGATGGATCATTTATCACAAATCAGAATTATTTATAAAAAGTACAAGGAGGGAGAACAATGTCCCCTTTACTGACGTGTTACTCATTGTCACATCCACAGCTGCCGAGGTACACCACACTCCTCCATTATCCTTCTGCACCGTGGGCTCTTCTTGATGACGTCATTCATGGTTATGGTAGTGGTGGGGGATCCGACGTCGTGATTATGGTTTATGATGTTATTAACTGATTATGGTTCAAATATTATGTTCGATACTTGGAATATCTTCCCATCACCCCATCATCTGGTCGACATAGAGCAGAGGATTTGGACTTGAAAGTGGCAGTAGATTTTGTTTTATATTCATAGGTATAGGCTTTGTATCGTCGAATGCTTTCCAATCTCATCGCCTGCCGCTCAATATCCATTAACATGTAGATCAGAACAGATCTGATGAAGAAATGTTTCCATATGATATGAAGCTGTCATGTTGATCGTTTTCGCTGTTTCCAGGACAAGGAAACGGGTAAAAAAGTTATTACACTAAGCTTTTTCAATGTGACAAATGGCAATGCAAGCCATGCCAAGGCAGCCTCATTGCTGACAACAAGGAAGCTTTTGATGAAACATTTTATTTACAAAAGTATTTTGTAAAACAATTTACTTTATGTCATTGACCGGTGACTGTCCGATTATTAGGATTTAGGGCATTGCATGATGTTATCTTATAAGGATCTTATAAGTTTTGGATTTGACGGTGGTTAGCTATGGCTTTTATTTTCATAATACAATAAAATATTCAATTAATATACATCCTAGTGCAAAAAAAACCCGTAGATATAAGCTAAAATTAAACTAAATTAATTCTATATTTATTTATTTGATAAAATTACCGATACATCCTTGATTCCTGCAAGTATAATTGATACGAGAATCGGCAGTGGCCAAGAACCATGGACTGGCGTACATTATCGATCTGGTTTGCCGGCCTCAATAGTCACAGATGCGACGGAGCATTGTAGATCCGCAGCCCTCCAGATTAATGAGACGCGGCCTCCGAGCTAGAGAAAGAACGGCTATTGATTGGACCTTCTCCCTATTATATGACGGATATTAGCCATGTGGGGGAGTGGGCACCCCTCGGAGGTCGTTTGTTATCCCCCCTTCTACGTCCCGGCCTCTTCGGCCTTTCCCATGCCAGCTAGAGATGTATTAATCTCCCCCCACCCCTCTGGTTCCACCTACTCTCCATCATACGCCATTATTGGATTAGTAGGAACCATTGATATTGTCCGCCCTCTCTATTGTCTTATCAATTATGTATATCTTTCGTTCGTTAGGACGGGGTGTTGTTGCGTGTTACTGAACAGAACTGCTTTGGGGGATATTAATTGCTTAATTTAGAAACGTCCTGTGGGGATGATTGGGCGTTCTTAAGGGTCACAATTTGGTTGGAATTGTTTCAATTCGCTTTGCAGGCGTGCAGAACATTCTCCTAATACTATAGGTGTTTATGGTGCGAACCTGCTCCATATTTTTATGGAATATGGTACATTCCCGCTATGGTATAATGGACTGTATTTAATTTTAATGATAACAAATAAAATTAATATTAATTACTACTAGATGGAAATTCATCAGTGAATGGCACGTTGCTATCACCTGGGTGTTCGCTATTTCTCCGTACTCCGCTCAGGTGTTCTACTCCATCGTTTTACTTCCTGTCCTCTTACAGTAGAAGAAGACCATTTTGTCGTCAACTGTCCTAGGCATTATCGATGGCTCCACCACTACAGCAATGAGATAGAGCAAGTAGGTTGTTTTATATTGTGCAAGTATAAACTCTAAACATTTTGGATTTTGGAGATATTCTAATATCAAGTCCTAAAAGAAGAGACAATATCTGCATACCCAATGAATAAGTATTTAAGTCGAATTTCCTCCAGAGACAGTTGACTGGAAATGGAGTTGTAGCAAGGCAGTGTCTCTATTTCCTATATTACAACTATGTCAAACCCCTGATAAAAGTAGATTTATGAAAATGTAAAACATTCATACTATACTTTATTCTTATTAGAAGCAGTACGACAAGTTTAAGGAAAACGTGTAAAGAATTAATATATTTTAGTATTTTATGCACGATTTCTTCCATAAATGTGGGTAAAAATGTAAGTTAAAAGTTACGTTTAGGATTCGTCCTGCCACTATTGAACTTAAAAACAATTATTGGAGGATGGAAATAGTTGGGGGGGGGGGCGGTGCAGTCATAAATAACACCAAAATAAGTGAAGAATTTTTTTAAAATTTTTGCCGACGTTACGATCTAATTTTTAGGTCATCTTCACGGCTGTGAGAGAAAAAAAAACAAAAATAACCACAAAGTTTTCACTTATTTTGGTGTTATTTATGACTGCACCCCCCAACTGTATCCATCCTCCATTAATTCTTCAAGTCAACTATTTTCCTCTCTCACATAAAAACAATTATAATTTTTTATAATTATTGGTCAATTTTTTGAGTTTTTAAACATTTTTATTTTTAAAGAGAAAAGATAGGCCCTCGACCGTGATTCGAACCCGGAACCTTTGTCTCTCCGTGACATTTGAGCCACCCAGACCGCCTATCGAAGCCTATCGAGGGCCTATCTTTTCTCTTTAAAAATAAAAATATTTAAAAACTCAAAAAATTGACCAATAATTATAAAAAATTATAAACAGTAATATGACGTAAGTCAATAAGATCCTAAAATTAAATTAATGTTCAAAGTACTTTGTTCTAGTGTATTCATCGCGAGAGCACGAGGACATGGGATCGGATGAGAGATAAGATTTGTCCTCTGCTGGCAAGCGGCCTTGGTGGCTCAAATGGTAGAGCGATGTCACGGAGAGACAAAGGTTCTGGTTCGAATCCCGGCCGAGGGCCTATCTTTTCTCTTTAAAAATAAAAAAACAATTATATTTTGTTTTAAAAACACCCTCCATTTTTTTAGTTTTTAACAAACTAGAGGTAATATTGTTTATGTTTGAGGGTGTAATTCAGCTGTCTTTTATGTATTTGAATCTAATATTATAATTCCAATCAAATTTCGGGGTCCAAACAATAATGACTTTAAATAGGAGAACAAAAAACCTATTTCCAGTAAAAAAAAATGTTATTCCTTATTTTCGAGATACGTTTCGGCCTAGGCACAATAATGACTGTAATTTGACAGAATTTCTTACGTCTTCCAACAATTATTCAGTATGTTCTTGTTTTATGCAGTGCCGATTTATGCACTTTTTATTGTCCTTTTGTTTTTACCACTGGAATATATCTTAGCAATGGATCCTCTTTGCCCAATAGTTGCTGGTAAATCGAATCCTGTTGAACACTCTTATGGACGAGGAGTGACTAATTGAAAGACGATAGGGCTCACTCAGCGCCCTGTACACTTGCCGGGTGGGACACTTGTCTTTGAAGTCTTTGGGAACAGTGATACCGTTCCGTGTCAGATTTGGTAACGCTATCGCCTTTGATAGGGGCTGGTGGACGCTAGAAGGAGTGGGGGTAAAAGTTCTAGGCCTCCATTGATTTTCCTTGCCATGATAAGTTATTCGTCCAGAATCAATTTGCAATTGACTCCTTAACTAGTTAGCAAATACCATGTCTAGGTTATAAATGTTTGCTTTATTCTAAAAAAAACAAACAAAAAACGGTTAGAATGGTTTTGGGTTCAATACATGGTAGAAACTGCACTGTTTCTAGGACAATTGTGCGGGGTTACGATTTATCCGAGATCCAAGATCCCGGTAATTTAGGGTAACCATTTTATAGAGCCCGGGTGAACTCAAGGTGGGTCTGTAGGTCCGATAGGGTTCAGTGATGTATTCTAATCATAAAATAATATTGAATTAAAAGCGGATTTATTATTTCAGAGTAAACACTTAAGGTAAAAAGAGGCGTTAAAATATTTAGTTCTTTACATAACACTATATTATCTTGGATTTGTTCTAGCAGTAATTTAAGGTTAACAATAAACTGGAGATTCAATTTAGTTTGTGTGCTTTCTAATTCGTTTCAATATTCCAAATGTATAATTTTCCTATAAAATTTTAGTACCCAAATAACAATTTTTTATGGTTTCTCTTACTAAATTGGCTGGAGGCTTAGAAAAACACATTTTTTTAGAATGAGACATATGTCAGGATATTAAAATGTTGTATAGTGTCTTTTGTTGTAGTTATTTAATGTTTACAGTATTTGTTTTTTATTGCTATATTTGTAATATATATTGAAATGAGACCATCCATTTAAGCATTTCAATGGAATTGTTTTGTGTATTTGTATTTTTTTATGGTCATTCATTTGTATTGTAGCATACATCTGAAGTTTTGGCGAACAAACAACAGTTTTTTTTTCTGGTTTCCCTTTGCATAAACTTGCAATTTACTGTTTCAGAAAATAATTATGTGTTAGAATGAAAGTTAGATATTAAAGCTTTACAATAAATTATCTTTTTTCCATCAAGATAGATTTGAATACAATCGTTTTATTTATTCCACATCTTTTTATGTTCATTCATCCAGTGCTTTAGCAGATACAAAGCAGAAATAAATTATAATTCCTGGTGCCATTAGCGTTGGATATATTAGGATGGATGCGTGGATACAGAGCAGCAATGCCATTGACGAAGAGGCCATCAATAACAGAGAGGTTATTATGACGGAGTGGCAATGAAACGGAGATACGGATAGGTGTGCATTGGAGTGCAGGGGTGGATTGCAGCGGAGGTGGATTGCAGTGGAGGTGGATTGCCACTGCAGCAGCTGATGCAGTCATCAATACCAGTGCCTCCCTAATAATCCTCTTTTAAACAGGCGTGGGATTATCTGGCCTTTCAGGGCATATTATCTCTAGCCACTCATTACGCTCCCCGGAACCCGAGCCAATCCCCCCCAAATTCGCCCCCCTCACAAATACAATAACCTACTTTCAGGAGATTATTAGTAATCTCCTCCGCACAGCTCACCTCATCCTTTCCTCGTAACTCTCGCAGCTCTTTGATAATTTCAATTATCTCTTGATAATGATACTGATATCAGTTTATCTTCATATTTTCGATATAAAAATAGTTTTTCGAGAACTTTTTAATGTATTATTACTGACCGAAAGCTAAGTTATTGCCATTAAAAATTACCGCTAAAATATTATTAAAAAAAAAAACAAAAGACCTCTGAACTACAATGCTTTTTTTTTATTTTAAGGACAAAACTGATAATGGTATTATTGCTTGCATAACTAGACAAGGGGGGGCGATCTGTATTCTAGTGGTTAGCTTAACAAACTACGAAGCCCAAGATAACGGCTTCCTATCCCTAGGATTTTTAAAGGGGGTAAAAAAGCCTTGGTTATGCCGTTTATAGGGCATGTTAAACGGGGGTTACGATGTCAGGTATTCGTTAAAAAGCCCTTGCCTAATTAAACCTGGATAGGCAAAATTTAGAGCTCCCACTGCAGCACCGTCCGATTAGCCATAGCAGAAAAAAGCGACGTTAAATGAATATACAATCAACTAGACAAGAACTATAGAGACTTAAATACTTAGATAAACTTTATAATTTGTTAAAAAGTTATACATATTCATATTTACTGAACTTATAAATATATATGGGGATGAAAATAGTGCGGGTGGAGGTCAGAGAAATAATTTCTTAGAGTAAAAGCTAGTCACCTCTACGCCCAATTCAATTCTAGAAATTTCGATTCCTTATTTATTTATATTTTAAGTAAAGTATTAAATATGAAAATTTCCAAAGGAATTATGGAAGTGTGGCTGTGCCAGATAAATTATTAATTTATAACATTATATATTATAACATTAAAGCATACTTATTTAAACTTTTAACAGCCAAAGATGGACCCCGTGTGATCTTCATATCGTCCTAGGGCTCACCCAGCCTATTTTAAGTGACACCCTTGATTGGGGGTTGAGCAACGAAAAACCTGGGGGTTGAACATGATCTACTGCACAACCGTAGTCTTAGTAACATTATAGTTTCTAAAATTTACTAAACACAAGACCCTTCACGGGCTGTAGTGGCACGGGTATTTTTTTAATAACTCAGCTAAAAACATCCAAAGAAAAGCCCTTAAATCTCCAAACTAAAACAGAAATTGAAATTATCTGTCCTTACAGTTCCTTTTGGACAGATAATTTCAATTTCTGGTTTAGTTTGGAGTCTTAACGGCTTTTCGTTAGAATTTTTCTACGGTCTTAACATTTATGTAAGGTCTCTTTTTACTTTTCAATATGAAAATGTATATACTTCGGTAATCATTTCATCTAGAAATAAACGTTTCAACAAACATACATTATCTATTCGATTCGAAATATTAGTTGAAACTTTTACTTTTTGATGAAATGAGAACCGAACTCTAATCAATATCAATCAACTACATTCTATTTTCCACAGTTAAGTTCACGACAACTTATATTTTTGGAAAATTATTACAAACAAAACGAATAACAATTAAAAGTTGTTGTAGCTCAACTCGAAGCGACAACCTGCGGAACAGATTCCCTGTATATAGATTAAAGAACAGACTTACACATTGTGTTTAGGATATATCATCATCTATATTTCAAAATGTTTGTTGAAACGTTCATTTTTGATGAAATAGATACCAAAATATACACATACTGTTTATATTATATATATAAAATATACTTCTCAACTGTTTTTTTCACACTAAAACTTTTTACAGAAAACGACTCTAAAGTTAACTTCACATAGAGAGTGTTTATTACTCGGACCACCCAGCCGCCTTTCCTATTTGCCCTGAAGATGGCCTACAAGGTAGGTCGAAACGTCGGCACACATTTAATATAAGTCTTGTACTTATTTAGTGTTCTTTTTTTGACTGCACTCCCCAACTATCTTCATTCTCCACCATAAAGTTAACTTCTTGTAACTCAACTGGAAGTGATATGCGGTACTGATACCCAAAATTGAACACGAAACAATCCAAGGTAGAATTAATTCTAGGAATGAGAAGTGTGGTGTTTCCGTTACTTTAGAATAGTAATATGATATATTACTTCACTATAAATCTTTTATATAATGAACAGAAATTACAGATTAATAAGGATTATTTTTAAAAAAATTTATTTATTGATATCTACAACTGTATTACAATAATACAACAAGTAAAAAGGATAAGCGATACATAATGACATGATAATGACAAGTAGAGAAACTACCCACTGGTAGTACTCAAACAACTAAAGAGGTCGCGTGGCCATCTTCTTTTCAGACGCCTCGAAGGATTATCGGGAATTGAAGAGGAAGCTAGGTTTGAAACTAGAGGGTTTGAGTGGTAATGAATTTTGTTAAGAAAGGATAGATACCGGGTTCGGGCCAAATCAGCAACAAAGGGGATATTAAGGTCGTTATGGATGACTTTATTCTTAACAAAATAAGGAGCATTGAGGATTTTACGAAGGATTTTGGACTGTAAGGATTGGATACGAGAGGAATTCGATGGCTTAGTGGAGCCCCAAAGCTCTAATCCGTAAGTCCAAATAGGTCGTATGATGGTCAATATAAGAATTATTAAAAGATTTCAGAAAAAGAAAATAATAATGCAATTCCAATTGTTTTTTCACAAATACTTTTTTCCAATATTAATTTAAATATCCTAACACTAAAAATTATACGATTAATTTATATTCAAACTGAATCCATTACAATTGCTGTCGCAGACGATGAAACATTTAATCCTCCGATCGCGAATAGTTTTTGGCCGGGATCCAAAAGATGTTTAATCCTCAGGAGGCCAAAGGTTTAATAGAGGGGTTTGAATCCGGTCCAAAAACCGCCATCCGCAGCCAATCAAAACGACCCGGCTTAAAAGCGAGACTTTTGAACCTCAACGGTTGAGAGGAATGTTATTTCTGTACCGCGCGGGAAGGCGATAAAATAGAAGGAATCACTGCCAGTGTCCGTCGTATGTTAGTCGGTTTCCTCTTGCACTGTTTCATCTTGTTAGGAAAAGAGAAACGAATTGAGAGTTCCTTTTCATTTTCTGGCCAAGATTTTTTTTCTTTATTTATTTTTAATTCAGACGCGACGGTCACAAAGAGTTCGAACTATTTTGGAACTCCTTTACTGCTTTGTAAACACAGCAGTGACTCAAATATTGATAGCATCGAACAGAATCGACAGAATAATGTGACCTAAAAGTATTATTAGATTACTGTATAAAAATCAATAAACGAAGATTGATAGTTTCCAATAAATAGTTCCTTTATTACATAGCAATATATTTTTGACCTCCACCCTGGACAGTTTATTTTCCATAAAAAAATAAAGAAAAGAATCATCCTTACCGCATTGATTTAAATAGAAATTTATGTTGAGTTTAAACGGAGAGTGAATTTTGAATTCCATAAATGAACTCCATATTATAAATAATGACTTAAAGAATTTGTGAATTCAGCAAGCCTACCAATGCTTATCCCTTTGTTGATAGATTTTAATAAACTTTCCTATTAAATATTAAATGGCATAATTACAAAACTATCGATAAGGTTTGTATTGAAATCCACCGTTTGGATATAATATCCAAAACTGTAATATTTAGGGATTGATTTGAAAAATCATGAATACAATTATTATTATGTTAAAATTTAAAGCCTGCTTACTTATTAACGTAACATGTTACGATTTCTCGTATTTTACTCTTTTAGGGGCCGATTTTCCAAAAATAAAAAACACGTACTTCTTTATTTTTAATATAGAAACTATATCTAAAATTTCATGGTGCTCGCACTAAAAATGACATGTTTTTTTATTACAAACATTTGTCACCCTTTCACCTTATTAGGGAAGATGAAAGGCCAGGGAGTAGAGGGCAATGAAGTACTTATCTGGTAACTAAGCCTTCCCTCCTTAGGGCATACAGAAAAAAAGAAATTACTGCGGGTATAACTCAAGAACGCCTGGACCGATTTGGATTTTTCTTGGGTATTCTTCTTTTTCCGAAGACCAGTCCTAAATGGTGTGAATCATCGAGGGATTATTAGGTCAGTAACTAACACCACTCTGTTATATATATATATATATATATATATATATATATATATATATATATATTATTAATAATTATAATTATATATCTTGGATATACTTTGTTTTTAAATAAATTCTTTTGATTTTTAATTGTTGATGATTATTTAAAAAATTTAAAATTCTAACCTCAATAAATAAATTTAAAAACGTTATCCTAGATAACTGTTATAAAAGATAACTGCGGTGGCGTTAAAACAAGTACCGATTACCAAGATCTACTAATTACGTATAATTACATTCTCTTTTCCATACTAAAGATCAACATAAATTGTATTTTTGGAATACGTTCAAAACGAAACGAATAACCGGTTAAAACTTGTAGTAACTCAACTCAAGCGACAACCTGCGGAACAGATACCTCATTTTTAAACAATAGTTTGATATTTGTCTCTGATATGGAATTAAATCTTATACTCTATAAAATAAAAATTAAAAGTTCTTAGAAAAACATTTAGTATAAATTATTTTGTTGTTTCCATAGAAACGAAGGCATGCCCTTGGTTAAATAAATTATATTTTATGTTTTATATACAATATATGAACGTGTTATACAAAAGTTACTACATCGATACTAAAACGGTGTGTGATCTCGCCTTTGTATATAGCTCCTGTACGAAGGCTGCTGGTAGACCCAGTTGTTCATTACAGGATGGTCGAAGCAGGACGCCATGCAAGTGTTGGGATATCTGCAGATTGTCGTTTCTGGAGGAGACCAATGGTTGTGCTTCTGATCGCCCTCGGGGCACTGGTATGTGAAGTAAGCCTGCGGTGGGCGGACTTTGGAGCAGTTCTGTCCTCCATAAAGGTCCCATTTCATATCCTCCTGCCGTTCTTTCCTAACCCGATCGTCGTAACAGATTATGGACTGATTATAACCGTGAGATCTTTTTTCACCTTCGGCATCAGGAGCCAAACCGTTCCTTCTTTGATTCAAATTGGATCCATGATATAGCTCCAAGGCCATTTCCTTTCTGCAGTGTTCGGGCCTCCCATGATGAACCTTTCCCCAGTTTGGTTGACATTCATCATGACCCTTTGAAGGATCTGATGTGCCTCCATGATGAGTCTTTCCCCAATGTGGTTGATATTCATCATGACCCTTTGAATGATCTGATGTGCCTCCATGATGAGTCTTTCCCCAATGTGGTTGATATTCATCATGATCCTTTGAATGCTCTAATGGTCTTCTATGTATAACTTCTTTTGGAATCAGAACTGGTTGATACTTCGACTCATCGAATCTGCCGTGTTTATGATGATGACTCTCTTTGGGCCACACGACATCTTTAGGGACCAATACAGGATAATACTTTGATTCACCGTGTCCTCCGTGTGGTTTATCAGCATGATGCCTAAAACCATCTTTATGCTCGAGCAATACAACTGCTTTTGGAAACGAATCACGGTGATGCTTTGATTCACCCCACTTATGATGCTCATGCCCATGATGATCGTGCTCATGATGATCGTGCCCATGATGGTCGTGTCCATGATGTTTGTGCCCCTGATGGTCGTGCTCATGATGGTCGTGTCCATGATGTTTGTGCCCCTGATGGTCGTGCTCATGATGGTCATGTCCATGATGTTCGCGCCCATGATGGTCGTACTCATGATGGTCGTACTCATGATGGTCGTGTTCATGATGTTCGCGCCCATGATGGTCGTACTCATGATGGTCGTGTCCATGATGTTCGTGCGCATGATGGTCGTGTCCATGATGTTCGCGCCCATGATGGTCGTGCCCATGATGCTCCTTTGAATGATGTTCCGGTGTGAGGTTACATAAATCTTCAGTCCTGTGATGTTCTGACCCAATATATCTTGGTTCGTGAGTTTGGTGCCATCCTATATCCGTTCCCTTGGTACGATGATGCATGCCTTTACCATCACCACCTTCCCAGCGATATTCTTGGTGTGTTCCGTGTCTTTCTGAATATGGTTGTCTCCTCTTTTGCTTGTGTTTATCTTCGAGACAAAAAACTCGTCTTGAACTGTCCTCGACCAGATCATAAAAGCACTTGTTATCGTGATGATATTCATGTGGGTGTTCCCTATCGTGCCCATGCCTTTTTCCTTCAATGTGATGCTTAATTTGATCATTTGGTTGGTATGATTGATCTCCAAAGGTATGGTGTTTTCCATCAATTTGATCTTGTGGTGGACAAGGAATACGTTTACAATGGTATACTTCATTTTTATGGTGTTTTCCATCTCGCGCCATAACTTCCCAATTATCGTGGTGTTGGTAATGCTTATTAATGTCCTTTCCTGCGATATGTTCTGGCTTATGGTGAGCTCTTCTTTCATTTCCATGATCCCCTATCTGATGCACACCCATTGACCATGGTTCCATATCTTGCATGTTCTTCTTGTGGGGTGGCTGGTAGCAACTGATAGTATAATCCATGGGGGGTACTATTTCAAAGCAGGGAGGGCACCACTTTACTCGGGACCGATCATCTGCTTTCCTAGTCAACACTGGCCTTCCAGGTTCACCATCAAAGGTCATGGGTCGATAGTATTCATCTTTCCTTAGATCCAGGCCCTCGTTAGGATAGGATGAGCCCTGAGTCATGGCATGATGGTCATGTTGATGGTGATGCTTCTCTCCGATCGCACCATGATGATGATGAGATTCATGCTGCGGATGTTCGGCATACTCTTCTATTTCTTTCACTAATATCAATAATTGCTTCAGTATATGATCTCGCCGGCAATGAGAGCTCTTGTGAGGATGCGAGTTACGACGTTCATATCCCATTGTAATGTTTGGTTTTATAATATATTAACAGTAAATTTGGATTTTTTTTCACTTTTCAATTAATTATCATAACATATTTTTATCTAAAATATACTTAAAATTTTGATTGTCCACAAAATCTAGTTGTCATGGAGATGACATGTTTAAAAAGTACACATGTTGTCAATAAATTATATTTAATTTTATCAACAAACCTCTATTATATTACTACCATTGAAATATTAAGCAGTATGATGTAGTTTATTATTCATTTGAGGTCACTTTAATCTATTATATTTAATCGGACTAAATGGATACTGCAGTGGGAGTCATCAATTTTATATATAAAAAGGACAGGGATCTTTAACGACTACTTAACACCGCAAGGCTCGGGACCGCCATTTTACGTTCACTCTGAAGGAACGGCGCTCCAGAAACATGAGTTGTTTTGTGGAGCGTTTTGTCCCTGATGGGCCTGTTTGGCTGTAGGTGTTAGATGTGTAGGCTTGGTCTTCTTTGATGTGGTTTTCTTTTGGTGTATGTCCTGATGGTGCCTGAATTGGCGAAAAGTTGACTGATTTTTTTTTTACAGGACTTTAGAGACTTAAGATTTTGACTGGTGATTTTCCATATTACTTCTTATATATAATTTATATAATTTTTTGAGTTATTGCTAACCTTTATTAATACTGCATTTGGGGAATTAAATATTTCTCCTTAGTAAGCATTCGAGATACACAGATTGCCACATATTTCTCCTTCAAAATAACAATGACATAACTTAAAAAAGCTTAATTTTTACAATATAGTTATTTGAAAGTTCTATAGGAGTTAAAAAAATAAAAATTTGGGTATTGGTAAGCAAAGCATAACTATTGTAACGATGGTGTTGAAATTATTTTCTTAACCATTAGACATTTTTTAAAAGTTTGATACTGTTTTGATTTTGACTTATACCGTTACTCCCATAAAACTTCAAGTTCAAACATGATACAAATATGACTTTATTAAAAAATCATGTTAGAAATGGAATATCAGATATGTCTTTCCTAAACTAAAAAACTTTCAACGAATACAATTACTATCGAATGCTTAGCTCAAAAATACAAATTTATGAGTTACAGCGCTCTTCTTAAAAAAGAAGCGATATTTGAGAGTGGTTAATTTTCTTTTTTGATGAGCATGGATATAAGACATTGTAATTATAATATTACTCAGAGATTTTTTAATTATATTACTTTATCTATAGTTTAAAGAAATAGTGATATTTTATGTTACTTTTAAGTTGGATTTGTTCTCATATTATAATACATATTATAATTCTAATATTTGTCTTTGGAACTCCGGTCCTGCCTGTCCCACCTTTACCACGTGTTACAGTGGCTCTTTCCTTCCATTCGTTGACTATTTCCTCAATTCTTTCTTATACCAATCCTTTTACTCTCGACACCCGTCCTGTATCAACTCCTTCAAATCCTTCAACCTCAAATCCTTAGTCCAGTCCAAGGTCTCGCCTTTACGATTTCTATATATATAGAGTGGGAACCAAAACAAGTCCCACAGAACCAAAACATCCGTGCAATCCTTTCTCGCCCGTTCCTTCATCATCTGGAACTCATTCCCTTCTTATATCTGTCATGCTTCTTCCCTATCCTGATGTAAATATTTGTTTTCCAACATTTCCTCACTTCCCAAACAGATGCGATCTTACCAGGTTAGTCGTTTGTTTAAATAAATCAGTTCTTCCGCAAGGGCTAGCTCAATGGGGATCAGAACAGGACACAATTCACTTGTACTAACATAAGGTCACTTACAGTAGATCACCTTCACTAGATAGCCGCTCCGGATGGGGGAGTAAATCAGGGAGGCAGCCCCTCCACCTGACCAGGAAGAAGTGGAATGATACCCTGCTTATCCTTAAAGCCTCAAATATTAAGAAAAATAGAAAGAATAGAAGTAGATACTTGGTCCAAGCTCTATAAGCAGGATCCTCACACTGCACAGCGGTAGAAGAGGCAAAGAATATGATGCTGAAGAGTATAGAAGAGGTTTTTGACAATTTACTGTCTTTTTTTTCTGTAAAAAAGACATATCTTATATGAAAAATTTATTACATCCTAGCTCGTGGGCCTTATTTGCTGTTATTATATTTTGTTGCTTAGTTTCTGGAATAGAATTTGGGACCAAGTCCCTTTAGACTAACAAACATCAACACAAAAATAAACATAATATATATCTGACCTGAAGGCTACATAATAATAAAAATTATGAAGTATTTAAAAAGTGAATAAGAAAGATAAAAATGAAAGTGAAAGAACTAAAATGTACGAATCTTGATAGAATTTTAACCAATTTTTTGGAGAATAAATATATTAATAACAACAGTTACTAAATAAGATAAATGAATGGGCTAGCATTCATTTCTTCGCATAGTGTTCTTCTTCTTTAAGAAAAAGAAACAGACACAAGTAACCTACAAAATCGATTATTATGTACTGATTCATTTAAGTAAATGATTGACCTGCTTTTTGGGAGGTCAAGAGATGTTGGAAAAGCAAAGATTTATATGAAGTCATTGAGGAAGCAGAGTGAATGGAAGGGGGGATTGAGTTTCGCACTGTGGTGGAGCGGATAAAATAAAATAAATCCATGAAATATTTTATGGTTTTTATTATGCAGCCTTGTTGCCAGATTTATTTTATGTTTATTTTTATGCTCATGTTTGTTATTCTATTTATGGAGTCTCAGAATAAAGTTACTTTCCTATTCTATAATTGCTCCAATAGGTTATATATGTTCTCTCCTTAAATAAATATTTATTATATTTGTTTAATTGGAAGTATATGTAACAAATGATATAAAGAGAAGAGGTAATGAAAGGCGGAGACAGGCTGGGCGAGGTCAGGATTTAATAAGGTTCGACTTCCTCCCCCTTGAAGAAGGCGCAGGCGGAAGAGATATTGTCTGGCGTATCTGGGTCTCCTTAAAGCAACAAGTGGCCCTGCTTGAGGCGGCTAAAGGAAACTCCTTCTTTTCAACTCCTTCTTTTAAACTCCTAAACTCCCTTCCTAATTGTTTCTGTCTCCATTCATCACCTTCTTCCCCATCTTCCGCAATGCTTGACTTCGTAATTGTTGAATTTCTTACGGATTTGCAAGATCTTCTGGAGCATCTTCTTGGGCTGTTCATAAAATCTCATTGATTTATGAATTTCAGGCTACAAATTTCTTTACTATTTTAAGGTCAAATACTACACAGTTTTTAGTATCAGAGATTAGATTAGATATAAATAGATTTTATATTTTACAAAAAATATGTACAATAAATTGACAAAAAAAACTGCAGTGATGTGCGGTTAGTATATGTTAATAAAGGAATATGGTACTCAGTAATGGTTAGATAAAAAAACTGTAAAAAATAAAAACTATAATCCGTGAAGGGTCTTGGGTTTAGCATATGTTGGAAGACTACTTTTTTTAAGACATGTTTGTACGGGGAGAATACGCTGAACCATTTCCCCTCAATTAAGGCCCACTTTATAAAGGCTGTGTTAGCAGTAGGAGTGTCTGCAGAGGGGACCAACCACAGCTGGATTTAAATCCGGACCGTGGAGGTTTTTGGGTTCAGTAAACGGCAGAGACTGGACTGTTTCTTGTACAAAGGAGGGAGTAGATTTTTCCTGAATCACCCTCAACCGCCAGATTTTCCCCATTGATTTCTAGTAACCACTTAAAAGAGGCTGGGTGAAACCCAGGAGGCTCCTAGGTTTAGGGTTAGGCTAGACTAAATAAAAGTCTGCCAGCGAACGGGATTTGAACCCAGGACCTCCAGGATGGCAACACAGTACTCTACCACCGAGCCACTCCGCCCACAACGGTTAACCCTTAAAGTGCGGGCGACTCTCGGGCGTTGTGGTCCAGAGAGACTGCGCGACTTACCACTGGACTAGAGGCTCACCATCGCTTTGGTCTGAATACTTTTAGCTCGTACCTGTTCTCTTGCTTGATTAAGTTCAAGGCTGATAAATGATTATGCTATTTCTTTTTTATCAGATTGTATAATAACGGAACGTTATTTTCGAGCATAATATTGAAATATGTAAACTTTATGTTACTATATATAATATAATTTATAACAAATAAAAGAAGAGATAGATAGGCTAAAAATGAAGGATAAGGACTGCTTGGATAGAGATCGTTTGAGGGAAAACTAAAAGAAGTTGGAGTTCTTGCAGGAAGGAAGGAGAGACGAGGGAGAAAATGGACTAAGGAAGAGCGAGAGGAATAGTCAAGTGATATTCGCGTGGTCCTTGCTGGCTGATTCCTGTAAAAAAAAAAAATTAAATATTAATTTATGTTACGATATAACAATAAGAAAAATATCTGGAATGCCTTTGTAACTATTTAGGATCTCCGGTGACTAAGAAAAATATATTAATAGTATTTACCATCAAATTATTAAAAATATCTTTATTTTTAAAGAGAAAAGATAGGCCCTCGGCCGGGTTTTGAACCCGGAAAGACTGTCACGGAAAGACAGAGGATCCGGGTTCAAATCCCGACCGAGGGCCTATCTTTCTCTTTAAAAATAAAAATATTTAAACATTAAAAAATTGACCAATAATTGTAAAATATCTTGTTATTTCGTTAATATTTTGATTTACTTATTTTTCTATAAACCTACTGCTTCATAACCTATCGCCTTTGCTAAACTTAAACATGTATAACTGTCTCACATAAAGTTATACGTAATATTTTAATTGACTAATTGAAAAACGCATATATACGTTTTTTGTCCCTATTGTTATCTTTCAACTGATGCATTATGTGCTCATAGTACCCCTTGCGTTCATCGGACACATATATGCTTCAATAGCACTAAGGGTTAATTACAACGTTTTAAATAATATTTTAAATAATAAAATGGATTAATAATAGATATTCGCTCCGACTATTATACAGGAACGGATTAACTCTGTTCAAATTGAGAAACAGCCGATAGTGTTTGTTTGCCATTGTTAAACTGTTTAACTACTCGTCTTGTTTAGTTCCAATCCTTTCTTTTATTGCTTTTTTTCTATTCCTAGCAGCCACTAGTGCGGTGATTATCTTGGGCGATTTGGTAAACGATTTTGTGATATTGAGTGCTCCCCGACAAACATTAAGGTCTAAATCCCCCCATAAATTCCTGAATGGTTTACATTGATTGCTTGGGATGTTGAGCCGGGGTGTAACTTAAAGTATCGATAATTATTAATAGAAATGGAAGCGTTTAAATTATTTATCGATATAAATCCGGTTTATTCACAATCGATTTATTTTTATTATTATTAGAAGTTCTAAAAATTAATAGTAATCATTATTGGTAAACGCGAAGCTGCTTTGCTGAAAGTCCCGGGTTAAAATATAAATTGTTTGTTCTGTTAACACGGATAAAACTTGGGATCTACAGACCCTCCTAGGACCCGCCTAGCATTTATAAAGGAGGTGCTTGGGAAAACTGTCTCGGACAAATCACCCTGCACAACCTTCGTCATACAAACAGCTTATAATGTAATTAGTCTGAGATCACACTGCCAATTAACGATACCCACGCTTAAGGTCGTTGGATCCCACACGGTTCAATCACTGCTGTTAACAGATTAAATAATTCATTTGCCAAAGCAGGATTTAAACCCGGCATAGCAACTCATCACTCTGCCCACTGCTCTCTTAAATTGAACTTTCATGAACAGTTTTCCAATGAAAACAACATGCATTAGCCAACCAAAGATGTCGGAAGTATATTTTTTTTTTATTTTAATTAACGAACGTTTTAATCTTCTTTAATTTAGGCATAGAAACATGGCTATATTAAAAGTTATCAACCTTATCTCAGTAGAATAGGAAAATAGATATTCATTCCTTTAGTTCGCAAACTAAATTTCGATGGAATTTTGCTCAGGATGGAATAAAACTTATGCCGCATAAGAATAGAACTTGCTACGGTGACGCATTAACCATCTCGGCAACTTAGAGAGCTAAGGTTGGTACCATTTATGACATGTTTGACGGCATTAACACTTTGACTGCCACGGCAATTTTCTGAAATATGGCCTAAAATGACAATTTGATTTAATCACAGTATATTATTAAAAACTCTAATTCTATTGCATCGAGTTTAATCGTGGCAAATGGCAAGTAAACATAGGACAAGATAACTGGTAGTTGGCAGTCTTTTTTTTTTTTTTAGTTTAATTTATTGATATTTACAACTGTAATAATATTACAACAAGTAAATTTGCTAATATTAACAAATGACTTGTGGAGAAACTACCCATCGGTAGCACTCCAAAAAGTTGTATAGTAGAAGGTCTCGAGGCCATCTTCTTTTCAGACGCCTCGGAGGATTATTAGGAATAGTATGGGAAGCAAGTTGAGAGACTAGTGGATTCATGTGTGTATGGAGCTTGTCATGGAATATCTAGTTTGGGCCAAATTATCAACACATGGGGCATTAATATCATGATGGATGAGTTTGTTTGTGACACAATAAGGATCATTGAGAATTTTACGAAGGATTTTGGATTGTAAGGATTGGATACGAGATGAATGGTTTAGTAGAGCCCCAAAGCTCAACTTCGTATGTCCAATAAGGTCTGATAACTGTCATGAGTCTGATAAATGAGTCTTTTATAACTAATTGGGAGCTTAGAACGTTTGTCCAGTAAATGTTGAAGTAGGCGAAAACGTCGAGCAGTTTCTTGTCTTTTCAGTCTTGATTGAGAATTCCAAGTGACGCGTTTGTCTAGATGGAGTCCTAGGTACTTGGCAGTCAACGTGTTAAAACTAATCATACGAAAATGAAGGTATTTTATTGAGGATTTTACAGAAGCCCATGAATTTAAACTTGAATTATAAAAAAAAAGTATCCAATGGTAGACACAACTATTTTACGTGGCCATCTACATCTGCAGTTTGCCGGACAAAGGGAAGTCCTTCTTGTGGAGGTCTGCAGATGTTGGATTCAAGAGTACTTGTGATCCAACTTTTGTTCTGCGCCGTTGTCACCTGAATCGGAAACACAATTCTATTGTTTAGGAGTTGATGGTTAGTTGTCTAACTGTTTCAACCCTTCACAGCAGTCGGAACCTGGTTACTCTTGGAGTGAGATATATCTTTTTTTTAACAGCAGTCCGCATACTTCAGATATTTGAGGTACTTTAGCATGGTTTTCATGTTTGTTGGAACTAAGATTTTTTTTTTAATTTAAATTCGCAGCTGTATAATAATAATAATAAAGGCTAGTAGTGAAACTACCCAATCGCAATACTCAAATAACAAGTTCAAGCTCTCGAGCCCATCTTCTTTTCGGATGCCCTGGAGAACTATCAGAAATTGAAGAGGTTGTAAGGTTTGAAACAAGTGGGTTTGAGTGGGAATAATCTTTGTCATGAATTGATATTGATACATATCGGGTTCGGGCCAAATCAGCAACAAATGGGACATTGATGTTATTAAGGATGAACTTATTCGTAACCAAGTAATGAACATTAAGGATTTTACGAATATTTTTGATTGTAAGAATTGGATTTCCAATACTTGAGTACCAAAAGAAAAATATTCACACCAATCCAGTCTTATATGTAAGACAATTTTATCTTTTATTTATTAATGTTAGATGTTTGTCTTGATTGTTAGGTTCCCAGTGTTTGGTCTAAAAAAAAAATCCTCCCAAAAAAATTCTTGTATCGATTCATACACGAGAACTGTAATATTTATCCCCTAATTTTCCACCGTCCCCCCCAAATTTCTATACTAGAGAAAAGTATATTATCCCAAGTGGATTGAAATCAATAAAAAAACAAAGAAAAAAAAAGAAATGTCCTTTTGAGGAATTAGAGTGTGGAAGTGTGAGGGCTAAACATGGATGATGGTTTATTAGAGCAGCGCCCTCTGGATCGCCCCCCTCTCCCGTGGATTGCCCCCTCCACCCCCGGATAGCCCCCCTCTCATTTGGCTAATTGACTCGCCGGCCGTGGGGGCTAAATTATGAGCCGGCCCTCTGACTTCCGCCGTTTAATGAAGCCGGACTCCGGAGAGCAAACGAAAGCCGGATTAGATGATTAGATGGCCGCCCCTGATCCGCCCATTCAATATTCCCTTTGCCGCCTCTGTGTGCGTGTGTCCAGCGCTGGTGCTGCCACCTGGCAAAAAAATACATCAAACGTTCGGTCACTCCTCGTCCTCCCCGACCCGAATCGATCCTAGCGCCATCTCCCTTCGCAATTAGCTATCCGACGGTTCTAAACTCTGTCTCTGTTGTTACCTGTCCGCGACAGACCTTGATTAAAAACTAACACCCTCTCTGCTAGGCCTTATAGAGTGTTCTCTAGTTTAAAATGTCGCAAAGGTAATTCCCATTAGTTGTTAAAAAAACAACGAAAAAATTGGCAACACACAAAAAGACTTAAATATGTATATGTATATATATATATATATATATATATATATATATATATATATATATATATATATATAGATATATATATAAAATTTACCACAATAAACCCATGAAGGGCCTTGGGTTCAGCACATGATATAGACTGTACTCTCTCTCTCTCTCTCTCTCTCTCTCTCTCTCTCGGACAATGGTTGTGAAGGGAGGTATTTTGTTCTAGATTTCGCTCAACCGCCAGATTTTCCTCCTAATTTGGGTAACAACTTCATTGAGGCTGGGTGATCTCCAGGATGATCCTAGATCTCCGGCCCCTAAGAGATTGAATAAAAGTCTCCACTCACTTTTATAAAAATATATGTATATGTTAATAACTTCATTGATATCAAAGGATATCTATAAATTTTACTTTAACGATTAGCTCTTATAAATGAACGAATTAAATATAGATTTATCCTTTGCGCTTATTATATTCCCATTTCGTGCACTTTTCCTTCTCCGTAAGATCCATATGAGAATAGTGCATGAGAAAACGATATAATTATTTATATTTTGGGTATCCTAAAAAGGTTCCTAGTGTCCATAACTCCCATGAGCATTATCTCCGGCTGTTAAAGGATTAAATAAAAGCCTTCCAAGCTGCTGTCACCGATGACTTACAAATACTCAACTATGTATCTAACACAACGTTATCTGTATCTCAGCACAAGTCTCTTAACGGACGATGCTACAGTGGGAATCCTAAATTTTGTCTATCATGTTATAATTATGATGACCTTTAGTACCTGATACCGAGTACCTGATACCGCCTACCGAACAGATTCGGGACCGCCATTTTATGTCCTATCAAAAGAATGGCATAACCAAGAATTTTTTCTTCCGTAAAAAATCCTATGGCCACCTGCCGGGTTGCGAACCTTGGACCTTCGACATAGGAGGCTATTATGCTAACCACTACACCACAGGTGACCCCTTCTTACAATTGTATTGGAAAGAATTTACATTAATTTTTCTACTGATGGATGTCCTTACAACTATTTTATGCCTATTACTTGAGCTTTTGTTCTTCTGTGTTTATAAAGAGAACAACGCAGATTTTTTGTTTTATATTTGCTGGAAGCTGCGACGAGTAACAGAATCATTTTAAGCGATGACTACATTTATCGGATTTTATTTAATTTTCAAACGGGACTTGATATGGGATAATGAAAAGGGGCATAAGAGAGAGAGCTGACATAGGTTCATTACGATTCATCTGATAGTCATTGGACCGCTGATAAAAGGTAATTAATGGATACAGCGCTGAGCTGATTGGCAGTAGCGGGTGTACATTTGAAGGCCCGGCAGATTTAGGGCTCAATCAATACGGGTCGGTTTGAAGGCTAGCCATGAAGCCACAAATAAATAGTCTACCCCCCCCCCCAACTCCACTCCATAAATCCAACCGGGATTAAAGCCGGTTTTGTTCATATTCCGTTCTGTTGTCCGTCGCCCGCTTCGAGATTCGGACTCGGGACAAAACACGGCGAAAAAAAAAATAAAAAACAGACTGTTGTGCCAGCGTAGGGTGTTGATAATTGAAAGGCGGTGACGTATTGGGCACCAGATGTGTCGAACAATGGAATCACACGACCCAGCGATCCCTTCTCATCTCCCTGCAACTTTTTCGCCCTTTTAATACATCGATAACATGCTCCATCGATTAGCATGTGGCATATGGACTTTATGTCCTCGTGCTAAAGGATACTATAAGTTACTGAACGCTACGACTCTCTTCGATTCTACTCCTTCTCTGATTTATATATGATTTAAATAAAGTATTAGAGTAATAAAGTATTCCATAAAAAAAAAAGAATGCCTCTGAATTACAGTATAAAAAAGCTGGAAGTCCTTGAAAGAAGAAATCCAAGAATACTCAAGGGTGAAGGTCAGCCTGGATGGAAACCGCTGAATAACAAAGAAATCGACTAGCAAAAGGACATAATCCAACTCAATTCTTTGCCTGTCAATGCCTTTTCCGATCGACTTATAATTTTTTTTTAAGTATTAGAGGAGTATACTTCCTAGTATAATCCGATAGAAACGGAATGCCTCTTCGCCAATTAATACTCGATTAAATTTAGTCTAAAATAAAACTGGAAATCCTGGGAAGAAACTCAATTCTAAACATTTAGATGCCTTACAAAAGACTTCGTTGATTTCTTCTGGTTGATAAATTTTTCGCCAACGTTTCGCCAGGCATGCTGCTGACTTCTTCAGGGCTGAAATGAGAATGAGCACACACATCAGCCCTGAAGAAGTCATTTTAAAATTTATCAACCCTGTCTAAACCAGAAGAAATCGACAAAGCCTTTTGTAATAATAGTGGCCGTGGGATCCTAAAAGAGTATTTAGATGCCTGTTCCGTTATATTTATATTTTTAAAAGAAGCATTAGAGCAATAAAGTATCCTGTAAATGGGAATGCCTCTACGTCAGTAAATGACTCTCGATGAACTGTAGTCACAAAAACCTGGATATTCTGGAAAGAATAATCATGGGTGCAGTTCAGTTTGAAGATGGATGGAAACTGCGAAGTAACAAAGAAATCTACTCGGAAATGGAAAGAATCCAACTCAATTCTCGATATCGATGCCTTCGTTGATTTTGTTATGTTATGTTGTCCGGAAAATAATGCAAGATTTTATCCCACCAAATAATAAACAGGAGGCCTTGAACCCCCGCGGGTTGTAGTGCCATTAAAGAAGAAGAAGAAATAGTAAAATGTTTATCTTGAATAGTAATAGTTGATCTTATATTTATCGCAAAAAAATGGTCCGGATGGAGGAAAAAAATGTACAATGCCATGTTTTATTTTGCATTCCAGGCACTTCTTGCGGAAGATATTCTTTGTTAAGCCGTAGTCCCTTTCTGTTTATAAAATCCGATCTCCAGCAGGTGCTTTCAGTTATTTTAATTTATTAAATTATCAATCATTTAAATAGACACGCCGCAATAATATGCTATGAAATGAGAGCATTTT
The DNA here is from genome assembly GCA_037127475.1 of Arma custos. Lineage (NCBI taxonomy): Eukaryota > Metazoa > Arthropoda > Insecta > Hemiptera > Pentatomidae > Arma > Arma custos. The sequence goes on from CM073765.1 coordinate 59,866,164, forward strand.
AGTACATAAATCGATCGTTAAAAGTGTGATGGATAAATAATAATATAAATTTTTAAATACATTGTTATAAACAATTCCATAGTTATTTATTAATCAGTTAATAACCTTCGTTAATAAGCAAGGCTCCTTAATTCAGGCGAAAATAATTGACGCGATCCCTATTGTGCTGTTCTCTGGTAGCGGGTGCCAGTAATGATGTATACTGGTAATGCGATGCCGTCATGCCCGAACAGGGGGGTTGTGTGAGTGTTCTTCCCCGATGGATCCATCTCTGTTGGGCACGATGGAAATTTATTTAATGGCGATGCGAAATTATGCATGTTCAAAGGGATGGAGACCTGTTAATTCTAATCTGATAAAGCTACTGTAAATTTTATAAAAAAAAAAATAAATAAATAACTAAACTCTACTACTACAACCAGTGAACAGGTCTGGGATTCAGTACATGGTAGAAACAGTAATGTCTCATGGACAACGGGCAAAGAGGTGATTTGTCCTAAATTATAATTACTGGATAAATATTTATTTTATATTAATATACTGGTCATCCAAAAGAAGCGTGTCATAACACTAATTTTTCAATTGAGGTGTTTGAAAGATCCAAGAGATTTTAAAAAAAGTTTACGTATTGGTAAGGCAAAACATTCCAATTGTAATAATGGTATTGGAATTATTTTATTAATAATATAAACATTTTCAAAAGCTTGAACTTTGATTTTAACTTATATTATTCCCATAAAACTTCAAGTTCAAACGTAATACAATTGAACGTGTGGGTTCTGGGGTTCAGTACAGGGTAGAGACTCTGCTTTTCTCGAACTACGGTGTTTAGAAGACATAGAGCTTCTTAAAAGCAACACTCTTTTAATGTTATATAATGGCTAAAAGGCCTTTTTTTTTCTTTACTATAATCAAGCTCTATAAATAGCGTCCCCATAATAGGGAGAAAACCTGGGATCTAAGACGGATCGCCTATCTGCACAATTTTTACTCTAGAAACAGTATAGTCTCTACAATGTACTAAACCCTTGGGTACTAGACCCTTCATGGTTATAATGATACAGTTTCTTTTTAAGCTCAACCCTTAAAGTGCGTAGGACGCGGTCCAGAAACCTGCCTTGTTTTATCAGTTACCGCCGCTGTAAGTGACAGAATATTTTTCACTGCTTAAGGCGTGAATAACAAATTACTGTAGGATTTTCTAAGGCAGATTGTTTGATAACAGAACATTATTTTATAGCAAAAATCATCTATTTAAATTAATAAAATTTATATTGTAACATAAAAATAAAAAGGCATCCAGATGCTTTTGGAGCTATTTACAGCCTCAGACCATGATGAACTATTTATAAATAATAATTACCATAAAATTTATTTAAAATATCAGGATATTTAGCTAATTTGAACTCTTTAATATTTTGATCTACTTTTATTATTTGTTCTGTACTGCTGATTGTTTCATAATCTGTCTTTCTTTATTGCGGAAGCTAAAGTTACACATGTCTTAATCATAATTTGTTGTAATTATTAAATGAATGAAGGCGTATAGATGCGCCTATAGTCCCTACTGATGATTTTCAACAGACACATACATTCGTCCATAGTACTTTAAGGGTTACTTGTTTATCTGTTATTTGTTACTGCTTTATCTGTTTCTTCTACTTATAGGTTTAGGGTGATATAAAAAAATATAAAAAATGAGTTATAAGCTCATATATTTTATATATAAATTAATATTTCATTCAATTAAAAATGAATACACTTCCAGGAGACAGGAAAAAGTGTTTCACAAGTTTCTCTATTTTAATCCAACAAATGCATCATCTCCTATCCTCATTACATAACATGTAAGTTATACACAATAAAATCTCATTAATTTTAACTGACATAGCTCCTATACTCAATCCATTTAGATTTCATCACATTTCAAATTTTTCATATTGACTATCTTGTATATATATATTTATATATTTACATTAACCATTATTTACATTTTAATTATACATTTTTTAATTATATATAAATAATCATCTCTCTTTCGTTTCTTTGATAACAATGATGTATTCGTTCATACATTACAACGATGTATATCATTCATCATGTAATCTTTGACTATTTACAACGATAAATAATAGTGGATGTTGATCACAGTGGCTAGTACGGCCTCCAGACGGTGTTCTTGCTGTGGGACGGTTTTATTTTGGGTTCCTTCGGACTGGCCGGTGGTGGTCTGAAGGCGGAACCCGGAAGTGGTAGGATGGGAGGCAGCAATGGTAAAGGAGGTGCCAGCAGCTCGCTCCCCGGTGTCATGATCGCCGGCGGGCTGTTCGCCTCTGTAACAGGGAAAACATAATTATTATAAAATAAATAATAAAAATATCAATATAATAAAACAATAATATTTTTTTTAAATCAGGCAGTCATTGAAAACTAAAACTTTGGAATAACTGTGCTCTCATATCGAATTTCAGAATCAATTATCGTATTATTTATACTAATTGAATTGAAATAATAGTTATTTCAGTTATACCTTTTATTAATCGTACTAATATTATAAATGGAAAAGTATGTATGTTTGTCTCTCTTTCACGCAAAAACTACTGGACGGATTTGGATGAAACTTTACAGTAATATAGGTTATACATCAGAATAGCACATAAGCTATAGCAAGCGCGGATTTAGAGGGGAACGCACGGGGGCATGTGCCCCCCATCCCGACGGTTTTTTAGGTATTGTAGAGAATCCATTATAGGACATAATTAAAGGTAAATAACATGATAATAGTAGTTAAAATAACAGAAAGAACATGACTGAAACTATTTGGGTTATATCCTACAGATCTTACTAATATTATAAATGTGAGTTTGTATGTTTGTCTCTCTTTCACGCAAAAACTACAGGACGGATTTGGATGAAACTTGACAGTAATATAGGTTATACATCAGAATAACACATAAGCTATAGCAAGCGCGGATGTAGAGGGGGGCGCACGCGGGCATGTGCCCCCACCCCGACTGAGTTTTAGATATTGTGGGGAAATCATTATAGGACATAATTAAAGGTAAACCACATGATAATAGTAGTTAAAATAACAGAAAGAACATAAGTGAAACTATTTGGTTTGATATCCTACTAATCTTACTAATATGTATTATAAATGTGAAGGTTTGTATGTTTGTCTCTCTTTCACGCAAAAACTACTGGACGGATTTGGATGAAAATTATTGAGTAAAATAGGTTATACATCATAGGCTACAGCAAGGGCAGATTTATGTGGGGGCACGGGGGCATGTGCCCTCCCCCCGTTATAGTACATTATTAAATGCAAATCAGGAACTTAGCATCTTGAAATTTGTAGATACGTTCTTTGTATAGTTTAAGAAAGAAACTTGGATAATTCCACCCCAAGGGTTTCCCCTTTAATACGAGTATAATAGTGGTTCAAAGATTGTATAGAATCCGTCAGTTAGACATCTGAAATTTTGGATGTACGAGTAACTTATATTTTAAAAAAACATTTAAATTATTTATTTTAACTGATCGTTCAGGAAAATGTGGGAGACCAAATTCCACGCGAGCGAAGCCGCGGTCATAAGCTAGTATTTACATATATTTTATTTTCATTTTTAGCATTATTACCATCATAAAATTCAACAGTACTTAGAAAATTTGTAATTTCAATCATTTCATAAAACAAGACATTTAACTATGGCAAATAAAATCTTTTAGAAGAAACAATTAGTTCAACCAGTTACAATTATTTAAAATTATTTAAAACAATTAAACTACTTTTTAGATAAATATATTATTTTTATATCAATGAAATTCTAACTTGTAAACTAAAGTTTATTAAAAGAAATTGTACAACTCATGCAGAGTGTCGCAAATATCAAGCATGTTGCTGACTCGAAGCTCTAAATTTACCCCCTACCAAAAGTCGCCAATTATAGAGTCTTGCTTAGCCCCAGGAGGGTCTGTAGGTACCTCAGGATCCAATCCTGGCCGTTAACTGATTAGATAATCTACCTCTAATTAGAATCCGGGATCTTGAGCATTGCAACTTAGCGCTCAACACACTTATTTACTCCTATAGTGAATAATAATACTAAGTGTAATGTGAGAAGTAACTCAGGCAGCTGATCGCCGAGAGACAAACACTACCTGAAAGGCACGTAGCTAATGAAGATGAAGGGATGAGTCATAACATCAGGCCTAGGGCAGGGGGGTGGGGCCCTACGAAGGACCTGTGGAGTCTTGATAAAATTAAGGGCTCTTATTAACCCAGTCGCTAATTGCTATCTTCTTACTTTACTTTTACTTCCTCCCTCCTTATCTCTCACCCTCTTCGCCATTTATTAAGGCAATTCCAACATTCCCCAGGAGTTTGCTTTTATTCCCCACTTCATTATCTTGTCATCATTCTGAGGTGTATTTATGTGAGTGGGGGGATTTAGGGTCTTTAGTTCCTCCTGTATAAGCTCACTCACCTGTTAACGTTTCGTTAATTTGGACATCATCGAGGACCAGAGTTCTTCAATCAAAAATAATTTTACATATACATCAGTTTTTTCAGAAGAGTTTTAAAACTGCCTAAATATATGTTTGCTATTGTTTTAATTTTCCTCGACGCAAGGTAAGGTACAAAAATATCTTGTTATAATAAGGTATAACAAATTAAATGTTTAAACCAAAAAGTGACATTATTGAAATGAAAATGAAATACTCCAAAAAATAAAACTTTAATTCTCTAAAATATAGAGAATGCACATAAAAAAGAAGAAAAAATAATATCAATGATCATCAGATGCAGTAAAGGGAGCAGCGTGGCCTAGTGGTAGGGCACTGAGTTGCCATGCCGAAAATCCAGGTTCAAATCCCGCTGCAGGCAAGACTTTTATTATTTATATTATTTAGTCCGTTTGCAGTCGGAGATGAATCATATAGGAATTAGAACCCTCCTGGGGCTCACGGTCTATAATATAAAAAATAGAGTACCCAAAGTAAGGGGGGAAATCTAGCGGTTGAGCGTGACCCAGAACAAGTCACCTCTTTGCAGAACCGTTGTCCATGAACAACATGAACAACATGCACAGTCTCTACCATGTACTGAAACTCGGACTCGTTCACATTTTTTTTTTATCAGATGCAGCGCATCTCACATCAACAGTTCAAACTCATCAATCAGAAATAGCACCCTAACTCGAAGAAGTTTAATAATTTTTTTTAATATCCTGTTGATACCTGAATTGGTTTAAAAAACCTGAACTACTACAACCCGTTAAGGGACTTACATGGAAGGGACTGTATCGGTTCTCATAGAGCGGACGTGATTGGTGAGTTCCAATACGTTCTGCAGACTTCATAGGGTCCATCCATAGATGTTTATTGAATATATAATCTATCTGCCACTGAGGTCTGTGTAAATATCTGAAGGTATTAGAACCCGGTAACATCAGCACAGCAACTCAGTGCTCTCACACTGAGTTAACCCACTCAGCATTTTAAGGACTTAAGGCTTTGAGAGTTCTCCAATCGCATTTTAATAAATATATAAACTTGTAAAGGCTACAAAGGGGTAGGGACGAAAGAACGGGGGAGTGATCCCGAGGCCTACCTGGGAATTAGGGGATTATGGGACAGCTGGGGATTAGCTTCTCATGGGGACATATGGTCGGATGAAGAGGCGGGGGCATGGAGAAGAAAAGAATACGGTCGGGGGATCCCTCTGAGCAGATCTCTGCTACTGATAGCCCGTCGGGATGCTACTGTATCTCCCAGCTCCGGTCTATAGTCGCCCAATCTATTATCTTGTCTCATTGTTTGGTCTTTTGTAATGTAGCCCTTCTCATTGTGGGTCTCTATCAATGTCGTGGATTTATCTATTTATCTATTATCCCCTCTTACGTACCCTTCAACTACAGCGGATGAACACACTTAAAAAGCTTGAGAAATGTTTTTTTGGAGTGAAAACTTCATTAACCTCGTAGAGCGATTTTTAGTATGGGATAAACTTATGCGTACGCGTCACTGACATGACTAACACAGTCGTGACGTGTTTCACGATACTGGCGACAGCTGGTGGACCGTCCTTGAGTTTAATAATTCCATTTTAATCAACCTTAGTTTAAAGGTTAGAATACAATCGATGTAAACTTATATATTATATAACTAATAATAACTATAATATTATATAACTAAAAAATCGTTTTATTGTGGTACAATTCATACTAATAACAACTGAAAATATCAGTAACTACTCAAACTTTTCTCTTCCCCTAAACGATTTTATTTCTCAATGTTAAATCTCTTGTTTTAAGTTGCTAATGGCAGCAGATACGTAAGAATTTGGATGCTATAAATAATTATAGCTACAGTTATTACAGTTATATTATTTATAGCATCGAAATTCTATTTATAATTACGGTCACCTGTGGTCTAGTGGTTAGCGCAACAAACTACTAAACCCAAGATCGCGGGTTCCTAGCCCGGCAGGTGGCCCTAGGATTTTTTTAGGGGAGTAAAAAATCCTTAGTTACGCCGTCCTTCGGAAGGGACGTTAAACGGGGGTCCCGAGCCTGTACGATGTCAGGTACTCGTTAAAAAACCCTATCCTAATTAAACCTGGATAGGCAAAATTTAGAGCTCCCACTGTAGCATCGTCCGATTAGCCATAGCAGCATAAAGTGGCGTTAAATGAACAAACAACAACAATCTATTTATAATTCTATAAATTCTATTCTATTTATTTTCTAATACAGTTATTAACTGTATACTAATCATAAGTTCATATTAAGTTGTATTGAGCTTGTGTAGGTCATCATATCTTTTTATTAATAAATAAACTGCTTGAAAATGTAGATAATTATTGCTCGGAGTGCCAACAGATATGAAAACTATGTTACTTAATAATTGTAAGAATAAATACTTAATAATTATAAGATACATGTTAATAACTTCAATTTACTAATTATGAAAATGAGATAGTTCAAACCATAATTGATTTAGAAATTCAAAAACGAATCCGGCTGCGGCAAATAAATTATTTAATCTGTTAAAAGCTACGTAGGGAGCCTGTATTATCTGCAGAACCTCCAGTAGCACACCCAGCCTCTCAATTAACGGGAAATGCCTGCAGGTTGATCGTCTGACAAAACACCTCCTTTAAGAAATTAACAACACCTTGTTTAAGAAACAGCACAGTCTGAAGATCTTAATCGGTTGTGGTGGTAATGGTTTTTTTAATATCTTGTATACTGGTCGGGTTATTATTGGGACTGCAGATGTAAGCTATTCTATGTCAAAAAAATACGTTATTTTTGCCTCTTATTAATAACTTTCTCTCATATTTTATGACAATGTAGACACTAATAGTTATGGAGACAAAATGTAGATTAGGTTTCTCCTAACGAATTATGTAAAACGACTCCATCTTAAACGACTGTTTACAGGTTAACACGGACCATTTTGAGGGTCTAGTTGTAAATTTGAATAATCCAGAGCCTGTAAAGGATTCCAACAAGGCAGCGGCACTAACTGCTATATTTAAGGCAATTACCTCGGAGTGGAGTTGTTGTGACAACTCGAAACAAACAAACTGTACTCTCAACGGTTGGCCAATATATTTAGACTGTCCGCTCCGAGCCTCTGCCAGTTTATCCTCCCCTCTTTGTCTCACCAAAACCTGCGGGCTCCCTCTGAGGTCTCTACTCTTTATCTAGATTTATTTATATTAAAAAAACCTGTACCACTACAACCCATAAAGGGTATTGGGTTCAGTACGTGGTAGAAACTGTACAGTTTCTAGGACGATGATTGAGCATAGAGAGGTGATTATCTTAGATCATGCTTCAACCTCGAGGTTATCTCGCCAATTAAGGGACAGCAACTCTGCGCCCTCGCTCAGATTTATTTATCAGTTCAAGAATAGCCTTCATGACTAAGATGTTTTTAGGGTGCCGGATATCCTAGAACTGACAGAATATATCGTACAACAAGATACCTAGAAGTTCAAATATGATATAAATAACCATGGGTAGAAAAATTAAATTCAGGTCATTAAAGTAGTCTAAAGTCGAAGGTTATATTCAATAGAAATAGTATGTAATTAATATTTTTGAATTAATGAAATTAGTGTATATAATGTATGTTGATGTGATGATTTCACCTCTGGCTAGAACGGAGGAATGGATTATTTTAACCATTGACTACAACATAATCTGTTGCTCTAACCTTTCCCGAACGCTGTGGTAATATTTCTTGCAGCTTGCGCTCCAAACGTCCAAGTTTAAGCTCAGAAAAAAACTAATAAAAAAGAAAAGTAAATCGCGTGTTACCGTGTCTAATGGAATACAAATCAATGCTCAATTATAGTCATAGTAAATATTATAAAAAAAAAAAAATCATAACAGCTCAATAGAATTTGTAAAGGAATAATAAACCACAGAAGTCGAATAATTCCACTAAAAACGGGCATTTCATATGAATAATTTTAAGCATTTACGACTGTGAAGTCTTATTCCCAATATCACATCTCTGCTTACAAACTTCCGTCCACGGACCACTAACCAAACCCAAAACCAATCTTAGCGCAATCCTCCCATCTACGCCTCTGCATGTCCCTTTTCGTATGAAACGACCCTATTTAACTTGAACCAATATTCAAAAATATAGACATTTAAAGTATCATTCTGAATAAGCGTCACGGCAGCCATTTTGTTACTTCGACAGGGCTGTCGTTAGGTACCTAACAAACTATCCCTGAAGTCGATCGCCGACAAACCATCGCTTTATTGTACTAACCCCTTGGTACGTAGCCAACGGAATCAGACCCTCGATATCGATCATAGCGCATGACTCAGAAGGGACTTATTATCCCCCGCTACTTACCGCCCCCGCCATTGTGGCCTCAGAGGGAGGGAGGCATCTCCATTGTGGCCGCGGGCACTCTCTCGTTAAGGGCATTTTTAATTGCCGGCTGTAGGGCCGCATATGCGTTCGTGCTGGGCCCTTCTAATTGGAAAGAAATTCTCGATATAGGGCTACCCTCTTTTTTATATTCAATATAAAAATGTATAATTTTTTTTTTTATACAGAATCGTTCAGTTTTAGCAAAAGTGAGAGATCGCGTGAGCAGGAAGAGGGATTTGCAGAACCTCCTGGGGCTCGCCCAACCAAAGCGGGTATCTCTCATTGAAGGAAAAGCTGACCATTGAGCGTGATCGCGGCTAAATCGCCTCCCTCCACAACCGTTCTCTTAAAAACAGCACAGTCCCAACCTCTTGGGTTGAAGTCTTGAATGGCCTGGCACGTGTGCCGATAAGCAATCAATCTGTCTTACTAGTACTAGAACTAATTAGACAATAGATGTAATGAGATTTTATTCTTTTAATAAATGAGGCGTTTACGATCAAAAGCGGATAACTCCAAAATTCTAAAATCGACTTTTTCACATGCTTCGCTATTTCATAAAGAAATGCTTTATGCTTCCGTATCTTTTTACTCAGAACCGGACTAAAAACATGAGAAATAAGATGGCAAATTGTTAATCATCATTGCACGACCTAACTAGCATTTTTTACTTCCTTTACAAAGAATACTAGGGCATAATAAGAGATATCTCAGGGGTTACTTGGGGTATCCTAAAATCGGGGAAGAAATCTGACGGTTTTATCGTGATCTAGGACAAATCCTAGACCCTGAACCAAACCTTGTTTTAGACACAGTAGTCAGGTTTAAAAAAAATATATATGTACCTACATTATAACAAATTATACGTTTAAGAAACGATACTTATTTTTTAATATTTTTGGGGAAAAATTAAGTAACAAAGTTGGATTCCGTAATGAACATTCTGTCAGTGGACTCAGCTGTTTTATATACCCTGCCTTTACAACCCCGTCGAGGGACGGCGCAAACAGAGCATGATATGCAGAGCGGACCGTGTTTCGGTTTCGGCCATTCACAGCTCCCGGCGGTTCAAACATCGGAAAATGTTTGTCCTGAAAGAGATTCGAGATGTGACCCGAGCTACGAAATGGGTAATTTTCAGTTCACATTGTTGGGGATTGTGAGGAGCGCTTCCGCCATCTGGCCAGGCAGGGACAATAGGCCGTCGTTCTGTTGGCAATTCATAACTGGCCGGAATTATAGGCTATGCAGTAGTCGTTTCGCAGCCATTCAGGACGAACGGCTTTTAACTGGGAGTTCAAACTTTACGCATTAACCGAAACGCTAGGCCAAGGACGGACAATCGGAAGCCGTGTTAAAAGCCCGGAGTTCTCTGATAGTGGCCGGGACCGCAATTGTCCGGTCACTGGGGGGGGGGGGGGGTCGTTAATTGGGAGTGGTCATTCGGAGGTTCGAGTCCGGCTTGTAATTCCAGCAGTTAGCAACGCCGAGTTGAGGAGCTCTATCGTTTGATGATCGCCATTACTATGGAAAAGAAAAAAAAAAGAATACGTGATGAAGAGAATATCGTACTTTTTTCGTTTTTCGTACCTTACCACTCATGAAGGGTCTCGTATTCAATACATGGCAGAGTGTACTGTTTCTAGGACGTTTTTTCAGGAAGGTAATTTGGTCTGGATTATGATCGAACCTCAGGTCCCCCTCCATGAAGGGTATCCACTTTATAGATTATGATCGAACCTCAGGTCCCCCTCCATGAAGGGTATCCACTTTATAGATTATGATCGAACCTCAGGTCCCCCTCCATGAAGGGTATCCACTTTATAGATTATGATCGAACCTCAGGTCCCCCTCCATGAAGGGTATCCACTTTATAGATTATGATCGAACCTCAGGTCCCCCTCCATGAAGGGTATCCACTTTATAGATTATGATCGAACCTCAGGTCCCCCTCCATGAAGGGTATCCACTTTATAGATTATGATCGAACCTCAGGTCCCCCTCCATGAAGGGTATCCACTTTATAGATTATGATCGAACCTCAGGTCCCCCTCCATGAAGGGTATCCACTTTATAGATTATGATCGAACCTCAGGTCCCCCTCCATGAAGGGTATCCACTTTATAGATTATGATCGAACCTCAGGTCCCCCTCCATGAAGGGTATCCACTTTATAGATTATGATCGAACCTCAGGTCCCCCTCCATGAAGGGTATCCACTTTATAGATTATGATCGAACCTCAGGTCCCCCTCCATGAAGGGTATCCACTTTATAGATTATGATCGAACCTCAGGTCCCCCTCCATGAAGGGTATCCACTTTATAGATTATGATCGAACCTCAGGTCCCCCTCCATGAAGGGTATCCACTTTATAGATTATGATCGAACCTCAGGTCCCCCTCCATGAAGGGTATCCACTTTATAGATTATGATCGAACCTCAGGTCCCCCTCCATGAAGGGTATCCACTTTATAGATTATGATCGAACCTCAGGTCCCCCTCCATGAAGGGTATCCACTTTATAGATTATGATCGAACCTCAGGTCCCCCTCCATGAAGGGTATCCACTTTATAGATTATGATCGAACCTCAGGTCCCCCTCCATGAAGGGTATCCACTTTATAGATTATGATCGAACCTCAGGTCCCCCTCCATGAAGGGTATCCACTTTATAGATTAAGATCGAACCTCAGGTCCCCCTCCATGAAGGGTATCCACTTTATAGATTATGATCGAACCTCAGGTCCCCCTCCATGAAGGGTATCCACTTTATAGATTATGATCGAACCTCAGGTCCCCCTCCATGAAGGGTATCCACTTTATAGATTATGATCGAACCTCAGGTCCCCCTCCATGAAGGGTATCCACTTTATAGATTATGATCGAACCTCAGGTCCCCCTCCATGAAGGGTATCCACTTTATAGATTATGATCGAACCTCAGGTCCCCCTCCATGAAGGGTATCCACTTTATAGATTATGATCGAACCTCAGGTACCCCCCCATGAAGGGTATCCACTTTATAGACACTGGGTCCCGGAATGTTATATCAGGAGATGACGCTCGGTTTTCATCTCAATTAAGGGTTCCCACATTTCTATCGACAGGTAACAGAATAAATAATTTTTCTACCGAATTTGATTTCAAACCCAGACCCCAGGATTAGTGGAGTGCCTGACCCACTAAACTGCCCCGTTCCCTTATCAAATAAAAAAATATAAATACATTTAAATGTATCTTTAAATAGGAAATTTTGGAGCTACAGAAATTAAATATTGATTAATTTATTAAAAGATGATGACCATAATGAGACCGAAACCTGATATCGATCAATTTAATGGATAATTCATTACACATTATATTAGTAAATCAAGTCTCGAGTTATATATCTCTAGAATATCCTCAACAGGACCTCAAGATATCTAGTCACGCCTCGTTAAGATAAGTTATGGACGATTATTTATTATTAATTATATTATTTATTTATTGGTGGTTGTACTTACCCTTGAGTGGAGATGGAGGTAGAGGCGGTGGTAAAGGCAGTTTACAAAGATCCATCGGCTGCCTCCTCATGTAGTCCGGCCAATAGGCACTGAGGTACGCCGCGTCCAGCCAGCCCGGAGGAATGAGGGAAAAACTACCCAAAGTGAGGGGGGTGCCGCCAGGGGCCATGTAATGGAAACCTGCAAGGATAATAACAATAATGGTTATAATAATAATAAATAATATTTTGCTTATCCTAAAAAAGAAAAATGTAATATCATTGAATCAGGAGAACCGCAGATGATAACTTAGGTGGTTGCGTAGAAAATATTAGGATCTGGCAGAGGAACTGAATATAGATATAAGCTTGACCAAGCAAAGGTCTGATTCCGGTAATGACGGCGAATTCCATAAAAGAATATGATTTTTAAATATTCGAGAATAAATGCAGAAAGCTGTGTTGCTATGTACTGTATTGTCAGAGCGTTAATTAATTCCTCGATCCTCACCCTTGAGATGTGTCCCGGTAGTTGTATTCTTCAGTGGGAGCCAAGAAAAATAGAATAATAGAGTAAATCCAAAGGCCTGATGACGATTCCACCAATCGCTGTACAAACTTCTTTCCAATGATTATTAACGGTCGAAATACGTATGATCGCCAGAAAAGGAATCCTCCCACCCACGCTTAGGTTTAGTTAGTTTAGCTACTGAGCCCTACTAATTCACAAGTCCATTTAAACCATCACAACTATATTTTCAACTATATAAACAGTATCACGCTTTGAGATTGTGTAACCTATAATTTGGGGAGCGAATGTACAACGCAATATCATTAGGTTTCCATCGTTCAACGATTCACACCAATATAGAAAGAACAGTTCAAACTTACTCCTTGCTATGTCATTATCTCAAAAATCACCACCGATTCTGCTTTTAACTATGTACTTCTAAATTTACAACATTGCCGTCAGTTTTAATACCTTTCATTTTCTTTTCCTTTGGTAGTTTTCGCGTTTTCATCGAACATAGCCCAATCGAGCCAACCACAAACTTTGCAAGAGGTGACTTATAGTGCAGTGGTTTGTATAACAATCAGCAATACCAAAGTTCGCGGATCTGCAGCCAGGCAGATGGCCTTAGCATTTCAAGGAAGTAAAATTCCTTGGTTCTTCGAAAGGATGTAAACTGGGGGCGCAGAGCCAATATTCCCAACCCTCCCTGTTGAACTGTCCGATTTGTCATAGCACCATAAAGTGACGTTAAGTAAATGAACAACAAACATCGCTAATAACTTCTATTACATAAACCTGGAATACATTAATATTTATTAATATCACAAAGCACTTTATATAACCGTTTTCATCATTACCTGCCACACAGCAACTTAATAACTGAATCTTCTGCTCGAGTGAGAACAGGATTCCCTTCCTGTCACAACAGAAGTCCTCGACTTCCCGCAGTAGAGCCATTGTCGACTTTATTACAATGGGCCTTTTTTATTATAAGGAAATAATAAAAGAGACGAAGGTATATTAAAAGAGAACGGGCCTCGAACCCCCGAGTCGAGATTGGGCTAATTCGGAGGGGGCATTAGCCGCCACGCTCCCACTAAACCTCGAGGCAAAGGACGGCTCACCCTTTCACAGGCCTTGGCTTCCCTTTAATAATATAATACCCGAGCTGTGTAGGGCCTGTGGGGACTGTTCTGTCCGCACCCGTCATCCGTCTTCCCAACGATTGTTATTTTATTGGCCAAGACAGTTTCTGTATCGAGCCCTTATATCTTAGTCCTTCTGAGGGCCGTGTAATTGCTATCTGAAGGGACTATACAATATCCTGTCGTGTCAGTGTAAAGCCTCAATTCGAATAGATCAATGTTATGATCAATCATTATCATCACACAATACATTTATTATTTATTATTTAAACCAATGTGTTTAATGTTTATCTATTAGTTTATTAAAAGTCTGTTTAATTACCCTTTATCCTTTTCTTAGCAATAAAAAAAAAATTGTAACAGATTAATGACTGATATAAATAAAAATGGAAACCTTACTTTTTTAATCCCTTAATTATTCTGTTATAATATAGAGCTTCTTCTTGCATATAAAAAGGTTCATAAGAAGAAAAAAAAAATCAACATGTATTAAGTATGTAATACTGTTACAAAATTCTAAAGTGTCCAATTCAAGGAATAAAACTCTTTATATAATACATGAAAATTATAACAAAATTAATCTAGATCCACCTTAACGAATTATAAAAATATAAATGATTAAAAATGAATAACCACCATATATTTTCAACGATGTGATCATATTCACGATACATGATCCGATATCGGACAAATCGGAAATCTGCAGCTCAATTAAGCTTTTCAGAGATAGCACGTATTTTAATATTATAAATTAAAACGAGGATTGAAAGTGTACATTAGTACTGTAATTAGAGTAATGCATCGCACGGGCGTTCCCTGCAAAACCTTTGCAACTCTCTCCAGCTTTTTCGAAATTATGATCAATACGCTTAACTAATTTCTCTCAATAATATATTAATTGCACTCTTTGTAAGTCCAGGTATGGGGCGATTATACTGCCTTTGATATAGCGATTAATTATTAATATCTTATATTCATCGGGAGGGTTATATTTAATTGAATTCCGGTAAAATTTATTGGATGAAAAAGTTCATATAGTATTCTGATATATATAGGAAATATTAACAAGTTATGAACAAACATCTCTCACGAAATTTCAGCCCTACTTGTGATTAAAAATATAACTGCTCTCCATTTCCTGGTGAATATTCTTTGTTGATATCATCATTGGTAAATAACCATTTTACTGGTTTAATTATTACATATTTATTTATTCAATTATTACTTGTAATTAATTAATTATTGATTATGGAGAAGTAAAAGTTGGAAAACAGTTTTTGAGCCGTTCTCGTTTTATTCAATTTTTAATTATAAGATTACCATAATATATCAGTAGCTTCGAATGCGCGCCTAAACAATGTATTTTTTCACATAATTTTTAATACGTTATATTTGTAATGTATTCAGTATAGTATAATACTAAATTATCTTACGCTACTTTGAGATTTTTAAATAAAGTTTATGGAAGCCATATTATATATTTTATAATTTAATATTATTATTTTACTTTTTTGATAAATGTAGCTGATAAAATACATAAAAATAAAAAATTGTAATGAAACTACGATATGAATCTTTTATGACTCTTTTAATTAATTTTATCATTATCATCATTTTATCTGCTTTAATCATTAACAAAAGTTAAATAATCTTTGAGCTGGCCGAGCATGTTAAAGGGAGGACATTCTGTATTTTATAAGGTTATAAAGATATATTTGCTATTATATAATAGTGGTTCAAAGATTGTATGGAATCCGTCAGTTTTGAAGTTAGAGATCAGAAATATCGGATGTACGAATAACTTATATTTAAAAAAAATTAAATTATTTATTTAAAATGATCTGTCACGAAACTATGTGGCAGACCAAATTCCACGCGAGCGAAGCCATGAGCAAAAGCTAGTCATTTATATTTGGCTAAGTATATATTATAAAGTTATTTAAAAGATTAATTTTTATACAAAATTATTGATGATTTCAAAATACACATATTTATTATTATCACGATATCCACTCCATAAATCACAATAAAATATATGTCGGTAATAATAGCATTATGGGCAGGTATAATGTATGAAAGTGTGAATATACACAATAGGTAGTATATATACAGACACCAGTTGAAGGAAGCTGTAATGCTCTGGTTTTGTAGAAGCAGACAGGAAGGTAGTAGGTAGAACAGAAATAGTGCGCCTATCACAACAAACCCGCCTGAAGAATAAATAACTGTTGTACGGCTGTTGGTGGGATATGTTTAGGTACCGACTCCTGCTCTCAAAGTAATTAATACTCTAACCTCTTCCAAGGTACCAAATGGTTTCTGTCGGGACCGGTCTCGAAGAAAAAATATAAATATATATAGTGATTCATATTATAATGAGGCAGCCCCCGAAGGGAGAGGAGCCCTATTGTCAAGGGCGCTCCGGCAACAGTTAAGAAATCATTAGTTCGTTATTCCTTCGTAACGCTTCTTAAAGGGCCATTTAACTCGACGATTAACATCACGAAGCCATCTTTATTGCCTTTAAACAGTTATCTTCGGAAGAACAGGTATCAGGAGACAGAATTATGCTCAACATGATAATGAGGTGGCTGATGGATCGCCTGTCATATATTGTAGTATGCCATAATTCAGCGGCTAAACGCCTCATTTCCAATTTAATGGCTGTTTTACAATGTTCCTAAAGAAATAAGAAGTCATAAAAAATCTGGTTTCCGCACTACAAAACTCAACTTAAAAATTAATATTTAGAATTAGTAGAATATCTATTAATTTTTAATGGAACAAACACAAAATATTTTACTATATATAACAATCATCTATTTTTAAAATTATTTTTACTCTCCATTATGTTCAATAGATTAATATGTTAAATAGTAATTATTCTATAATTTTTATATTTCAACATGATATTATGTTCATATTTTACTATGTTTATTTTCGGAATTAGGTTTAAATCAGAGAATGTTATTTATTATTTAGTTAATTATCAAATTTTTTCTTAGCTCATATGAAATATCAACAATAATATACAGGTTATGGTAGTCTACATTACAGTACATGGTAGATACTGTACTGTTTCTAAGACAAAGATTGTAAAGGGAGATAATTTGTCCGAGCTTTGTTCAATCAGCAGGTTCTTACTATTCATTATAGAGGCTGGGTGAGCCCTAAGAAGGTCTTTGGATCTAAAGGATCCGTTTGAAACCTCTAACAGATTAACTTCAGCACATCAATCACCGCTCTACATACTGAGATAATCCGCTCCATAAATTAAATAAAACTTATTTACTTTTTATTTATAATAATAATAATTATTATATTACTTTTATATTCCAAATGGAATACTATGTTCCTATCTTACTTAGATTATTTCAGATATGAATAATTATCAAATTATTTCTTAGTTTAAATGAAATACAAACTGTAATAAGATAATTAAAATATAAAACTGTAAACCGATGTAATTAAAGTATGAGGATTAATAATACAGACATTCAATATTATTTTATTACTATTTAGTACATGATATAAAACATATAACACATACCGCATCATATGTAAAGATATGATATGAATACTAGTTATTTCAGGAACAATATTTAAGTAGACAATAGTAAAATGATGTCCATTTCAACTATGTCCGTAATAATGTATTCTTTAATATATAATAATTACTTATTTTTTAAATATGTAACGCCTATAGTTGTTCGCCTTGTCTAATTCTTAACAATGTTCCTATTCTACCCTAGGAAAATCTAAAAGTGCGAAAGAGTGCCTGAATATAACTTATAATGGATAATATCAGTTTCGAAATGGAGCCGTTACAAACGACGAGCCAATCAGATTATTATATAAAGTACGACCCGACCAATCAATTAACGCGTTAAATAATCGCAACACAACATCTGCCTGAGGCCCAATCGAAAACAGCTACCCCCCTCCTAATATTTTTTCTCGCAGCGATAGGCGCCATATGTATTTTGAAACGCGAGGCGACAAATATTTGCCCCAATCGGAAGGCGAAAAACATTTGTATGATAATTGGTTTAGGGCCATATACCCAGGCGCCGGTGGTGTTTGTGGATTCGGTGAAAATTAGTTTTTCGAACCAGCTCCCTCTCCCTGGGAGCAGAGTGCAGGGGAAATGCATTATATGGCCTACACGCAACCTCTGTATCTTCCCCTACTTTATTTCTGCCGGACACAAATCTTCCCCAAACTGCCGATAAATACTGTTCGTTTACAATCCGGAATACAAACAATCAACGATTTGCTAGCTTTGTGGTCCTTAGTATCGGCTTGAAATAAGGCAAAAAAACAATATGCAACATAAGGCATAATTTTAAATACTTATGTTGTATAACGGCAAAGCAACTTCTGCTAATATCAGGGGATGAAACCGAAATATTTATATTTTTGCTGCTCTGAATGAAACCATTATTTAAGGTAGGAAAAATAACGTTCTTTCCGAAAATGCTCTATTTCGAATCCTATCCGCAAAAGATGCTTTATTCTGCTCCAAGTTTGATTCAATACCGACCGGAGTGAAATTTGTCCATTCTTTAAGGATTCGATCTGGGCCGGAACAATAAATATCGATCCTTCGTTTTTACTTTCTCATCCTTCAGATGAAGAAAGTGTTGAAATCGCCAAAAAAAATCGACTTCGAAATTTTTAGTTCTCAGATTTTTTTTTTTTTTTTTTAGGATGAGAAAGTACTATGCCTTTCTAGGCACAATGTTTTCATTCCGGTTTGGAATTTTTGATATTTTCGATCGATATCGTTTGGGTAAGTCTCAATTTTTAATTGCTAATGGAATCATTTCAAGGGGAGCGGTGAGTTGCCATGCCGATGTTCCCGGGTTCAACTCCTGCTCGCCGGCAGACTTTTATTTAATCTGTGCCGGAAGATGGAACCTACGGGGCCTAGGACCATCCTGGGGCTCATCCAGCCTCTATAATGGGGGAAATCTGGCGGTTTAGTTTGATCTAGAATCACCTTCCTACAGAACCGATATCCATGAAACGGTCCAGCCTCTGCCATGTACTGAATTCCAGAACCTACACTGGCTGTAGTGATTACAGGATTTATATATATACATTGTAATTGAAATATATACATTGTAATTAATTTTTCTCTTATTGCTTTTCTTACACAGTATTTTATTACCGCTAATTGTCTCTTCTACCCTTAAATACTGAATCATTCAAACGAATCCTATGTTTCTCCCGAAATCTCTGCTTCCCTCTTCCGTGTCGGGGAGCCGTATCTTTAATAAAACTGCTACTAAGGGCATGTAGCAGCGCGTTACCTCCTACCTGTTGAAAGGTTATTACATGTAATAAAACGGGAGGTATTCAAATTAGACGTGAGCCCTTTTATATAAAGCTGTACAAGGCAGCTCATTTACATGATACAGGAGTAATTTTCCTTTGTAGGGACCGGCGTGGACCACAGAGTGCTTGGTTGTCCGCAAACCCGGGGCAAATATTTTACCCGCCCAACCCGGAGAGAGAGAAAAAAAAAGTAACTTTTCTTTCAGGGTCCTTTTCAAGTATTTCAGTCATCCGAATAAAATTTACCATGCGTAATATTATTACCGTTATACTTTTTGTTTATATGCGTCAGAAGTTTCCGTATATTTATGTCCTCATTTTTACATAAAATGGTACAACTAAAAAAAGGGTATCTGTTCTGCAGGTTGTCTCTTCGAGTTGAGTTAACAAAATTTAAGTGCTTATTCGTTTTCCCTCTAATATTTTTCAAAAAATACAAGTTATCGTGAGCTTTAGTATGGAAAAGAGAGGTATATTTTAGTAAGAAATTGAAGATTCAACCAACATATGGGCGATAGTCAATGACACGAATATATAAGTTTCAATACTTATTCAAGTGAGGCTGCAAAACAGCAAGAGGTTTTTTCAACACTATAAAAAATGTTTTTTTCAAAACGATTCCCTTAACTACAAATAACAATAATTATCGCAAAATAGTTTAAGTATAGCTCTGAATTGAAATTAGTTATTGCAAGTAATTAGATAAATTGGAACCTTTTCAATAAAATAGACTAAACAGCAGCGTTATACTACTTTTTAAAATTATTTTACGAATCTTTTAGTACGGGTTATATTATTTATGAAAGTATGTCGGCGATTTTATTTTTAATTTATCTATAGAATCCGGTACACATGGAGTGAGGTAGGTCAGAGTGTAGAGTAATGAGTTGCTATGCTAAAGGTTTCGGGTTGAAATCCCAACGGTGAAAGGTATACATTGACCAGTCCATGTTTTGACAGCACGCTGTCATAAGCTCCGAGACTTTACTTAGAAATTGTTAACGACACCTAACGGTAGTCAGAGACCATAAGAACTGGCACGTGAAACGGAGTTAGTTTATGGTATGTGGAAACCAAGAACCCTTTTTGGATTAGACATAAACTCTTTTGTACTTTAGAGGTATATTTTCAAAACTCTATCAGTCCGTCCTTTTGTTTTGAGCCATTTTTGGTTTTGACACCATGTTGTCATAAGCTCTGAGGCTTTACTTAGAAATGTCCACGATACCTAACGGTAGTCAGAGACCATAAGGTCTGGCACGTGAAACGGAGTTAGTTTATGGTATGTGGAAACCAAGTACCCTTTATGGGCTAGACCTAAACCCTTTTGTACTTTAGAGGTATATTTTCAAAACTGTATGAGTCCGTCCTTTTGTTCTGACCCATTTTTGGCTATTCAGCAAATTGTATTTGTATTACAGTTAATCGCCTCCAAAAATAAGATTTGCATTTAATTTTTTTTGCATAATAAAAAAAAATATACAAACAAAATAAGAACATTAACTAAATTCAATCGCGGTCAATTTACAGTTTTACTCAACGAAATACTATAAATTTATGAAGATATAAGAACAATATTGCGTTTAACAATTTTACCGTAGCATTAAACAAATATTAATTTTTTTTTTATTTAATGAACCGTAATGTAATATATTTTTTCGCCTGTATTTTATTTATAAAAGTAACCTGATAAAATTATATAAAAAAAATAAGTATCATTTCATTGATCAAAACTTGAAAAGTTATTGGGTTTTTTGTTAACAATTATTAAACGTTACTATTGGAGATCTTCTTCGCGGTCAGATATATAAGATACTAACAAACTAAAACGATACATAAAAATATTAAAGTTAGCTAAAATAAAATTTAAGGAAATCATGATATTGGAGAAAAACTTACCAGATACAAAACTGAGTTTCAATTATAGAATAAAATAATTGAATTATTTGGAATATATACCAGATTTTTGTTTTTCTCCAATATTTTAATTTTTTAGGTATTTTTATTCTTTAAAATTTTATGTATCTTGTTTCTTGTATATCCTGCCCTGCAACGTTAAGACCTGCAATGTAAGTCAAAACGTTGGCTTTCGAATAAATATTTTAATTTAGGAATCCATTTCTCTGACCCCCATCCGGACATTTTGTTCCCCATATAAATCAGTCCAACTAATATTATTCAATAAAATAATTATTATAATTAAATTGTAAAAATCCAAAAAACAAAGCCTGAAATCCTTTAAGTACAAAACCAAAATGATATCACTAGAGACAGATGGTTAAGTTTACATAAATGAATAGTTGCCTGGAAGAAGGTCGTATGTCACATTTTTCAGCCCCTACCGCTAACGTTAGTTTTTAGTAGCCTAAACAGCCAATAGAGGTCAGGGATAGCACAATCGTTGTCCATATCAGAGGATGATCGGTGTCTCAAGAGACAAAGTTCCAGTGGAAGAAAGGCGCAAGATATCCTACCCTTAGTAGTGTTACTTACAAGGACGCAAGTGCAAAATCTATAAAATGGAAAAAGGGCGTATGTGACCTAATATGTCATCTAATTAAATGACACGTCTTCTTATTTTGGCTTTTCCGTAAACTTTGAAAAATGCAACATGCGCCCTTCTTCCAGGCAGCTATTCAAATGTAGATCAGGGAGACATTATTATTGTTCAAGAATAATATTTTAAATTTTTATGAGTATTTATTTATAATAATTGTATATATAATAATAATTGGCATAAATTGTTTATGGGAAGTGGAGTAAATATTTACATACAACGAACTTGTTTAAACAAACTTCTGCACTCCACTCGGAATGAGGACTATAACTGAATCTCCAATTTTTCCCTCTCAATACTAGGAAAAGAGGGGAAAAGATATGGGAAAATAAGGTTAAGAATGGGGGATAAAGTTGCTGTAACAAGTTGGAATAGGGGAGGTGAGTTGGTAAGTTTTAAGAGAGCTGGTTAGAGCAGTCGCAAAAGTTTGTCCCCCTGATCACACTTTTACGACCACAATCCGCGAGTTATGGCCGATCCCCCACCCCTGTTTCTCTATTACAACACAACCCGCTTCCGAACCTCGTTATTTTTACGCTGGTCTTTGGTTTACCTATCGAATTTATAAATAAATAATATATATATATATATATATATATATATATATATATATATATATACATTATTATTTGTATATAATTATTTATATATAACATCTTTCACAATCGATTTATGCATAAAAGTGTTCTAGACACACATGTTATATTAATGTTACGATATTGGTCTTAAGTAGAAAATTGATTGAAAACAAGAAAAATAACACTAGTAAATACAATTTAAATTATAATTTTTGACATATTATTAAAATCAACAGGATTAGTAAAATCAAAAATAAAAAATCAACAGGAAACAAATAAAAATATATCCCGGTAATAAATATTACAGTTCTGATAATGAATCGCTATATACAATTCTTTTATTATTATTTTTTTTTGGCGCCCATGAATATCACCAGAATCCTATTCATGAATAATCAAGAAAAAAATGTTAATAGGCAATAAATTACAAGTTAAAATTGTGCTGTTACTATTATTTGTTTATTAATTTAACATCACTTTATGCTGCAATGGCTCGGACGATGAAAAGTGGGAGTAATAAATTTTGCCTGTTCAAATATAATTAGGATACGATTACTTCAATCACAAAAACTAAGGATCTCTATTTATGTCCCATCCTAAGGACGGTATAACTAAGGATAATTTACTCCTTTCAAAAAATCATAAGTCTGCCTGCCGCGAAGCGAACTCGTGTTCTTGGACATTTCATACCCAATTCAATGAAAATACAATTAGATTAAAACAGAAAAGACGAAAAAAAGATTTTTTTAAAATATTCATCTAAAACCTTTTATTGTTATCTTTCATAATCTGTAATTAAATTTTCCTGCTGAAAATGACCTTAATAACTTCTTTATTATTATAATAATAACATAAAAACGCCAGGTAAAGTAGATGCCACAAGATTCAAAATACTTAATTTTTTCGCAGTTTAGCTTAAAAAATAATTGTTAATTTTTAATTAGAAATTATAAAAAAATGCTTATCGTAAGAAATATATACCACTATTTTGTATTCAAATTATTAACACCTATGACTCCTTCTGAACTACATTTTCTGACCTGTTACAGTCATGTGATAAAAACGGATGTAAAGAAGTGTGGAAATATAATAGATCTGTAGTATACTATTGTTAAGCATTATTTTTATTTGTTAGTTTTAATAAGTGATTTAAGAAAATAGTTTAAAAAAATAATAATAATAATAAATGGTTATCGTAAAATATTTATACATATATATAGTATTTTTTCACTATTAAAGTTTTATGGTAATAATGACAGTTATATATATATATATATATTAAGCATATCTCTGTCATAAATTATACAATTAGCTATGTGATAATTAATTATAACCGGCAATGTTTTAACATTTATTAATACATGTTACTATTATTTTCGCAAAGTTGCCAATTTTCAAATAGATTTTTATTTATTAAATTTATAATTTTCAACTTTTTTGTCATATATATTTCAAAAATTAAAATATTATAAGACATTAGTTTTTACAATTATTAGTGACATTTTAGTAACGCCTGTTACACATCACCAAACATTATAATTAATATACTATAACTTATTAAATTAGCGATTTCTTCGGTTTTGTAAAATGCGATTTTGAGACTTCACAACAGTTCCTATTGATTCAATCAAATATAAAATATTGAAGTAAAATTTATTATTATACTAAGAATATGACTATTTAATTTAGAAGAAATAATTTTCATCTTTTGTAAATAAGTTAACTGATGCAATTACTTTTGGTATTGATCATATTTAAATTATATAAATGGGATATTACTTCTGAAAATATATTAATTATGCTTAAGGATTTTTCCGTTTATCGTAGAGAAATTTAAAGCAATATTTAACTGTAAAAAAATTTATATATATATTGCCTACATAAGCAACTACATAATTATTTAAATATATATATTTTATAGATTATTGAAATTTGTCTTGATACAATAAAATTGGTAATTCATATTTTGGAATGTTTTACTATCTGAATGGAACGAGACAAATTAATTTAATTATTCTTATCATTACAGTTAGGTAGTCTGATACAGTTTATATATTACTAAATAAGTAATTAATCTAATAAATAGATAAATAATAATATTTATACTCACTGGACTTAGACCTAGGTTCTCGGGGTCCATCCACGGTGACTTTAATGGCTTTCGAATACACTGCCATCTGGTGTGGCATGGATCCAATTATTATCGTCAGGGAGAAGCTCTTACCTAAAAAGTTTAATAATAACTATTTATCATTTTTGTATTGTTTTTAAAATACATCTAAATACTAAGAAAATAGAAAAAATACAGAATAAGTTTACTTAATATAATAATAAGTGCTCGGATTTACTGATCTTATGTGAGTTTGAACCCTTATGAAACCTATTTAACATACTTAATTATTGACTACATATTAAACATATTGTATTTTTAAATATTAAACAGAAAAATATTGACATCTTGTTGAATTTATAAAACAGTATTTAATTTAAAATATTTAGGTGTTATTTTTTTTATATATACTGTTTTGCAATTTAACAAACTATTTTTATTTTAGTGAAAAAATAAAAATGAGTAAACTAAAAACAAGAAAATTACACTATATAGTCATTAAATAAGTATTTACTAAACAAGACTACGAAAAATTTAAATTCATGTCTTTTTCCTTTTATACCAAAATATAAATTTTTAAATATGTCCTCAGCAACATAGTACATCACTACAATTTACAATCAGCAAAAAAATATTATTTCCGTTTTGATTTCGATCCAAGAAAAAAAATTAAAAGGAAAAAAATCTTTGAAAAAAAAAATATCAAATGTGTCGCTCAGAACAAGAGGTCTATTTTTGTTTATATCGAAAGGCACTAAATCCTTGTCCTATGAATTGAATTGTAATCCTCTACGAATCTCTAAATATATTTTTCATAAACATTGTAATATCTGATTGTATAATTTAAAATTTATATTTATAAGTCGAAAGAATGAATTACAAAAATCGGAATTAAAGTTTGTCCATCACCTCGTTTATAAAGCTGTGGTTTATTGTAAGAAAAACTGTTTTGATTTTTACGATTAACCAAAAACACTTGATTTCGTTGTAATGAAACGTCTTTAAAGCAGCAGTAAATGACTATTTGCTTTATCAATAAAACAAAATTTATATTTAATTTTTTTTAATGTACATATTTACAGATACGGTGAATAAGTTGTCAAGTCAAATTTGGTCCAAAATAAGTTTCTTGTACTTAGAGAAGCGTGTCATTTTCGTAGTTTTTGGCTTTGAGTTGTAATATAAGTAACAAGTCCTTTTAAAGAAATGCCTAATTTATTTACTATGTAAATAACACGCTTCAGCAGCCATAAGTACAATAAATTTGTTTTGCAGAAAATTCATCTGCAAGAAATATATCAGAAGTAGTGTTAACTGTTTTAATGGCCTTACAAATCAGCGAAATAAAGTATTTTTAGTTTGCCCAGAACAATTTATGAATATGTATATATTTACGAATCGTATCAACTTTTTCTTGACTGTTTTAATCTATATTTTACTTTGAATTCTCGAGACTCCGTCTATTCCTTTCCTCTTGGCGACATTTCGAGACAATATTGGTCTTATAATCATCTCAATTAGTCACGATTATGTGACCAATATAGTCTCGAAACGGGACCCAATCATTCACCGTAACAAAATTTAAAGAATAGACTGAATTGAGAGAATGGAAAGTGAAAACTATACTATAAATAAATTAAAATTATATGATCTCCATGTTAACGCTTCGATTCAAGTTACAGCAAGTTCGTTTAAGTTTTAGTATTTTCCAAAAATACAAGTTAACAATAAGCTTAGTATGGAAAAGAGTAATTAAGATATTAGAAGTAGTGTTAGTGTTAGTGCAGATTCCTAGAAGAGGTATGCACATTTCCCATAATTACATTATCTTTTCCATAATAGCCATCATAAAGTTGATAGTAACTTGTATTTTAGGAAAATATTAAAAAAGTCGTTGTGACTTGACTCGAAGGGAAAACCTGCAGAATAATTGTTATAACTTCTATATACAGAGGTTATTGTATATATAAACTTCGTTGCACATATAAAACTGCGAATACACTTGATGAGTAATCCATATTGTTGACGACACACACACTCACCCCTGCCACTTCTCCCAACAAATCGGAGATCATTAAACTTGGCCACATTGTTCTTCATGACGGCCGACCCGTTCCTCAGTTCCGCGCAGTAATTCTCATCGTTCCCCGCCTTAATGGTGACTAAAGTGCCGTCAGGGACTTCGTCCAGCGTCACGACTTTGAAGGCCGTAGGCAATGACTTATTTGACCGCCAATGATTTGGAAGCGCGGAACACATAATGCTCGGAGACCCTGTGGTTACCAGGCCTCCGTGAAGTTCGCTCACAGCATTGCAGATTCCAGCGTACATCTGCTCCCAAGTCACTGTCAAGTCACCCGGTAGATGCATACGGAGGCGAAGACGTGAAGTGGAGGAACGGAAGAGACACTGAGCAAACCACCGACTGACTCTTCGGAGCCGACTGAAAAAGGTTGGGAGATGTGGGGGTTTTTTCCATCCCCACTCCGTTTTTCCCGTCGATATCCTTGGGGTGGGGAGGTTTTTTTGGGCGGCTCCGGGCTGGGATTGGAGGGTCGCGGTCGTGTCCTGCGGCGAACCCCTCCCCCCCGGAGTGGAGGGGGTAGGTCTCATAATTGACACGTCTCCTTCCCCCCCCCACCTCTTGCCCTTATAAACTCGGTATTAACTCGCCATCTACACGGCTTTAAACAAATAACTCTCTTCTTGCCATCCTTAGCTAATTCCTTCTGATCTTCAGTTCTGTTGATTCTCCCGAGGAGACGGATTGCTTTATCATCGGCCATTTTCTTACCATGATAAATTATTGGGTTGGCCTTCATTTTTCAAATCTATTACGTCAGTCTTTTTATGAGCCAAGAAGTTCTCTGTCTTAAGGGATTTATATTTATTACAGTCACATATTTATTTTAATACGCTTAATTATTCTTTTAAAGATGTGGGTATCAAATAATAAATAATAATTATAGATAAAGAAGATATATACTTCTTACATCTTAATATAAAATGTATAAAAATATTAGGAATTTTTTTTTACTTATAACCAATTTTTATAAGTTATTTAAATCGCCATTTTTATAATATTAATTTTTTTTTTTAATAATAATAATATATTTTTTCCATTTTTTAATTTAATGCTCATAGTTAATAGTAACATAATGTAGTAATAATTACAGCTAAAGCAAGTGAACCCCCAAATAAATATCTTAAATGAATATTCAATATATACAGATAAATACAAAAGAGATAGGCAATGATTTTTTATTTTATTTATTCAAATAATTATTATTATTTATTATCATTATCGTATTCTTAACTATTATATTTTTTATATTATTAATTACCTTTACACTTTTAGTACTAGTATATCTTTTTTTTATTTAATGTTCATTATCAAAAACGATATTTATTTTTTTTAAATTTGTTTGTATTTGAGAATTTTACTTACCATCAAAATTGTTATTTAAATGTTATTTTAATCTGGTTTGATAATAGCACAAATTTAAAAAAAACTGTGGGTAATAATTAATAAATAACAATTATAATTTAAGAAAATAATTCCTCCTTCATTTTTAATACATACAGATATGTATTTATTTGATTTATTTTTTTATTACTAATTATAGTATCATTAATTTTCTGGTTTTATTATAGAGACTTAAGTTATTTCGTTTTTTCCTTTTTTTTATTTTTCCGTTCATATCTTAAATATTATTTTAAGTCTCATTTGAGCCTTTTATTTATTACATTATTTAGCTTTTCTATATTAGTTATTAACGTTTTTATAAAAATGATTACCTTAACACCTTTAATAATAAAAGTTAATATTTTTTTTTATTTAATCTTCTTTAATATCTATATAATCTTCTTCTTTAATTTAATAGTAATATGTTGCAAGTAATAATTGTATTTTAAAAGAAACTTTTCTTAATACTGAATATATCCACATTAGTAAAAAAAAAACAAAAAACTGTGTGTAGTAATTGATAATTTTTAAAGTACTGTGTGTACTATTATTTAAATTATAGTTTAAGAAAATAATTTCTCCTTAATTTTCAGTGTATACGGATATCTACAAAACATGTAGAAATTGTTTTATGCATGTAATAAAAAACAATTTTTTTTTGTAATAACAATAATCTTTTAACTAATTTAAAGCAACAGATGGGAAGGAATTAGTTGGCAAAACGAAAGGAAAAAAATAATGTTTACACTTCTAAAAATAATATATTATTTTTATTTCAATGTTCATAGTTAATAGTAATTAATGCCATAACTAATTAGCAAATGAATCCTTCTTAAGACTAAATATATCCAGATGCATACAACAATACAATGAGGGTAATAATTAATAGATAATAATTATAGCTAAAGAAAATAATTCATTCTTAATTTTTAATTTATCTAAACATGTATAAGCAGATAAAACAATTTTTTTTGCCTATTGGCAATTTTTTTAATATTTAGATAAATGGTATTTTTTTTTACATTAGTAATCTTCATATTAATTATCTTTATGTTCCCTGTCGAAAAGAGTGTCTTTATATTCAATTCGAAAAATATAATTTTCAAAAGGAAAAAAAAATTAAGGCCTCAAATTATAAATCCTAATACAATTTATCTATCCCCCAGGTATTTAAAATAAAGGAATCATTTAAGAATATTTTTCTTAATTAAAAAAAAAAATCATTTATTGCCAAAAATTTCCGAATTTTTTTCATTTAAATTTTTGATATATGGTTGATGGTTTTAGTATCATATTCATAATTATTAACAAAATATTTTTAATATTGCTAATATTTCACTTAACAACAACCAGTTGTACAAAAAGGATCTTGATAATGCTATCTATCTCTTATTAACAACAACTATAGATCTTATTATTTAAAAAAAAAATTTATTTATAATTTTAAAATGTATTCTTCTTTTATAGATTTAGTTGTTTGGCATAAGATAAACACATACATAAATCAATTTTTATAGATTTATTTTTCCGTAACATTTAGACTTCACAAAACGAAAGGAGGCTTATAGACTTATTCAAAATTATTTTGTATAATTTAATATAAAATCAACGTTTGTGCATGGAATATGAATAAATCGTTTATTTTGAATGTAGTAACATCTTGATAATAATAGTATTGATTTCTTTTAAAAAAATAGCTGCAATATTATTTACCCCTCTGATTCAAAGTCAAGGTCCAGTATTTATAAAAAAATATCTTAATTCACGACGTATAGTAAAAGACTCATATTAAAAAAAAATGCCATATTAATAAAATTCTGGAGCGATTTCTGGAGATGCCATCCCTAATAAAATTGATTTTGTGAAATTATAAGTTTGCATGCTTGGGGGACTTTCGTTCGTTCATCCGAAGTAAAAAAAAAAAAACCTAAGAATCTTTATTTATTCCTATAAAATGAATGATATTTCGAACGACAGTACTAATAAAATTATTTCGTTTATAAAATATTTAACAAGAATGTGAGCAATGTTTACTATAACTAATCTGTTAATTTATACTTAAACATATTATGTACTATGTATTTGTTCCATATGAATGATAAAATGCAATAATAAAACATAAAAATGTCAATATTTAAGTTCAATGTAGGATTTAGATTGGACTATGAAATTTATAAGCATTTAAAACCAAAGCCATGACAGTGTATAGTCTAATGAAATAAGCATCACAATAACAATTTCTATAAATTAAATTGCACTTAATTATTAATTTAAATGCCTATAAAAGTGTACATTGACATGCAATAGTAATTGAGTAATCAAAAATCTTATTCAACATGATGCTTTTTAAAATCTTAAATAAAATAAATGACTAATGCTAAAAGAATAAAAATATTAATTAGTTATTGCAGTGAAGTGCTCGTTGAAAAAAAATATTCACATTTCTACGACACGATAGGAGCTCTTAAATCGATAGCCTAGCCTAAGTCAGGGAATTGTTTACTCGTTGTACACGCGAATTGTGGGCGTACAGCACGAATTCGCATGGCTCTGTTAACATTTACAGTCGATTTGTCATTAGTCATTTGTTATAAACTCATTGTAAATAAATAAAAGATTTTTCATATATTTATTTTATATATTATATAATTTTTTTTTTGGCTCTTGAGGTTCAGTAAATAAATACAAAGCTATTTATTGACATCATTTGGATAATTAATTGTTTTTATTTGCAATATTTGTGACCAGCAATGAAATAAAAAGATAGTATAAAAAGATTATTTTCAATTAGTTTAAAAAAAATAGAGTTATGAACAAAAAACCTCATTTTATCCTAAAAAAATCATTTGGTGCTTGATATTAATTGTAGTAAATATGTTATTGGCTGATGTTGGTAAAAGTAGATTCATTGTGAAAATTTCTTAAAAAGCATCCCACGATTTTTTACAGGAAAATGAATTTTTCTGTTCTTCACTACGGTTTTGTGAATATTTTTTTAAACTATAATTTATTTCCTACTTTTTAGTTCTTCTGGGTATAAACACGTGTTCTATATATTTTTTAAACCAAATTTGTTGCTTGTTTATTAATAAACATATGAACTCTTAAGTGTATCCTGTCAGGATAGTGTGTCAAAATTATGAAATTATTGCATTATCATCGGTCCTTCAGAAATTTGGAAAATTTCAATTAAATTCGATATATTGAAGTGGCCGAAAAGATTCGGAGCTCAATGACTTTTATTTAGTCAGTTAGAAGCCGGAGATGGATCAAATAGGATCTAGGATCCTACTGGGGCTCACCTAGCCTCTATGAAGTGGGGGAAATCTAATCAAGGAGGAAATCAAAACAAGGCTGGAAATCTGGTGGTTGAGCGTGCTCTAGGACAAATTACCTCCCTGCACAACCGATGGAACAGTACAGTCTCTACCCTTTACTGAACCCAAGACCCTCCCTTCACGGGTTGTAGCCATGTACTAAGTAAACTTTATTTTACTACACTTTTAAATGGTATTTATAAACAAATATTAAAGTCTTACAAGAAATATATATGTAATCTTTAAATATTTTATTTGAAAACAAAAGATATAACCAGGACCGGAACTCGAACCCGAGTCTCCCACGTATCCGTCGTGGTGCTTACCCACCTCAGCCATCCTGGTTCGCTTCTCGTGTTTTAAAAAAATATCGAAAAAATTATAAAATCTAACAATAAAATAATAGATACAAATTAAACATATTTCGTTGCACATTATTTTCAATCTGAGTAGTACGGCACATTATAGTAAGGATTATTTTTTTAGAAAATCCCTAAACGTGGTATTATTATGTTCATCCTCTTTTACAACAGTTTATCCGATTTTAAGGCGTAAACACAAATAGTTAGGTATATAGGAAACATATTGTTTGGATCGAAGACATCTCTAAGCCGCCTGAGACCTGATAAGCGATCTTCTCAGGACAGGCAAGGAACGATTTGGGCTTCAAAACTTGGTCTTGGGAGTTTCCATCTGCTTCCGGCCCATTGAGGTTTTAGTTTCTACGATTATTTATTTTCAATGGAAACTTAATATTAAATCTTCCTGGTAAAGAATCTTTAAGACATCGTTCCCTACAGCCATTTACCTTAAGCGTTTATTGGGGTAATTATTTCTGTCAAGTTCTTTCCGTTCTCGAAATGTCTACTCCAAAAATAACATTAAAACTTTAAATTAAATTTAAAATAGTATAAAAACCCAATAATAATGACTTACAAAATAAAATAGTTTAGCTAGTGAGATAATGCGCACGGAGAGTAAAAATTATTGAATCAGTCCCTCCTGAGGCTCATCCAGCCTATAAAAGTGGGTTCCCTAAATTGGGGAAATATTGTACGGTTGAGCTTGATCTCAAAAAAATCCCATAACCAAACAACTGTTGTCCTAGAAATAGTACAGGCGTACCCATGTACAAGCGCAAGTCTCGTCATAAAACTACTTAAAAAATGTCTGTGTTTACCAGACACTATCAATCAATCTAGATATATTGATCAAATGAGGCGTTTAGTATCAAAACCAGTTCGATCCCATTTTTATAAAAAATAATTTTAAAGTGTGTCCCATCCCATACAAAGTCAGCCACAAAGTAGTTGTACAACAAAATCCAAGATCCAAGCTTACTCAGTTTCCCGCTGCGAGCGTTATTCAAAAACGGACTACAACCAACTGTTGAAGATTCTAATGTAAGCGAAAATGAAGATATTTTAACTGAAAATAATTTTATTTAGCAATTTTCTTTTTCTTTCTATTATATAATTTTATAATATAGCAATTCAATTGATTTTTATTTTAATATTTTAATAGTAAATATCTACTACTTTTTTTTTGCTTGTCTTATAATAATTTTTTTTATAATTTATTTTAAATATTCAAAAATGAAAAGAGACCTTACATAAATGCTAAGACCGTGGAAAAATTGCCAACGAAAGTGTGTTTTTTTTTCTATCTACCCTGAGGATGCCTGAATAGGCGAAATATTGCACAGATAATTTCAATTTCTGTTTTAGCTTGGAGACTAAATGGCTTTTCGTTGGGATTTTTTCCACAGTCTTAACATAATTTATTTTATTTTTACATGATATAATTTTTCAAATAAAATATTTTTTTTTATATAATAATTAATAATTACTTTAATAATAATTAAAAAAAATGATTTTTTTCACTACAGCATGTGTTATTATCTTCACAGTCATCTTACTTTGGGAAACTGATTTAAATTCGCAGTTTAAAAAAGATTCTGTCATTTCAATCTATGATAATTCAATTAATTAACATTAATTATTATTTTTAAAAACGGTTTTAAATATTGCATATTGGAGAATCCTCAATATTTATTTTTCATCGTACAAAATAATTTCATCAAAAATACGGCAAATTTATGTCATTAGTTGACTAAGCATTCAATTTGGTTATTAATTAATAAAAAAATTAATACGTTATGAACCCCGCGAATCGACTAAAATAGTTTCTAGTTTCAGTCTACTGATCTAATAACAACCTACTTTTGACGTGTCTGAATTAATAATTTGTATAAAATGTTCCAAAAGATGGTTATGAATTTTTAAAACGTTTTTCGGCTCTCCTTAAAAATTTTATGAAATGGATCGAACTGGTTTTGATAGTAAACGCCTCAAATATTTTTTTAAAAATATTTCGATTATTAATCACTGACGAAATAGTGATTTATTTATATATATATATATATATATATATATATATATATATATATATATATATATATATTCAAACAAAATATGGATTGTTACAGCATTACTAATGTTTGGAGTTCCTTTTTTTCTTGATTTAATAATTTATTACAAAATATATTTTAATTATCTTGTTTTTGTTACTGGAGTACATCTTTCTTAGTCAATCATTAATTTATTACAAAATACATTAATTTAGAGCTAGAGAGAACAATAACATACATAATAAAAGTATAAATTTCAAACATAACCAATATTAAACCACTAAATCAAAAACAAGCAATGGTTTGCTTGTTTGTTTATTAGTTTAACGTCACTTTATGTTCCTATGGTTAAGTGGACGATGCTACCGTGTGAGTTCTAAATTTTTTCTATGTGGATATAATCAGAAAAGGGTTCTTTACTTTTAGAGGGATCGAGCACCTAATAACGCACAGACTCATGTCCGCCATTATGAGTCCCCTCCGAAGGACGGCATAATCAAGAATTTTTACTTACTTAAAAAAAGGCTGTGCAACCGCGAACTTGAAGACACGGTCGAAACCAGAAGAAATACGTGATGAATTGATTATATAAAAGACCTTTTATATATTAGAGAATATTTAATTAAGTTTCTATTGTTTATACATATTCAAATTGATACTATAAATAAATGTGTTGAAGATTTCCTGGTTTTCTTTCCTGTAATAATTTAAATGTTCCCTCTTTTTTCTTTCGTGTATCAGTTTCACAAGCCATAGCAGGTCAACTATCCTAATATCAATCAACTTTATCAAAGTAGAATATGAGTGTAATGATTCTATAGGAGGACTAAGCTAAAGTAGAAGTTGGTTGAAGTTTTAACTTATTTGAGACTCGAGTTAAGTCATTGAAACATCATTGAAAGATCTTGGGGCTGGGTGAGCTCCAGGAAGGTTTATAATATAGATCCCACAGAGTTGATCCATGGCTAATAACGTATTAAATAATCGATCTGTCACAACTGGAATTGAACCTGCCACACCTGATTTGTTGGCTTAAGTTTTAACTCATTCGAGACTTAGATAAGTCGAGTCAACGAAGCACTTAAACATCACTCCAGGATTAATACGATATATGGAACTACATAATCGCTTGGGAGTGGATCGAAGCTGGGAGAAGTGTGGTCGCTGTTGGGTATTACCCGGGCGGTAAACACAATAATGGGATAGGTAACAGTGGGTGTTTACAATCGACCGATTAGGTTTGCCGAGGAACAACATTTCCTGTAGTTATCTAGACAGGGTAATGGGCGCGTCACGCGGATCGCGCAGCCCTCTCCAGAAGGTGGGTACCCCCGTCTCTCAGGTTACAATTACACCTGGTGTCCTGACAGTCCCACTTCCAGTGTAATTATCCAAAACGAGAGTGATCTACTGAACAACACCTGTTCTGCGCCGGGCCGATGGTAATTGATCACGATGTATAAGAGATTACAGTCCAGCTTATCAATTATTAAAGTCAGTTCTATATATACAAAATATTAAGCAAAGGAAAAAATTGCATTTGAAGTTTGGACCTGAACATTTGAGAATTCCGTCCAATATCCAAGACTAGAATTTATTTGCAAAATGATGCGCAATGCCCAGTCTCTTTAACAAAAATGTGTTCAAAACTGAAATTACGTATTTAAATAAATAAAAATGAGCAAAAACACAAAAAGATAAAAAAAATAACTAAAATTCAATTGTAAAACAAAAGCAAAAATCATTTAGTGCTTAAATTTATATTTTTTTATTTATAGCGTTTGCCTTGAGTTATCATTAAGTAAGAAATTATTTCTATGATATCAAACCGGACCATTTTCTTTCCCATGTATCTACAGCCCCGGTGAATAAGTCGGATTTTGTTAACTGCTTTTAGATAACCGGAATCGTACCATTCTCGTAGTTTTTGGCTTGAAATGGAGTTGTAATAAATACAGGAGCTCTTTTTTAAACCAATGCCTAACTTAGCCCCTTATTCACTACGAAAATAACTCGATTCCGCTTACTTAAGTACAAGAAACTCATTTTGGAGAAAATTAGACTTAACCACTTATTCATCGGGGCTGTAGATATATCTCGACATGTCACGTCCAATGCAGCATATATCACATTAACATTCCAATCTGGCTCAATGATCAGCGACAGCAAACTCACACTAATATGTACAATAAATTATTCATAATAGTTCAATGAGAATTAGTCACTTTTATCTTCCTATTCAGTTCTTTATCTCTAACCCTTATCTTATCTTAGTTCTGCTCTACCTTAGTCACCTTGTAGTATCTTATCAATCTTTTGTTCATTGTTTTGTTTTGTTCTGACCATTTCGATTGGTATAAGAATAGTACAGGTCATATATACAGGGTGTCCCGAATTTAAATGACAAAACTTCAGGAACTTATAGAGGACCGAAAAACTAAGACAAAAAGTCCTTTAGAGATTTGTTCGTTTTTGCTTAGTTTTAGAGAAAATCGCAAACAAATAAACAAAACAAGTTTTCATTTTTATACTTATTTATTTACATTTATATTTATGTTATGTTCTTTTTCATGTAATTATTGCTCAAAATGTTGTTCTCTTGCACTAATGCAAGCATTATATCTAGCACTCACTTGATAAATTGCAGCTAAACATTGTTCTGATGATATTTGGTGCACTGCATCTATGACTCGGTCTCTTAATTGATCTCATGAGTTAATTGACACCGCATAAACTTTCTGCTTCAAGGTTTTCCATACGAAGAAATCCATGGGTGTCATATCAGGTAATCTGGGTGGCCAAGGTACTCCTCCTCCACGTCCGATCCATCGTTGTGGATAATTTATAACCAGCCAAGCTTGAGCAACTCTGATGTAATGAGCTGGACAACTATCGAGTTGGAACCACATTTCAATCCGTTGTTGTAAGGGAATGTCATCTAAATAATTAGAAAAGTCGTTCTCCAAAAAATGTGTAAATGTGATAACATTCAATCTTCCAGGTAAAAAATATGGTCCCACCAGTAATCCGTTCCAAATTCCAAGCCAAACGTTAATAGCAATTTCATGCTGAAACCTATTCCCTCTAATAGCTCTGGGATTTTCAAGAGCCCATACATAATAATTTCTTTGATTAACAATTCCTCCTCTTGTAAAGGTAGCTTCATCGGTCCATATAATTTTTAATGGAAATAAATTATCATCGCGAATTTTTAAGAAACCAGTTACGAATATTCAATCTCTTGACATAATCTTGAGGTAATAAATTCTGAACTTTTTGAAGATGGTATGGGTAGCGATTATCACCTTTCAAAGTTCGCCATATTGCTTGCCGCGATATTGCTAATGCAGCAGATGCTCTTCGGATGCTAGTCTCAGGATTATCGAATTATCGAAGTAGCGTTGGACGCAATATCTTCTCCGATAATCTGCTCTTACTGCTGCCTGGAATTGGTCGCCTTCATTACATATTAAGAATGAACCAGTCTCATGTAATCTATTAAAAGTTAACGAAAAGACTCGTCGATTAGGCACTCGTCTATTTGGAAATCGGCGCGCATACTCCCGCACCGCTTCTAAAGCATTACCGTTACAGAAACCATACACAAAAATCATATCAGCGGTTTCAACATTAGAATATGTATGCGGCATTGTGACTGATGCTATTCACACAAAAATATCTGAGTAACTGACTGAAGACTGATTTAGGAATCATAATCCTAGAAGGAAGCCAAA
This sequence comes from Arma custos, assembly GCA_037127475.1. NCBI lineage: Eukaryota > Metazoa > Arthropoda > Insecta > Hemiptera > Pentatomidae > Arma > Arma custos. Next base: position 59,903,724 of record CM073765.1, read on the forward strand.
ATGCAAACAAATAAAATAATGTAAAGGATAACATTAAGTATTTACATATCTCACTGCCTAGCCTGACCAACTTTGAAAGGTGATAATCGCTACCTGTAACATTTTTGTTTTATTTCTTTTTTTGCGATTTTCTCTAAAACTAAGCAAAAACGAGCAAATCTCTAAAGGACTTTGTGTCTTAGTTTTTCGGTCCCCTATAAGTTCCTGAAGTTTTGCCATTTAACTTCGGGACACCCTGTATAATATTTTTTTCGTGTATTCGATATAGGCAAGGTTATAAATTTGTGGTAATACTATGGAGCATTTGAAAATATAATAATAATTATATTTTTATTGAGTTGTGTGCTACTTCAGTTCTGAATTTGTGGTGTAGTTATAATCTTGTTGAAGATTTTTTAGATGATTATTATGACATACCATTGATGCAAAGTCTTGAATATGAAAACACTTTAGTTTCCGATACATAAAGGTTGAGGATTGATGTTTGATACAAAATTCGTTTAGTGTCATTTGTAAGGCACTAAAACAATTTATAGTTCCATAGGTAAAATAAGTTTGAAGATAGGCACTGATGAATAAACCTTGGCACAGTTTATTCACTCTCCAAAAAAGTGGTGTTTATTACTATTGATACTTTGATTTTGAAAATAAATATTAGAAACAATTGTTTAAATCGTTTTTTATAGTTGTCAAACAATCAATATCGGAGAGACCTGTGGTCTAGTGGTTAGCTGAACATCCTACTAAGCCCAAGATCGCGGGTTCGTAGCCTTCAGTTGAACTTAGGATTTATTAAAGGGAGTGAATGATATTAGGTACGCGTTAACAATCCCTGATTAAAAATGGATAAGCAAAATTTAGAGCTCCCGCTGTAGCATTGGCTGATTAGCCATAGCTGCATAGTCCATAGTTGATGCAAAGTGACATAAAATGAACAATCAATAGATGGAATAACCTAATCAAATAAAAAATCCTGGTGCAGTTCTGGTCTTGCGAAAGATCACATGACATATTTTCAATAAATATTACCGACAATTGTTTAAACTTTTTTTTCCCGTTGTCAATCAATACCCACTCTTTGACAGTTGAGTCGACAACTCGTTTCATGTCGCTAACAAGGCGGGTCGGATACCGGGTCACCGCAAATGTTTAATTCGACAAAAGGGTCGAATAGGTGAGAGCAATCCATTTGTAGTCGGGAAAGTAGTTGAGCGATCCGAGCCGGGAATCAAAGAGCGGGTAAAATAGGAGGGAAATATGTGAAAATTAGGGGTAAAGTGGAGGTAAAGTGGGGGTAAATTGTTAACAGTTAGGTGCAAATTGGTTTGGTTGTAATAGGACTGTGGTGGTTCGGACTGTGGTGGTCCTGCAGCTGACGGCCCATTCCGGCACAGCCCGTCACCCCCTCCCCCATCTGCTGTTGATATTAACACTCTGGGCTACTTATATTAAACCCCAGGCTTTCCTTTTCGTTGACAGATTTTTATTTTATTTTATTTTTTTTTAACGAAATATCTGTATTCTTCTCTCGAAGACACTATTGGTGAAATATTATTTCATATACTACTTTACTCTTATAAGGGCGCCATCACTGATCAATCTCGTGTCCTCTTGTTTGTTTAATTATTTAAAGTCACTTTATGTTCCATAAGCATAAATATATAGGCATTTGATCGCAGGTAACGTATGACAATAGGATAGGAGCAGATATTAAGAACTGACTTACAACGTAAGCAAATGCAACTTTACAATGAGGAGTATCAAGTCGAGTAAACTCATTTCCAGACGAACTAAGTTAACTCTGTATACTCGTAAGACTATATTGTTGTTGTTACCGCCATGTTATCCGCCATGTTGTTACCAACGACTACAAAACTTGGACTACCACAAAGCCGGAAGACAATAAGCTACAAATTTTCGAAAGAAAAGTATTCCAAAGAATCTTTGGTGCCGTTAGTATTTATTCTCTATAAAAATAAATGTTTATAATACAAAGTTCTACATATGGTTGAAATTATTTTATTAATGTGATTTTATGGAAATAAATAACAAAGGTACCGACAGTCTTTATTCAACTGTCTTAAGGAAATATTCTGGCCATTGGGTCGTGTTTTGGTTTTAAGAATATTGAAGTATGATGAATTTGTTTATAGGAAGTAGGTCAGACCTTTAACAGGTAAAGTTTGTAGAGAGATAAAAATCCTTCCAGGTAGAAAGGGAAATGGTGAATGTAAAAGAAAGCATTTTGCTAAATTTCTATGGGCAATTGTGATGAATTATAAGATATATATTATCTTTATTAAATAAAAGTTTATTAGATAGTAATAAAATAAAAAGCGTATGAGAATAAGTAATACAAGACCATACGAGAGTATGTAAAACAAATGAGAGAGGAAGCAGACAAATTAAAAATAACAAAGATTGCCTAGAAAGAGAACAATACGGAAAGGAATTAACATAAATCAATGTTCTTGTAGAAAATAAAGAAAAACTTAAGGGTACTGCGTGGTCGAAAGAAGGAAGTAAAGGCACGCAGAAATGATGAGAAAATTCGGGGGGGGGGGGAGGGTGATAGAAAAGTAATAATATCCCTGTAGTCTTAAAAGGCCGTTTCATGGACAAAAATAAAAAATTATGAATTATGAGTTTATAAATAATTATGAAATCCCACACACACATATTTATAGGATACAGTGAACACCTTCATATTATATATTCTATCTATAACGAAAATTTTATTAGACAATAAAAAAATAAAATTTTCATAAGATAGATTTATGTATAGGCGAGTGGCTCTGTGGTAGAGCACTAAGTTGCCATGTCGAAAATCCTGGTTCAAATCCCGCTGCTGGCAAGACTTTTATTTAGTCTGTTAGTGGTTGGAGATGGATTCTACGGGATCCAAGACCTTCCTGGGGCTCAACCAGCCTCAATAACGTGGGTACACAAAATAAGGTAGAAAAATCTGATGGTTGAGCATGATCTAGGACAAATCATCACCCTGCCCAACCGTTTTCCATGAAACAGTACAGTCCTTACATTGTACTGAACCCCAAACTGTTTCAAGAGCTGTAGTGGTACAGGTTTTTGTTTTGTTTTCCTTTCACCTAAAACATTTATTAAAAAAACATTAAATAGTTGAAAACGTTTTTTGTTATTTCATAAATATGGCTCTTTTAAATTTACTTACAATAAACAAGAATCCCTCCCTGAACATGTCTTTGTAATATCTGTGTACTATTAAATGGAGAAAAAAAAAAAAAAACAGTTCGCCAAACCACTTGATTGCACAATCGTTGGCTTAAAAACAGTACAGTCCAAATTATAAACTCCAAAAACGCGTGTGCTGTAGAGTTGATGTATTTTTGAATTTCAACGACTTTAAAAATGTATTTGAAGTAAAAAGATGAAAGCTACGAGATATGCTTACTACACAAGATCATTAAAATCAAATAGACCTTTGTCTGATGTAAAATAAAATTCAAAACACGTTTTTATTGTGTGCAATGAAGTTAAATATAATAAAACCAATCATTTTTGTTTATTAATTGAATAAATACAATTCAAAGTATGTTCATAACAGACACGTGCACGAAGTTTTTGTTTTTACACAGGTACTCAAACCCAGGTACACATTTTGTTGCAGCTGTCAAACACTGCCGGTGCTTTTAGAGTGGTCAATGACATCCCAATGCTTTTTTTTTTACGTTTTGATTTATAGTGCCTATGCCGCAAAGAAGTTTGGAAACAAAAAAGAAATTTTCTAAAAAATTATATAAATATTTGTATTTGTGTGGTTTTGTATTTGTGTGATTTACATTCGGCACTTTGTATTTATAGCTGTTCCTATTATGTTAGAAATTAATTGTAAGAAGCTTAAACAAAATTTAAAAAACGATACATATGTGTATATATAGAGAGCGGAGTGGATCAGTGGTAGAGCATTGAGTTGTGCAGAAGATCCTGGACTAAATCCCGCTTACTGGCTGATTTTTATTTAATATTTTTGCCGCCGAAGATGGAACCTAAAGGATCTAGGACCCTCCGGGGGCTCACCCAGCCTCTATTAAGTGGGTATCCATAATAAGGTGGAAAATCTGGCTGCTGAGTGTGATCTAAGAGAAGTACTGCCATTTTGTTATTCAAGTACTGCCAATTTTCTCTACTTGACTTTATGCCATGGTATTATGTATCATTCACGCCATTATATTTACTTGTTGTATTGTTTCAATACAACCAAAAAACTACCAAACAGTAACAACCAACCAAAAAATTATTATACACTCGTATAGTGTAGAGTTTAAATAAATTATAAACAAATTTGGTCATATAATTGCTCGATAGGCTTTAAATAAACAATCTTTTACGCAAAATAACGAAGAAATTGCGGTAAAATCAGTAATACAACCGCGAATAATGGTTTTTGGAGTGTTCACTTTATTCTTCTACTGTATGAGAATTAATACTACCTTTAATTATGTTTAAAAGGGAAACATATAATAAACATTTTATTGACCATATAATTCCTTGAGAGCCTTTAAATAAACAACTTTTATAGTAAAATAACCAGAAATCGCGGTAAACTTAGTAATGCCAGCGTGTATAATTGTGTTTGGACTGCTGACAACGCGTAATGATGGCCCCTTGGCATTACCTGGGCCATTCAGCTCCCGCCATTGAGTGCCCTCACATAACTCACCCTGTCATCGCTATCCCGAGGCTAATGGTCCGTGAAGTCGACGGGAACATCACGTACGGCTCAGACCAAAATATTTCGGCCGCATCTGCCTCTCCCTTGAGGTTTGTCCTAACGTCTTAATTTCATTCAACGACACAAGGGACCGTCACTAAAAAAAGAGATCACTCCCTCCAACAAGGACTATCGCTTTTCCCAAACACTATCCGATCCCGGGGTAAATGGCGCGACCAAATTGGGCTCAATGATGTCCTCTTGTGAGCATTGTCCTCCGCAGGACTTCTTGTACCACGCATGTTATTCAATGTCAAAGCAGCCATACTGATTTACCGACTTCAACAACAGTTGTAATGGAATGGGATATTTCTTTATTCAGTATCCAAACAAAGTTCTCTTTCTTGTGAAGAGCAAATTGTTATCGTGGCTCATTTTTCTTCTGGAGGAGTCCACCGTGTGGAGTGCCCTTTCTTCATATTCCTAAAGAGTATTGACCCAGAACCATTTGTTACATACCGCATAGAAGCCCAAACATAGGAAAAAAATGTAAGCAGCGCAGGACCATTTCCATACCGTCAATCGGGTTTACATTGCCCACTATTAAATTTCTAGTAAAAAAATTGTGTACTTCTCTATCAGTAAGAGAGGGAAAACAAATTTATAAACTTGGGGGAAGGCTTATAGATTTGATTTATGGTGTTTAAAAATATTTTCATATCTTCTTGTTCATCAATAATTATAAAACTTGGTGGGCAAAGTTATTTAGATAACAGAGGTAACTTTGCTCACCAGATGTTATCTATTGAAAATGCCTCAAAATTCACATCTGGGCAATGTTAACCTTTGCAGGGGGTAAGCTGAACCAACATAAACATGAGAATAGTTTAAAAAAAATTATTTATTATAGTTTTGTTATTTTCATATATTATATTTATACTAGGCATTCCTTAAATTAAAAGATTATTGTTACCTATAAAATTTCAGTAGAAAACTATGAGCACATTAATAAAAAAACAATACATGTAGGTAATAGTACTCAAACTGTTTGAAAAAATTTAGAGATATACACTTCAAAAATGTATTTTTCGTGGCGTTCCCTTGGAGATGGAGATGCAGCACAAATAGAAATAATTTGAAAAACTTATCCCTACGGGCTTCACAGATCAAAGTTGATAAACTACTCAAAATGCTTGCTTTCAGTTACTTTACAAATTATTTAGTTTCACACTGATAAGCTACCAATAAATTGAAAAACTCTTGTCAACAGTATAACTAACAGATCTGATTATTTGCAGAGCACTCAGTGGCCATTTTTGTAACCATTGTTTGGCGCCGTAACTTTTTTTTTTAAATGGGCAAAAATACCTCGGTGGGTATAGTAACCCCGGTTGACGGTAGTTATATTTTCACAAATATGAAATTGAATCATTCAAAAAATCTAATGGGCGATTCCATTCTAATAGTTTTGAAGATTAAAAAACTTTAGCCCAGTTTAGCGACTTTTGGTAGGGAGAAAACTAATGGGCTCGCGTCACTGACATGCTTGAGGGGTATTGCGTGAGACTGGAGACATCTTGCGGCCTATGTACGGCGTATACAAAATTCTGGAGTAAAACAAACACTTACCAGTTGACGTTTCACCTATTCAGGCATTATCAAGACACCAAAAAGAGTTAGATAAATCACATCTCTAAGAAATACAGCTGGGCCAATGCTGTGTACTAAAGCATACTAAAGCCTGTAAGCATCAATTTGATTTTGAGAATGCTAGAGTTATTTACAAGGAGAGTGATGGCTCTAGAAGGAAGTTGTTCGATGCTATGCAGATTGCGCAAAATATTGACATTAATTATAAAACATATTGTAGAAATTTGAACTAATTTTATTCTGCAACTTAGAATATTTTAAAAGATAAATCTTGCTAACTTTTGCTAATGTGTTTAAATTTGTATGGGATAGTATTACTTGATATACTTTGTGGATCAGCTGAGTCTATAACCTTCCCAGTTAGTTGCGTATTACCTTCCTTTCAGTTGTCTGTTGAACGTTTTGGTGGTTGGGTGCTGTTTCAGGTTGAGACTGATTGGGCTGTTGATTGTGGGATGAACTGCACTTTCTTCTTGAGATGTGATTTATCTAACTCTTTTTGTGTCTTGATAATGCCTGAATAGGCGAAACGTCGAAAAGTTTGTTTGTTTGTTTGTTCATTTAACGTCACTTTATCCTGCTATGGCTAATGGGGCGATGCTACAGTGGGAGCTCTAAATTTTTCCTATCCAGGTTTAATTAGGATAGGGATTTTTAACGAGTATCTGACATCGTACACAGGCTCGGGACCCCCGTTTAACGTCCCTTCCGAAGGACGGCGTAACTAAGAATTTTTTACTCCCTTAAAAAAATCCTAAGGCCACCTGCCGGGCTACGAACCCGCGATCTCGAGTTTAGTAGTTTGTTACGCTAACCACTAGACCACAGGTGACCGTACGTCGAAAAGTGTTTGTTTTATTCCAGAATTTTTCACATAAGACTTGCATTGTGGCTTTTCTAATTGCATTCTAATAAATGTTAGGGTTTCTTTTTGAGTTTTGAATCTATTTTATTTTTATTTTGAAGTGATAAGATATGTCCTGGGCCGGGATTCGAATATATACAAATATTTAAAATTATAACAATTAATAAAAAAATACAATAAAATAAATTATAATAATATATAATCAGGTAAATCAACAAGATCCTAAATTAAAGTAATGTTCAATGAAAATTCTTTTCCCTGCATCGCAAATTGCAAGAACACGGGGATATGGGATCAGTGAAGGGAATGGATTTGTCTGAACGAGGCACGAACCAGGATAGCTCAGGTGGTAGAGCACTATGACGGAAACATGGGAGACCCGGGTTCGAATCCCGGCTCTGGACACATCTTTTCTCTTCAAAATAAAAATATTTAAAATTATAACAATTAATGAAAAAAAAATTATAAAAGTTTAATAGTTTGTTTGTTTATTTAGCGTCACTTTTATGCCGCTATGACTAATCGGACAATCGTTTAATAGTTGTGCCATTGATACTAACAATAACTTAAAACATCAATCATTAGTTGAACAGGTCGTTTCCTCTCAAATATTTTATTTTTCATAGTTAAATGTCATTTCTTATGAAACAATCGAAAATACACATGATCTAGGTATTGTTGAACTTAACTATGAAAGATAATTATGCCAAAAATGAAAACAAAGTTCATTGACAGCTATGTAAATACATATACAAGTGATATGTAATAAACTATATATTAATTATTAATTGACTGCCAATTCGTCCTATAGGTTTATGAGATGATCACTCAGAACATACCTCAGGAATACCATTGCAAACACGAATATCACCGAATTCAGTTGTATAGTAGTTACATAATACAAAGAATTCATAATAAAATAAAAACGAATTTAAAAATAGTACTTTTGAAATCACAATTACCTTTAATGGCGAATATTAAAAGTTTCAATTTGAAGACACAGGTGCGATACAACACCTGTTACCTGATTACACATTGCCGTGCGGCTTTCAACATGACTTTTTAATACTTTCAACAAATTTATTACAAATGAACAGATGTTTTCGACTCTTTGCAGCAAGCCACAGACCACCAATGTTACTTGATTATCATGCCTATTTTTTCTAATGTCATTTTAAAGTTAAACTTTTATTCTATCGTTCCAAAATTTTTCATTCATCTATCGCATGTTGCATTACAGTGTGGTATTTGCGATATTTTTTTGTAAAGGAGCCTTTTTAAAGACACCTATCCAAACAAACACTATTACTACTCTTATTTAGATTCCGCCTCAAGCTGTTGGGGTCCATTCATATTACTTGAATACAACCTCAACAGACGACAGGGAAGCACTGCTCTGAGATGAGTAGGGAATTGACTAGCTATCTAGCAAGGCTTTGCAGTGACTATTTGATTGTGTACAGTGTGTAGTGTGTAATGTGTAGTGCTACTAGGAAGGGGGGTTTGTGTATTAAGAAGTGGACAGGCAGTGATCATGCTCTGGAGATAAGGCTCCCTTCAAAAAAAGTAAAGACAGGGAAGAGATCGGCCAAGAGGAAGACATGGAAAGCAGAAGAAGCGCCACCGGACGTGACCGGAAGTGACATCGAACAGCTTTACCGCTCTAGCTCATATACTACCAACTGAGGGATACAATTAAACTATTAACAATTAAATTATTAAACTAATATAAATTTATAATGGCAATATTCTAAATATTATAATCTCGGCCGAACTCCTATTTAATTATTACAATAATATAAGATATTACTAATTCTAGATAGCTTAACTAGTTACAATAGTTTCTATGAATATTATAAAATTACACTACAATTTATAACTAATAATTAACACTTACAGTTCACTAGTCCACCGACCGTAAGATTCTTCAAGTATCACAAACTGACACACAGTAACAAACAGAAACAGTTTATTACACTCGCGAGACTGTCACAGTTCACTGATACACTTATTACACGGGCCGGTTCAACACTGACTAGTTTATCACACTGTCACTCACTTATCACAGATCTTGCGTGGTCTACTCTCAGGCTAAGATTGACTGACTCGAGGTGAGGGAAGTCTTTTTATAGGCAAGGCCGAACATTCTAGAACACGAAGGGGCCAGAAAATTCTGGAATCTTCTTAATCCTTTGCCGACAAAAGGAGACGATCTAGAACGGTCCAAATCCTATTTTACCTTCTCCCGCCGACGGATTTAAGCCGCTAATCCTCTTGCTTCCGTCTTCCTGCCGGCGCCCGTAACAATACATCTAAAAACTCGCGGAATTGGGTACCATAGTTTTGCACCCAAAAACACGACAAAACTCTCAAACAAGTTTGCGATAAAAAATCTGGATCTTTCTATTCCCATATCTGATGACAAGAAGGCATTTGAACATGTTAAGGGTTCGGACACAAGACGTACACAAAAGACAGCATCAGACGGAAAGGTCTTCATCTTGCTCCATTCGTTATGTCTTAGGCACCAATTTTCCGTTCACTAGAAATATATTGATGAATTCCCATTATTTTATCTGGTGATTTCAATACAGATTTTAAGACAGAGGAATCTGCTCCACTTACTGAATACTTGAGAGAAGTATTCAATCTTGAAATGACAAATAATAGAAATGTACCAACTACGAGATATGGTACTACAATCGATGCGGTTTTTCCTAGGTACATTCAAAAAATAGAATGTAAGACATTATTTACTTATTTTAGTTACCATAAAATATTAACTACATTTATAAACATTGAGACTCCAGGACTCCAGGAACATTGATAGTATAATTAAAGTTGACATCGATTCATTGATTTAAATAAATATTGCTCTTACTTTTTAATATGCGTTTATCATCTAAATGATTGTATCAATTATTTATTCCGTACTCTAATATGCAAATTGAAATTAAATTTTATAATTGAATATTTTATCTACTATTGATGTCCCATTATCATTCCCATTTATCAATAATGAAGTTAAGATTAAAAACGCAATTTTAATACCCTAAATCGAATAATTTTCCAAAACTTTTTAGTTAAATGCCTAAAAACAGTAAAAAGTTTCACTTGCATCGTGGTTTCATAAAACCACACAACTTTTTATCTCGGTTGTCCTTATTTTTTTTTTACCCAGCTTGCATCCAGGTTTTGTTGTCAACAACCTAGTTTTAAAATTTTTCATAACCCAACAATAGATTTGCATATCTCCGTTAATTAAAATATTATTTAAAAAATCGCAATTTTTCCAAAGATATCATTTTTTTTCATCCTTCACAATTTTTGGACTTTTGAGTATTTGGTCAGGAACTGAACAATTCCAAGTATTGAATCCTTTGTAGGTTATGATGTTACAGGATTTATATATATATACATTTGAACCATTTCCAAGACAACAGTAACCTTTTACAAATCAAATGCTATCCTTTCCAAGTAACAAGCAACCCTTTCCAATTCAAATGTAATCCTTTCCAAAGCAAATGTAACGCTTTACAACTCAATTGTCACCCTTTTTATTTTAATTGTAACCGTTAAATTCTCACCCTTGAAAATGATTTGAAAATTTACCGTACTGGGGAATGGGCAAATTTAGGGCCTCAGAACTCGCCAGGATAAAAACATTTTTTAAATGTGATAATGTTTAGTTCAGTTTACATTTATTTATTTTTTATTTACTTCTTGAGAAAAAAAATAACTTTTTGTTATTTTAATTATTTCCCTCATTTTTGTACTAACAAGAGATGTGAAGAATAAGTTTGTGATGAATTTTTCCTGGCGAGTAACGAGGCCTTAAGCTAGACTTTGGAATTGTTCACGAATTTGTTCCTGATGGATGCTCTATGAAGTTTAACCTCTATTGCGAAAAATTTGAAAGATTGTACTCAAAGTTGTCAAAGCGTTATCCTGCTTTAATCATGGGTTCTAACTCCTACTTCATGCAGACCATCGGATTAATACTTGTTTCGATCTCTGCCCCAGGTTCTTCAAGGGAAAAAAATTGATAATTTTGCGGAAGTTAAAATTGCGGTCCAAGACTTCTTTGACAGTCATTCCGTGAAATTGTATAAGCATATAAGAAATGGAATAATGGACTATTGTTTGAGTATATTTGTTTGAAATACTATAATTTTTTTTATACACTCTATTAAATACCTTCATGGACTCAATTAAATTGTATCTTCTATTTATACCCGAGAAACTATTCAAAGTTATATTCGAGATCACTTAGTCGATCTATAGGGTAAATCCAGTATCTGACAATCGTTTGAGCAATGGCAGACCGGAATTAACGGATTTCAGTTTAAGTGTCGGTGGAATTTCATGGCCGCGCATTCCTTTCTCTAATAAATTGCAACTGAATGAATTCCGAACCACTTGTTAAGTTATGAACCATGCCATTGCAGGTCAATTGAACCTTGATTTGATCTTCTTTGATTAATTTAATCAACTCCAGGAACGTTTTGATATGTGAAGATTTTTCGTTACTTTCATTGATTTTTCGTTAAGAGCCATTATTATTTAAGAAATCTTACATGTTTAAAGATATCTATCTATCTAATAGCGCTATGGTTCTTGCAGAACCTCAGTGATTCTCCTCCACTCCGATCTGTCTTCGGCTGACTTTCTCCATAAGCCGACACCCAACGTCCGAAGGCTCGACGTTCGAACCTCCTCTACATCTTCAGTCAACGAAGTCTAGGTCTCTCTCTGCGCCTCCTTCCACCCTGGGGTGTCCCTCCATAATCATTTTCGGTAATCTACTTCTTTCCTTTCTTTGTACGTGCCCCATGCCATCTTATCCTAGCACTCTTAATCGTGGCAACGATATCTGGTGTACCCTATAGATTTCTAAGTTCCTCGTTTGTCTTCTTCGCCAGCGATCTCCTTCTTTTGTAGGGCCAAAGATCTTTCTGAGGACTTTTCATTCCCACATGTTTTATGATATTCCTAACGAAAATAATAATATTGCAAAGCAGAAAATGGTCCTTAAAAAAAATCTTAAATATTTAGCAACCTCTACAGTTACCAACCATGACGGGTCTGGTGTTCAGTAATTGCTAGAGACAGTACTGTTTCTTGGACAACGGTTGTGCAGGGAGCTCATTTGTCTTAGATCACGCTCAACCGCCAGAGTTTTCCAACTTATTTTGGGTATCCACTTTATACTCTCTGGCCCCCCAGGAGCAGCCATCTACAGCAGCTTTCACATTAAATAAAAGTTAGTGAGATTTGATTTGAGATAAGTGTCAGTTAGTGAGATTTGAAATCAGGCATGGCAACTGAGCCACTCCGCACCCCATCCAAAAATACACTCCACCTAATAAAGAGAAAAAAATCATAACAGAAATGGTTTTTAATTAATAATATTATATAAAAAAGTTTATAGCGTCGTTTACCAACGGATGGAGGATCTACTTTTTATTTAGTCTATTGTCGTGCTAGATCAGTTAAATTATAAATATTTTAAAAATTGTCAAATCTCAAAGCCATTATTCCAGACTTTTTTAAACCTCTAGACTTTTAGCACTTCATTTTCCCATTGCCTCTTTCTTTTGTATTGTCGGCGCTTTTCATCTTGTCGCTTTTGGCGGTACTCTTCTGTGGCTCCACGTGCACGGCTCTACAGCATGCTGAATTTCTTTTTTTCTTTGGTAACACCCGCACACTGCTCGTCATACCAACAGCTCGAGTTTATTTCTGTTCCAGTCCCAGTAATTCTTCGGCTGCTAGAGGAATTGATTGAGCCCACCTTCATCAATGGAACTATCTTCCGATATTTCTAGTTTGCATAATCTTTGCTCCAGGTCAGCCATGTATGAAGAATGAACTCCTTCGTCTTTAAGCTTCAGGACGTTGTATCTCTTTGTCCTCCTGTGATAGGTAAGGAATATAAAAGAACGCCTTTGAGGCCTGTGATGGCTGGATAGTGTTCAGAGTCCACTTAGAGCATCTTACGTCTAGTAGATTAGATATGTTCCTGAATCTGATCAGAATGTCGTCGATCTGATTTAAAGTTATTCCATCCGGTGCGTAAATGTTTTCATGAGGTTACATAGAACTTCCAATGATAAAGTCATGTGTGGTGGCAACGTTTATGGTTCTGAGGTCTTTGTCAGTGCTATGTTCATGCAAGCTATGCTGACCTATGGCTGGAGAATTAATCGCTTCCTTAGCAATTTTTGCATTCATATCATCAGCAATAAATTTAATGTCATATTTGGAATACTGATTAAAGGCTATAATAGAGTTGGTTATAAGGTTGTAGAATGCTTCTTTACCATCTCTTTCAGCGCATGGACATTTAATAGGCTGTAGTTTAGATGCGTAATACACATATTGTAGGGCTAACTTCTTTAAAACTTATCACCAAGTTTGTATGTTCATTATAATTATGGAGTATTTAAAATCATTAATTAGTTTAAAGCGGAGTTACGATGCATGCATCCAGTAAATATTGTTCAAGTAATAGTGTCACGAAGATTAATAATTAGTTTAAAATAAAATTATTTGTTTTATAAATTTATTATAAATATTATGATTAATAAATAATAATTCTAGCTGTACCTCATAAATTTTAGTTTTAGTTATGATCGCTATTTTGAGTCACCAATTCATAGTTTCAGGAAGTCATGTGTAACCCATACCAATTTTTTTAATTGAATTTCATTTCTCAGAGATGGATATTAATTTTTAAGTTTATTAATTATTAGTTAATATTTTACACAGTTCTAACATTGAATATATAACAAAAATATAGGAAGTTTCCAGGTACAGAAGCTTTTAGTGGATCCAGAATACGTGAACTGGAGCTTCCAAGGGACAAATATTTCCCTTCAATTAGTGGCCTCATTATGAACCAGATTGGAATTTATATTATCCTCCCATAGAGCCTTTGTACCTCCATCAAAATTGGACTGTGTTCGAATGTTTCCAATTTCCCCATCTGCCTATGTTAATTCTTTAATTTACTGTTTATTCGAATTACTATACACTATCAGATTTAAGTCATTTGTATCGTAAGATGTTTTATATATATATATATATAATAGACATGGATTCTGTTTATAAATAGGAAGACTATGTAGGATTAATAATGTAACCTGCAAACAAGTGAAGTGTATAAGCTTTCTGTAACATATGTTTTATTTATAATTAGTGTTTTGTTTTATGTTTTTAATTGTCACATAATTACATTCAAAGTATCCATTTTCCTTCTCTCTTCTTTCCAAGATTTATTAGCACTAGTTGCCGTAAAATGCGGTCTTCTGGCAATCGTAAGATATGAAAGAAATACCATATTCTCTTCTTCTCCATTGTGCTGGTGATTTGGAAAATCTCTCAATAAACAGATTCATTAAGGAGGGGAAAAAAAGTCAAAGTCCTATGGGGGAATAGACTCAGGATCAGATGATTATGTATCAAAATAAATTATTCTAATAATATAAACAGAATCCATGTTTTTTTCTTTGTTATCTAATTCCCAATTGCTTCCACTGACAACCAGTGCTTGCGGTTGTAATAAGCAGGCATAGATATTTTACTTTCGTTATGGGTATGATTGAATTGGTCTCTAAGGCATGTCGTTTTCGTTGTTTCCTGCCTTTGTTTAGGAAGCTCTCGGAGTTTGTTTTGAAGAAACGTTGAGTATTTCTGCCTGTTCCGGGACATCTGGAGCCTGCTTTCTTCTCTTGAACTAGGTCGCTGAAGGTTTCAGGTATTAAGTTGGAAGAGGTGACGATTTCAAAAGAGACCGCTCTCATATCTCAAAGAGCATATGTCAGAGCTGTCACAATACTTGGACCCTTAGGCATGACTTTACTGGGGGTGGTTTCTCTCAAGGCTGGGTCGGGGGGATAATAAAACCTTGGGGTTGGTGGAGGTATGGTTCGCAGTATGAGGTTCAAAAAAAGACCTAAGTTATTGCTAATGGCTTTCGTCAAATAGTCACATTTTATCTACCAAAGCAAGAATTGTACATTGAACGAAAGTAAAATATCTATGCCTGCTTATTACAACCGCATGCACTGGTTGTCAGTGGAAGCAATTTGGAATTAGACAACAAAGAAATATTGATCTTTTACTTCTTTGTTGTTTTTGATTGCTCTCAATAATTTCCAAGGATTTATTACAATGATGAATCATACTCCATTCAAATATTTTGAAGGTATAATAATAATTCTTAAGAGACCTATTTCCCGAATAATATTATTTTTCTATTCAATTCTATCTTGAATAATTTTAGTTGGCATTATAAAGTATATTTGGGGAAGAAAATGGTCCGGGCGGAGGCCAGAGAAATAATTTCTAAAATAATGCATCCCTATTTAAGAAATCATTTCCCTCACCTTCATCCGGACCATATATTCATATCCTTTCTTCCCAAATAATACAAAACAGTTGTATATTCATGGTAGTATATTTAAAATAATTAACCTATAAAGGAATATAACTATGTATAAGTTCTAAGAATGACCATGGAGAACATTTCAAACTCCAAGAAAATTTTTTTAAATTTAATTAACAACTATTAAAAGGTTGATAATGTAAAGATTTATGAGTACAATTATTCAAATATTAACGTACTTATAAGTGATAAGAATATATTAATGAGTAGAAAATTGAAAATTACTTAAAAAGTCGAAATGTATTACAAATAAAGAAAAAATTTTTACTGGAAAAAGGTTTTAATCACTTTAATGAACTGTAGTATACTTAAAATTATTAACCTATAAAGGTATATAACTGTATTCATACTATAACTATATAATTTTAAATTGATATACAATCCTTATATTAACCAATACTATTTCTGATTTTTCTCTAAACATTTTTAGTTATATTAATTTTTAAACCATTAGAAATTTATAATGTCGCATATTTTTTTTTCTTAAAGTGGTCTGGACTAGTATATTCTGGGATATTCTGATGATTTTTTTCTATAGACCTAAGCCGTATCGCATTCCCTGGTTCGCCTCTTATTCAACAAAGTTGTCGACTGTATTCAACCTTTCGGACATTTATTTATTTTCTGATATTTATTATACAAAAAAATAAAAGAAGACGAAGATCTATTTACAAGGCGGCCACCACGTGCGCGGAACACTCCAGGTCTTCGGCGATGTGGAAGTATCCATGGCATTGTCAACAGATTTTTTTTGCCTCTTCCAGGTGGGCTTCTGGCGCAGATGTGGACCACTCAACCAGGATCATCTTGGTCCGAGGGCGTACCGAAGAGTAAAAAAAACTGCTGATAGAATCAAATTTTCCACGGTTATTCCGAGGCTAATGCTCTTAACACGCATATCCTACGCATTATGGAATCCTTCAGAGCATTTCCATTTACCGGTCATGAAGAGCAAAGGGAGGGGAAAAAAATTCATTAATACAAAGAAAAACGAATTTCTCACTCAAATGGTTCTTATTATGGACTCGTACGACGAAGGATGTGCCCGTGTAAAATGTTAATTCATAGACCAGAAAACCTCTCGACTGGAAGAACTTAGGGCCGGGTTATCTTCCTAACGACCACCCAGTCACTACCAGCGCTTTCATAATATTTGACCAATGCATTATTTAATCCGCACAATATTTTATAATTACTGTATAATTTAACGTATTAGATCATTACAAGAACCATGGAAAAGGGAACAATAGGCTGTTTAAAATATCAGAAATAAACATTTGAATTAATAATTGTTTAAATTAAGTCGACATGATTAATACTATGGGTGTAGAAAACCAGATAAGATGGTCCGGGTGTTGGTCGAAAATAAATTTTCAAATAGTGAAACAACGTTCCGATCCAAATTCTTCCTCAGGGTAGTATAAACACGATACAAAAATATTTTAAAATCAATACAGCTGACCATTAATATTAAAAAAAAAATTAATATTAAAAATTAATTTATTAATTAATCAATTAATTAATTTTAAAATCAATTAATTAAAAATAAAAATAATTATTAATTAAATTAAAAATTAATTAAAAATGAATAAACAAGGTACAATAAAATTATCTTTTGGTATAGTGCATAATAACCTAATATAGTGATTGAGTTTTTCTCGAAATATAAAATAGGTATATTAAAAGAAATAACCTTTTTGTGGTTGTGATTGAGTTTTCATACAATTATACTTAAGCATAAGGCCAAATATTTCATAAAGCAGGTTCGCTGTTTCCGGTGACAGATGGCGACTGTAAATTCCTGCAAATGGAATAAATGGGCAATATACCAGAAGAAGAAAGGGATCTGATGATCTTTGAAAGGAAAGTTCTACGTCGTATTATTGGACAGTCAGGGATGCGGCTGATTGGAGAATAAGGAAGAACAAGGAGCTATATGGCATTTATGGTGAACCGGATGTGGTTGTTAGTTTGTGAAGTTAGGAAGGCTTGGTTGGGGAGGCCATTTGACCAGAATGAATGAGCAAGAAATCCCGAGGAGGGTACTTGAGGAGACACTACATCGAACCCGAAGAGCTGGAAGGCCCAGGCTGAGGTGGGCCGATGGTGTGGCAGCTGATGCACGAAGCCTGCTTGGAATCAGGAACTGGAAGGCGGTCGCACAAGATAGAGCCGAATGGCGGCGGCTCATTGAGGAGGCCAAAACCCACCCAGGGTTGTAGCGCCAAAGAAGAAGAAGAAGATACCAGAAGAAATTGATCAGCGTTGTGAGGAGTTCTATTGTAGAACAATTACAATCATTTTTTCATCAACAAAATCAATTGATTTCATTGTTTAAAACTACGCTGGATCTTCTGCCATCTGGTAATCCAAAAATTGTAATCAGAGCTGATAAAACTCCTGCAAGAAAACATGCGAGATATTTCAATCTCACCGAAAATCGATGAAGTTGCCATTCAAATGGTTGGAGAAAATTTGGAAGCACTTTGTTTTAAAGCAATAGGTAATAGCTAGTACTCGTAATTAATTAAAACCGCACGTCCCAAATTAGCCAAGATGTAGTATTTTTCTCGTCTCGGCGGATTATTGAGAATTGAACAGCTTTGCAACTAGTTGTTTTGAGAGGGAATAAAGTTTGTAATGATAGGATTGATATCGAGTACGTGCCAAATCAGCAACAAATAAGACATCAAGGTCATGGATGATTTTATTCATAATTAATTGTTAGGAGCATTGAGGATTTAAGAAGGATTGAATACCAGAGTAAATAGGTCTCATACTAGTAATGTATATCAGTCTTCTGTAATTATTAGAGAGCTTAAAGCGTTTGTTTAGTAAATCTTGAGGCAGCCTAAAACGGCGAGCTGTTTCTGGTCCTTTCAATCAAGTAGGATCTGAATATTAAAATTATGTAGAAGCATCGCCGTTTTTATCAAAAAATACATGAATGAAAGCCTACCATCGAAACATATTTATATGATTATCGGCATATTTAACTCTCCAAGAAAAATTGCTTATGAACGGAATTTGGAAATATCGTGACTCTTACTCTTCTCCATCAGATCTTCAATTATTAACAGATTGAAAGCATTTTTTAATAAGGATAAAATTAAATTTTCATTAACTGAAATGGATTCAGTCATTAATGATGGTATCCTGGTCTGATTGAAATTTTTTAAATTCTAATAAGTCATTATTATCTGCAAAGAGTCATTCACATAAACAGTCTATAATTGGAATGATTATCCTTCTGGACCAAAAATGCAATTAGTGAAATATCCAGAACATTTTTCAATGTATTTTTGCTCACAAACATTGAAGTATTTGAAGGGAGGAGATTTAATTCATAACTTGTTATGTTATAGGTTTCATTTTATTTTTTATTAATTGTTATAATTTTTAAATATTTTTATTTTGAAGAGAAAAGATTAGTTCAGGCCGGGATTCGAACCCCGACCTGAGCCAGGTTAGCTCAGTTGGTTAGAGCACCACGCTAGAGACGTGGGCGACCCGGGTTCGAATCCCGGCCTGGGCAAATCTTTTCTCTTCAAAATAAAAATATTTAAAAATTAAAACAATTGATAAAAAATACAATAAAATAAATTAGAAAAACAATATACTATGAGGAAAGGCTTACCTATAACATAACAAATAATGAATTCACTTTCCTCCCTTCAAATACATGAATATTTTTCAGCAAAAATACATTGAAAAATATTCTGGATATTTCACTAATTGCATTTTTGGTGCAGAAGGATAATCATTCCAATTATAGACTGTTTTGACAACTGTACAAATCTTTTCTCTTCAAAATAAAAATATTTATATAATTTATTTTTTTAATAATTATACTAACATTTATCTTGTTTTCAAAATATTCTACTCCTTCAATTCCCCAGTTGATTCTGCCAGTAACACTAACAGGTATGTTTTGGTAGAGAATTAGAAAGTGTAATACGAAAATAAAATAAAAAAACAGACAAATTTACAATAAAAAGAATTCTTAAAAGAAGAAAAATAAGTGAATAAATAATTAATTGTTGGTTAGTTGGGGAAGTGAGTTGATAGATTTAAGAATGGTATTGGAACCAATAAGAATGGCCTCAGTTTTCGCAGCATTCAACGACTGTTTATTCAAGTTGCCCAGACACTGATCCTATCCAGGTCATCTTGAATATTATCTCAATTGTCTCAGATGAAGGAAAGGACACATAGATCTGGAAGGGTCATTAATGTAACAGTTGTAAAGGAGTGGGGAAATACTGTATCCCTATGCCACTCCTGTGTTCAGCGGTAGGAAAGAGGATAGGGGTTGATTTTGGATGGAGACTGCTCGAGTCCTATCCGAGGGGAAAGCTTGGACCCAGAGTATGAAACTGTAGGAAAAGAAAAGAAATTTTAGTTTAGAGAAAAGGATGAAACGGTTCAGCGAATCGAAAGCTTTTCAGAAGTCGAGTAGAATTTGTACTGTCAGTTTTTATATACATTAGTTTTAAAGGCGACTAATATAAATTTTAAGCGGGTTAAAAATCAATAGATGGTTTTGACAAACATATCAGATAACTAGTGCTAAATATGGGTTCAATTAGTCAGGAGGTGCAGTCAACGATAACAGAAAATAAGCAGAACTTATTTTTTAATTGTACCAACGTTTCGGCTTATGATGTAGGCGATCTTCAGGGCAACTAAATAGTGGGTGACGAATCTGTGGTGACCGTCAAACCAACAACTGTCAACTAATATTAGTATTAAATCATCTTACTAAGTCATCTGCCAATTAATATTAAGGTTTACAGAAAATCTGTGAACAACAAAAAGTGATACGAGTTTTCTATTGTAAGGTTGAGGAAAAGGAGGCGGAGGCGAGAGAGGATAGAAGCAGGGATCAGAACCGAGATTGGATGGGAGCCACGGACAATTGCACACTCTGATCATCTGACACAAATGGAATCTATATGTGGTTCCTATTCTAGGCAATCCCCCGGTTCGATAAATCGCCGCCATCTCCCTTCCTCAGCCAACTTGGGAGCGGTCTCGTTAATATCTAGGCTTCAGAGGAACTTGCTAAGGCGTACTCTTCGCACAACTAATTAATCTAGCAACAGAAGCGCAACATCGTAACCTCGAGCTATTGCAGGGATATACAGTTCGCCGGCTACAACAGTGCTAAATCCGTTATTAGTTTACAAAATAAATCTGATGAATACTAGCGAGGTTCTCCCATTGTACAAATTATACAACAGTTCGGGCAATAAAATGGCCGTGGTTGAGGAGATGAAACTAGTTACATCTTATTCCAATGTTTAGATTTTAGGACTGTTTTTAAAATACAAAGACCGATCTGAAAGAAGATATTATCCTCATATAGTATTTTTTAAATAGAAAAAAATTCATTATTTTATTTAATGTAAAATACTCTAACAAAACAAAACAATACTAAATGGGTACCCCTTTTTTTAGAGGCTCAAAATAAGTACTAAACTGGACTAATTTCTAAAACAATAATGGGGTAGCTTTACTAAATTTACTAAATGGCTAACTACGAATATTTAGTGTACTACAACTTAATGAACAGTTGTACATCTTGAATAACATTTGTTGAACTTACATATATTTGGGATACGGAGAGATGCCCCGGTCACCCGATATTACGAAGGATTGAAGTATCTTTACCCTTCCTATCGCTGTAAGTACTTACTAACATCCTTTCTTTATCAAGATGTCCAATCCTACATTTTTGACCTCCTTCCATTCAAAACCACAGTCCTCTTCCGTAACGCCCGTTCTACAGCACCCCACCGAACAGCAGCTTTTGACAGAGCTTTCCTTATCCGATCCTCCTCCCTTTGGAACTCTACTACTTCTTCCATTCGTCGTTCCAATAATCTTCTAACCTTCAAATCCCGTATATTTCATCACCTTTTATCCCTACAATTCCCAAAAAATCGGAAATAGTAGGTTTCAGTTAAAATTCTATTCATTCGATCATGTTTTTTGATGTACACTTGTGTGTGTGTGTGATTATGTATGTATATATATTAGAGTGTGGAATTTAAACCACGTACATATGTATTAATATCATCTAGTTATATATTAAAAAAAAAAGACATAAAGGGATTAAATGTAAATCAATGATAGTATTGTTTGAATTTTTCTTCTTATTTTTTTTTTTGTAAAATGTAACCATAAATTGTATCTCTTATATAATTATTGTTAACTTATTTTAATTTGTTTTTCTTTCTCTAATTCTAATCTGTTTTTAAAATATTGTTATTGGAGGTAATTCACATTTATTTACTTCGAATAATTCGAAGTAATTTATTTTTTTTATTATTTCTCACTTACTAAATTATTTGTAATAATTAATTAAATGCAATTATTTTACACTCTAAGGCATAATAGCTTACAACACCTGTATTGCTATTCTAAAGGGACTTGTCCCAGAATAAATAAAGACTTTATTGTTATTATTATTACTATTATATAGGTAAAAAATAATCCGGGTGGACTGAAAAATCATTTCTTAAATGGGAATCAACTATTTATTTAAAAGCTTACGTTTTGACCCACATTACAGGTCTTCTTCAGAGCTAGATTTACAAGATAGGACAAACAAATTAAAATGATACATGGAATAGGTGAAATAAAAGTTAGAAACCATGATTTTAGAGAATACATGCCAGATAAAAAATATGATTTAAATTATAGAATATAATAAAGTTATTATTTGAAATATATTAACTAGAACAATGGGATATGAATAGTAGCAATAATGATAGGGAACCATATAAATAAATATAAAAACAGAGGTGATTATTAGTGAGTATTAACTAATATGTAATATTGAAATAAATAAAAATGAACCTAATAAGAAGTATTTGAAATAAAGGAAATAAATATACAGATATATTTATAGAATTACTAGCTTATGCCCGCGGCTTCGCTCGCGTGGAATTTGGTCTGTCACATAAAGTTTCGTGAAAGATCATTTTAAATAAATAATTTAATTATTTTTACAAAATATAAGTGACTCGTACATCCAAAATTTCAGATGTCTAACTTCAAAACTGACGGATTCTATACAACTTTTGAACACCTATTATATTAAAGGAGAAACCCTTGGGATGGAATCATCAAAATTTCTTTCTTAAACTATACAAAGAACCTATCTACAAATTTCAAAATGCTACGTTCCTGATTTGCCTTTAATTGTGTACTATAACGGGGGGGGGGGAACATGCCCCCATGCCCCCACATAAATCTGCTCTTGCTGTAGCCTATGATGTATAACCTGTTTTACTCAAGAAGTTTCATCTGAATCCGTTCAGTTTTTGCGTGAATGAGTAACAAACAACATTCGCATTTATAATATTAGTAGGATTTAAAAAAAATTAGTTTCACTCATGTTCTTTCTGTTATTTTAACAACTATGATCATGTGATTTGCCTTTAATCATGTACTATAATGGATTCTCCGCAGTACCTAAAAAACTGTCGGGAGGGGCACGTGCCCCCGTGCGCCCCCCTAAATCCGCGCCTGCTATAGCTTATGTGTTATTCTGATGTATAATATGAAAAAGAGACAAACATACAAGCTTTCACATTTATAATATTAGTAAGATTAACGTATACAATTTTTTTTTAGTTTCTCCCAACTTTGGAGTACTCTGGATCAATCATAAATTCTGTAACTTTATTTCCGCCCAGTATTTTTCATCTTCCCTGTTATATTTTAATCTTCCCTGATCTATTCCTTTCTTTTTATGCTCACTTTAAATCCCTATTTTCCCATGATTTTCCTATTATGATGTTTCTATTCTTACCTATTTAATAAATAAATTAATCATTTAATACATTAAAGTATATAAACTATAGTCATTATCTAAGACGAAAGACTACCTTTACTATTACAAACATAATCTTCTACTCTCAGTCTCAGATAGGAATGTCTAATATTCTCTTTATTTATTTATTTCTTCAGGCAATACAATTATACATGTAATGAGGTGTCTATGTTTACTGCTATGACTAGATTTTTCTGCTAAATATTTAAATAAGTATTTCTATGTTGTTTTTACTGTATTAGTAACTATTTTCATGTATCAAAAGAACTATATTCTTTTCATTTATATTTTTTATATTAATTTTTATTTCATTTAATTATTTTCATAAGTAGATTTCTGACTCGAAACTTTTTTTGTAATAGAGCTTGTTTATTTCAAAGATACACTTTTCCAGAATAAATATTTTTTCTATTATATTCTTAAAATTTTTTACTATTTTAAATTTTGCCTTAATTTACTATACCAGGAAATATCAAACGGTTATTTGTAAAATATGGATTTTATATAGTTATTAGTCAACTATTGGGAGTGGAGTGGCTCAGTGGTAGAGCACTGAGCTGCCATGCTGAAAATTCTGATTCAAAATTCTGGAGAGAGCAGCCGGAGATGGACCTAGGACCCTCCTCATCCAGCCTCTATAAAGTGGGTACCTAATATAAGAGGGAAAATCTAAAATCTGAACTCGGTTGAGTGTGATCTAGGACAATTCATCCTGCACTACCGTTGGCCATGAAATAGCACAGTCTCTACAATGTACTGAACTCCAGACCCGTTAACGGGTTGTAGTGGTGCAGTTGTTGTTTTGTTTGGAAAATATCGATTCTATTTGGTTATTGGACGAAATGGATTGTATGTATTGTATTTTATAAATGGGTAACGCAAAAGCTATTCAAAAAGAGGTAGAGTTAATGTTTTCTGCAAGTTTATGAAGTTTATGTAATCGGAAAGAAATTGTCAGGTAGTAAATATTATCTAATGCAAAGGGATGATCCGTGGATTAGTCCTATAGTGAAATGGAGAACCCAAACACTCAACAAGATCCTCTGGTTCACTATAGCTTGCAAATCACTATAGCTCCCAGGACGAGAGGTTTCAGGAGGATTAGAGTAGAGAGGCTGAGGGAATTTCGCAGGTGTAGAGCAAGACGCCATTAAGCTGATGACGCGATGGCTTGCAATGAAAGGTCGACTTAGTTCCGCGCCGGCGGTTCGCTCCATTACCAGGATCAACTCCTTCTTTATCATCCTACAGGATCTGGCTGTCTATAGCGGCTCCATCGCCACTTTTAACACGTCTCCATTCCGAGG
This sequence comes from Arma custos, assembly GCA_037127475.1. Classification (NCBI taxonomy): domain Eukaryota; kingdom Metazoa; phylum Arthropoda; class Insecta; order Hemiptera; family Pentatomidae; genus Arma; species Arma custos. The sequence goes on from CM073765.1 coordinate 59,928,528, forward strand.
TGGAGGTTTCAGCGCGTTCCTCGTTTGTTAAGAGTAGATCAGATACTCATCTTCAGAAATGGGTGGGGAGCCTTCGCACCTCAGTGGAGGCAGTCAACACCTAGGAGGTACGGACAAAAAAGACGGAGCTATTCGAGAAAACATAGGGTTTCCATTATCTGATTAAACATTGATACAGAGTTTTAATTATATCTAAGTTACTTCTGTTCTACTAGCTAAATTAGATAATTCATTCTAGTTCAAATTACCTTGGATTGCAGATAACATATGCCAATAGGATAGGGGCATGAATTAAAAATAGACTAACGGGCGCCCCAAACTGCAACTACCATAAAGTTTTATTCCTTAAATTTGCTAATTTACAATTTTGTAACAATTATTTAATACATATTGAAGTATAACAATTTACACTGCAATAGAATTGCAACTATGACAACTCTGATGAATATCATATTGAGTAAATTTGTTTTGAAGCGGACTAAGATAACTCTATATAAGACCCTTGTCCTCCCTGTGCTTACCTAAGGCTCCTAAATCTGTACTACCACAAAGTTGGAAGATAAAAAGTTACAAATTTGTGAAAGAAAAGTTCTCCCCGAATCTTTAGCCCCAGGGATTGGCGAGGGAAATGGCGGTGGAGATTAAATGAAGAAATTGATGACCTACTCAGTGATATACAATAGATATCACAAAAGTGATAAATTTAAATCTTCGGTGGGCTCGTCATGTCGCTAGTATGCAAATAATAATAAAAATACGCATTCAAATAGGTATAATATTTTTTTTGTTTAACATCGCTTTGTGCTACTAAGGTAATCGAACGGCAATTTAGCGGGATTTATAAATTATGACTATCCTCATATAATTATGATAGGGAGCTTTAACGTGTAATTAAAACCACACTGGTTCGGGACCTCCATTTTACGTTTCATCCGAAGGATTTTTACTCCCTTTTAAATATCCTAAAAACACCTGTCCGATGAAAACACCGATCTAGGGCATAACAGCTTCTTATGCTAATCACTACACCACACTTGATCCTTGGGTATAATGTAAAACCACCAGTAATGAACTAATTTAACATATTTATAAAACAGCGTACCATCATCTAATTATTGTAATTTTGGTAATCGGATATAGTTTATTATTACTGCGTACATTATTGATTTTTACTCATGTTACAGTTTTTCATTGTAATTAATCAATTACAAAGTAGAAATTATACCCAGATGTTTTTATTTTAAAGAGAAAAGATATGCCCCCGGTCAGGATCCGGGCTCGAATCCCGGCCTGGGCATATCTTTACTCTTTAAAATAAATTTTTTTTAGATCAATTTATTGATATTTACAACTGTAATAATATTACAACAAGTAAATTTGCTAATATGAACAAATGACATGAAAAAAATAATACTTGTGAAGAAACTACCAATCGGTAGAACTCCAATAAAGTTCTATAGTAGAAGGTCTCGAGGCCATCTTCTAAAAATATTTAAAAAGCAAAACAGTTGACCAATAATTATAAAAAACTATACACATTAAATACAAATTAAAATACGAAAATGACACTTCATATTTTCGTTTTTCTTCTTCTCTTATTGACCGAGAGGTATAGCCGAATTGGCATTACAAACTAAATCGGTTCCCCCTAACCGATATATACCCCCAGCGGATGGGACCCTATACACAGACCTCGCAGATAAAACGGAGTACATCCCGAACCAAAGCCGATAGGGGACTCCATAAAAGAGCTTAGCCGTGAAAGCGGCTCCTAGGGGATGCCGGAGCCCACAACCTGAGATATCCTATCTCCTCGCTAGATCGGCCCTTACCATCACAATGCTCCCTCCCTCAGCCTCTTAGCCTCTGGGGCTCCTACCGCTAACAGATACCTTTATCTGATAATATACATGAAGTCCCTCCTCTGCTTCTTTACCTAGATTTTACATTCTAGCAGGAAATAATTATCACTTCGTAAAATCCTACAGTCACGATTACTTTCTTTTATTTAATCTGTACCACTATACTCAACGTATGGTCTTGGTACATGGTGGAGACTGCACTTTTTCTATCCAACAGTTGTGAAGGGAATCGAATGGGCCGAAATCTATACTATTCCCCGGGGTGAAGCCTGAATTAAGAGGGAAAGAAAGTATAAAAAAAAAGGTGTATGGCCTTATGAAACCACGATGAAAGTGAAACTTTTTTTTCGGTTTGTAAGCATTTAACTAAGAATTTTTGGAAAATTATTCGATTTAGGGCATTAAAATTGCGTTTTTAATCTTAACTTAATTATTGAAAAATGGGAGTAATGGGAAATCAATAGTAGACAAAATATATCAATTATAAAACTTAATTTCAATTTGCGCATTAGAGTACGGAATACATAATTTATACAATAATTTAGATGATAAACGCATATTAAAAAGTAAGAGCAATATTATATAAGAGGGATATTCACAATAAAATGTTTGTTTATGATTATGTTTGTATTTTATATATCATTGAAGTATTTTATCATTATACAAACTCTAACCTAACCTTATCCGGGTAGGTCCATTCTCCTCTAGAAACCGAGAAAAAAAACAAGATAATAATAATAATGTCTTTATTTATTCTAGGACAAGTCCCTTTAGAATAACAATGCAGGTATTGTAGGCTATTATGCCTTAGAGTATAAAAATAATTAAATATATTATTATATATCAAAATTAAAATCAATACATACTGATAAAAGGATTTGATAGTCTTTGAAAAGATTTGTTAATAGAAAACAAATCGTTTTTATTTATTTAATTTTTTTTTTATTTTATTTAAAGTTGATGAACATTATATCATTTACGATAAAATCAATAAATGCATTTGCATTAATACACATATCAAAACACCCGGAACAATTGCAAGAATAAGTGAGAATAAAAGCGGAACAATTGCAGGAATAAGTGAGAATATAAATGCTAAACGGTCAGCTGACTGGGCGCCGCCATATTGGCCTAGGCTGTCCTGTCTTGCGCCTTTCACTTTACCCCTTCTCCAATGTAACACGACATGCTGATAGATGGGCGAACAATTTTGGGACTATAGAATAAATGTTTCACTTTAAATAAATGATCAAGTACAAAAAAATAACAATGTGTATGTAATAAAATAACATATCAGTAATATTACACAAAAATATGCAAAGACCTATATTATTTTTTTAAACTTGTAATAGACAAGAAACTGCTCGTCGTTTTCGCCTACTTCAACATTTACTGGACAAACGCTCTAAGCTCCCAATTAATTACAAGAGACTCATTTACATGACAGTTATCAGGCCTATTTGGACATACGGAGTTGAGCTTTGGGGCTCTACTAAACCATCCAATTCATCTCGTATCCAATCCTTGCAATCCAAAATCCTTCGTAAAATCCTCAATGCTCCTTATTATGTCACAAACAAACTCATCCATCATGATCTTAATATCCCATATGTTACTGATTTGGCCCAAACTAGATACCTATCCTTCCATGACAAGCTCCATACACACTTGAATCCGCTAGTCTCTCAACTACTATTCCTGATAACCCTCCGAGGCGTCTGAAAAAAAGATGGCCTCGAGACCATCTACTATAGAACTTTTTGGAGTGCTACCGATGGGTAGTTTCTCCACAAGTGCTTTTCAAGTCGTATTGTACATATAGCAGATTTACTTATTGTAATGTTATTATAGTTGTAAATATCAATAAATTAAATTTAAAAAAAACAAAAAAATCTTGTAGTAGAATATTATGGGAAGGCCTGGACTCTATTCCAGCAGCAATAGAAACTATTGAATGCTAGGGAGAGAAAATTCCTTAGAAGAGTATAAGGCCCAATTAAAATCGTTTCCATATCGAAAAGAATCAAGAACTTAAGGACCTATATGGTGAACCTGATAAAGCGTCTTGATGGTTAGGCCACGATAATAGAATGGATAAAAAAAGGAACTCAAAGCTGATCATGGAGGAACGTTCAGATGGAGAAAGAGGAAGAGGCAGGCCTAAACTTTGATGGCTGGAAGAAGCAGAAGTGGAATATAGAAATGTGGAAACGAACATTAGGCTCCTGGGAGAAGAACTGCGGAAGATCGGTCCGAGTGGAAGAACATTGTCGAGGAGGCCAAGGTCCTCCATGGACCCTAGCACAGTGTGACGAAGAAGAAGAGAATATTTGTTTACTCTCTTTTACCTTAATATTTTAAGATTTATGATATTAGCATTTACAGACAAGTTTATGATTTATTGAAAACGGTAAATGAAATATGTGCTTTACGACGTTGCTGACCAGATATTTTCTGTTCTCGCAAATTTATTATGAATTTAATTATCATATTATGAATAATATTTATTTAACTCAAGTGCGATCAAATATTCCTATCATCCTCCGAAAAGAATTTTTGAATGATTCTAAACAGGGTTGTGAATATGGAAGGGGAAGGATCTAGAGAGAGAGTGTACGTGTGTGTGTGTGTGCGAGAGAGTGAGTGAGAGAGAGAGAGAGAGAGAGAGAGAGAGAGAGAGAGAGAGAGAGAGAGAGAGAGAGAGAGAGAGAGAGTGAGTGATGAGGGATGGGGTGTTTTAATAAAGGGAGACCTTCTAGAATTACCTGGCAATTAGAGATGTGCATACCTGTCCTTTATTGGAAGCCTCGAGTGGGTTTTTAATTGAGAAAACAATATGACTACTCGATTACCCTCACTTGCAGGTCTGGAGTGTGCTCGCTATGAAACGAGAGAGCTGGTGTCGGCTGATACCTCTGCAATGTTGATTCTGGACCGGCAACATAACTTTATTGATATGGTAACGTTAAACAACATCACCAGCTGTCAATTTTATATATGTTTCCTATATTATTCAATCGTCCAATTCCACTAGCATTCGACATCACAAACATCTTCAATTAGTAAGTACCCCAAAACTATGCGTCTATCCTACACACCATACGAATTGCTAACTGCAGAAAAGCAATTATTCCATTTTCAAAAACTGTTTGATGCATTATTACAACTAGTTATTGTTTGTTTATTCATTTGACGTCACATTCTGACGTTTATCATTTGACGTTGCTGTTCCATTTCTATCTGGACCACATCCGAGCTAGTGCTACCTCTGAGATGAAAGCTACTCCAAGAGTTGGAGGCCCTATGGGACAATAGCCCTCCAAATAAACTGAAACTTATAAAAACTGATGGTAGACGTGGAGTAGCTCCTGTCGTAGTATCCGAAGAGAGGAAGTGGTCCTTAGAAGACTTAGGATAGAACATACATGGCTTATACACGCTCACCTGATTACTAAAGAACACCCGTCAACATGCGAGAAGTGCAACGAGAGCTGAACCATATCTTCCCATATCTTCGAAGCCTGCTCTTTTTATAAAAGAGCGATGAATAAAATAGGACTGTCTGCCAAGATATCAATGGTTTCGAACATCGTTTTTCATTTATTCTTATTTAATTATTCATTATTTTTATTTAGTTTTATTACATTTTTTGAATTACGTGGGTGAATCAAATATAAACGAGACTTATTTTTTAATTTTTTTATTTTTACTTTGAACACAAAGAAAAGTACACCTCATTTTTCTACATAGTCTCCTGATTCGGAAATACATTTTTCTCAGCGCCTAGGTAATTTTCCAATCCCGTCCTCATAGAATGAAGTATGTTGTGTCTTCAGCCAATTGAACACGTAGGCTTCAACCTCATCGTCACTGACGAATCTCTGACCTCCCAAAGCTTCCTTGAGTGGGCCAAACAGGTGAAAGTCACATGGTGATAAGTCTGGACTATAGGGAGGGTGTTCTAGCGTCTCCCAGCCCAGTTGCTCCAATTTTTCTCTCGTCAGGACCGCAGTATCAGAGAAGTCGAGGAACCCACCTGGCACACACCTTACGAAACCCTAGCTCCTCTGTGAGTATGGAAAAAGTGGTTCCATAACTTATCCCAACCTCACTTGCAATGGCACTGGTGGTTAGACGTCTGTCACCTTCAATAAGTTGTCGAACACGGCTGATGTCTGCTGTGATGCTGGAGCGGGGTCTGCGGTCATGGCTATCATTCTGAACACGATCACGATCCTCCACAAACTGTTTATGCCATGCAAACACTCTGGCACGAGAAAGTGTCTCTTCCCCAAACTGTACAGTCAACCTTCTCAAGATTTCAGCCGGTTTTACACCTTCAGCAGCAAGAAATTTATATATATATAAATTTCTTGCTGCTGAAGGTGAAAAACCGGCTGAAATATATATATATATATATATATATATAATGCTGATTGATTCAAACATTCGAATTATTATGTGTTGAAATAAAATTAAATTGAGTTTCTCTCTGTAAAAAAGGAAACTTCATTTAAAGTCAAAATTTCAACATTACAAAATTGTAACTAAATAACACAAATCAAAATAACCTCCACGGTTCTCCTCACACAGCCGTTACCATGGCAACTATATACATATGTACTCTTTTACATATATACGTAAGTATGTATATATGTATATAAGTTACACATGTATATGTGTATGTATGTGCCAAACTAAACTAAGGCGTTGATGACCAATCGGTTTTACACCTCCAATTTAAAACAACCATTTAATTAGTTTTTCTTAATGACCGTATATATCATCATGACGAGCCAACGATTTGAGACAGAAATACTGTTAAATAATTTCGCGAAATTACTATTGGTCCGGCAGTGGAGTATACAACCCCCACCCCATTGGCGATGAACCAATCAGACTGAAGGAAATGATCCAATCTGAAGCAGACCCGTCCATTATTGACCTTTCCATCTCTGTTTGCTTCGCTAATGTAGTGTCTCCCGAGAATCGTCTCTATTATATTTAATAATCCCTTTCCAGTAATTGTATTGTATAATTACAATATATAAGTTATATGTATTGTGTGTTAAACTAATCAAATCACATATAGCCAATCGTGCAAAATTTCGCCAAAAAAAATACTAAGACGCCGTAACTCGGTATTGGGTTCACTATATCGAACTATACTGTTTTAAGCCAACGGTTGTACAGTTCTGGGAGGATCAAGGTCAATTAACAGCTCTTTATTATATAATATCATTCACTGCAATTATATCAAGGAGCTGGGTAAATCAGTAGTAGAGCGTTAAATTTGTATGCTGTGCAGTTCAAATCCGTTCTCAGCGCTATATCTACCACGCAGATTCTGCATACCATCCTATGGCTCACCCATCCTCTGTAAATTCCTTAGCCTTTCATGAGGGGAAAACCTGGTGGTCGACCCTGATCTTGGACGTCACCTCACTGCACAACCGTTTTAATTGAAACAGGACAGTCCTTACTGTTGTGATATGTATAGTTGGACAGGTGGCTTTGTGAGTAATTTTAGGTATCTAGAAGTGGTAATATGGAAGTAGTGATTGTTCAGTGTATTTAAACATTGTTTGTACAAGGTTTTATTGTGTTAAATTCTGTATAAGATCAAAAAAAGAATTTAAATTACTTATTCCTGTCTTTTATAACACTTTCCATGTACTACTGAACCGAAGACGCTTCATGGTATGTCGTGGAACAGTTTTTTTTTGTTTTTTTATTTTGTATCGCGTATTCCATTATAGTAGATAAAAGCAAAATTAATGAATAACAATGTAACTAGATACAATTATTACCCAATATATTTATCAGATGATTTATGGGGTAATAATTGGTTGCCATCAACAGTTTGGAGTGCTTACATCAGGCTGTAATTTCTATCTTTTGCAAAATTTATAATTTTAGATTTCTGATTCTGATGATCACTTCCTTAACAAGAAATCGAGGTACTTGCGATTCGACCATATTTATTTTATATTTGTGTTTGGAATTGTGGACACTTGAGTAAGGAAATCCTTTGTCCTGAAGAAGTCGTTGGCAGCGAAGGAGTGCCCAAGTGGAAAGTGGAGGATAACTACTTCCTTTCTATCTGGAGCATTGAGTTCGTTTCAGTTGGTGGATACAATTGCAGGAGAGGAACCCGTTTTACACATTGGCGTATTTACTTTGACCAACCGAAAAGACACCAGAAGTATGGAAGATGGTACTTTAAATATTTGGGAGGAGCAATATGGGTACACTGGGATAGAAAAAGAAGCTCTCAAACTTCGAATAGTTAAAGTTATGAGAAAAAAAAAAGCACAAAAGCTGTACGAAAAAAATTCGAATTGCAAAGTTTTTAAACTGCTATACAGTAGTGCTGTGTGAAGCAGGAGCACCCTCAGAATCCTTAAATTGTCGTTTATCGATTCAATTTTGTTTTTAATCTCAGTTATAAGCCTCTGTATCCCCAAACTGATATAAAATGATCTATTAAAAAAAAATCTTTTTTACAATATTTTGAGGCAGTCTTTTATACAAAAATTAAATATGGTCAATAACAAGCAGCTGACAAGTATTTATTAAAGATGACAATCTGAGAGTTTAACTGAAATTCCTGTTGAATTTATTCTTTCATTTGCGGACAAGATTACTCGGAGTACACTCCCCAAGTTCGTGAGCTGCTGGTGCAGATGATTTATTAAACTGTTTATAAGAGTGGATTTGCAGATCTTCCTGGGTCTCACTAAGTATTTATAAAGTTAGTGCCCTTAATCGGAGGAAAACACCTGACGGATGATCTCTTCCACATCACCTATCTGCATAGGCGTAACGAGGGGGGTTATTGGGGATGTAACCCCCCATTGCTTAGAAGAAATAAAAAAAAAAAATGTAACAATTTAAAAAAAAATAAAAATTTGAAGGATTTTACTTTTTCAAAATTATTATTGTGGGGTTACAGAAGTAAGGGTCAATAATGCCAAAAACGCAACAAATAAAGAGCAAACACAGTTATTTTAATGGATAAAAGGTACACTACAATGAAAAACCAAAACGTAATACTGTTTATTTACAATCAATTATATTATTATAGCGGCAACAATAAGATCGCAAATGTGAGAATTTTTTTTAAGTTTAGACAATTCTTATAAGCTAGATGTAAAATCTGGATTGGTCTAGAAAGTTCCCTATGCAATTAACTATAGTAAGTTATTGCAACCAATAAATAGGGTTACTTGTATGTAAAAGCTATTTCTTGATTGCCCTTCCAAAAATAACATTTATAAAAAATTATAATCTATTTATTTAATTTGAAGCTACATCATTATAGTATGATATATATTATACCTATATTAAGAGGCATCCTTTTTGAAGGGTAATTTGTTGGAGTGGTTGACTGGTGGAGGTCAAGCCTAGTTACGCCAAAGCCTATTTGCACAAAATTTTGCTAAGAAACAGTCCAGTCTATACAACGTACTGAACCTAAAGGTTTTATTGTAGTGATACAGATTTTTACTCCCCATATTACTAGTCATAGTTAATCAAGTTTTCCACTCAATGCTCTATCTTGTTCCGCTATCCTGTAAGTCGACATCCACTCCGACTCTTTAATGCGCACCAAATTGTTTGTTTGTTTATTTATTTACGGACACTTAAATAACGATAGCTGTTCGGACGACGAACCAGTGGTAGTTCTAAACTTTACCTATCCTGGCATAATTAGGAAAGGATAGAAAAAACCTATAAATATAGATAACCTAAAGGGTAAGGATTTTTAACGAGTACTTGACGCAGCATAGTCTCAGTAATCCCCATTTTTCCATCTTGGGAAGGAGAGGACGGCATAACCAAGGATTTTTTCTCAAAATCCTAAGCCACTCGTGTTGGCTGGATACAGTAGGTAGTTATGCTAAGCGCTACACCACCTTACAACATGATCAGCCCTGTAATGAACACAGGACACTACTGTGGTATAGGAACTTTTTTATTAATTTCTTTCTTGTTTGTTAAATATACAAATTTTAAAGGAGGCCTCAAACCTCCCTCCTAGGTGTTTACATGAATCTTTACTGCCTAAGATCAGTTAGTCGATCCCGCACAGAGCGGACATTACATAATGGAGCAGGAATTGGCTGTATGGAGGAGAGTGGCTAATTAAAGACTGGAGCTGGAGAGGGCGCTGGAGTGGCTACCTGTTGTCCAATTGGACAGCAGTTGCTTGATGACTCCCGTCGTTCCGACCAATTAGTCAACTGCTAGCGGTAACTGCTTATTGTGACTGTCTGCTCGAAGAGATCTCCGAGGCTCCGGTGGTGTGGAGGGGTAATAGGGGAAATTAGCGGAAGTGCAATTATCAGCTGGCCAATTATCGCGTGTACTTCTAATCTCAATAATTAATACTTGAGTTTAGGCCGACGTTTACATCAATTAGTATAAAAAAACATTTCGAAAGTTACCTCCTGGCATAAGTCAGCAATTTGTAGTAGTAAGTGCAAAGAAGAACAGAACGAATAAATATAATCTTTATCGAAATCATCCTTTTTTCTCAATAACTGAACAAATTCAAAACAACTACATATGTGTAGTTGTTTTCAAGTATAGTGCTAGAATAAAAAATAATGTGAGTCCTTAAAAGAAAAATGAAGGGTGAACGTCAAGACTTACAGTCAATATTCGTCGTGATGAAGTAAGAGAATCCACATATTAGGGAAGAGAAATGGCATATCATGATGATGTAATGCTCAACATGTTGAAGGTAAGAGAACCCAGTAGATAGAGGAATGAACTGCTATTTCATGATTATGAACACTGAAGGAAAAAGAATCTACTGAATATAGGCAAAGAGGATCATCAACATCTATCTCACATTTAAATGAATATTTGGCCCCATTACAAGCTCTGAAGAAGATATGCAATGTTAGTCGAAACGTTGGCTTTCAAATAAAATTTTTTCTGACCTACACCCGGACCATTTTCTTCCTCATAAATAGTTGAAGACACGTTTATGCAACAAGGGCAAGCTACGTTAATTTTTAACGCTAATTTCGTGCAATTTAGTGTCACGTGCCGAATAATTACGCTTTCCTTATTGGAAAAGTTCCCTCCGTATCAAAGCTAAAATTACACGAACGGTGTGAGAGAGAGAGGTCGGTGTGTAGGGCAATGAAGTTCTTAATTGAAAGGTATTTGTAATTCTTGATGAACTATTTACAGTGGAGCGGAGGTGGGGCTTGCTAATTAACGATGAGTCCGGTGAGATAACTAACAAACCCGTTTTGGACGCCGGTGAGCTGTTAATTGGAAAATCAATGGCCAACTTCGCCACCGCCCTAATTTGGTTTCTATTTCACTTTATTTGCATATGAAATTGATTCGGTGATCAATGTTATCCCGCTGTCAACAGCTTGGGCTCTCCTCTACTAACGAGTTTGTAACAAAAGCAAATTGTTTATAGCCTCTGGTATCGGAAAAACAAAACAAAAAAAGCAACAAAAAAAAAGAATATGTATGCTTGAAATATTGGTAAATAAAATAAGTAAGTTAAAAAAAAAAGATAAATAGGTGAATGTGTGCATCTGTATCCTACCAATATACTTATGGGCATTTTTATGACATGTACATACAGAAAGAATAAAAACTACCACTATAACCCACCACTACAAGTAGTCTTGGGTTCAGTACATGCCAGAGACTGTACTGTTTTTAGGACAATGGTTGTACTGAATGCATTTAGTTACGTTTAGATATATCCCTTTTAACGTTTAATTCAATTAAATTAAAGATTTGTTATTCTTTTTATTCATCTAACATCACTTTATGCTGCTGTTGCTACAAAAGTCCTAAATTTTGATTATCCAAATTTAATTAGGATAGGGATTTTTAACGAGTATCTGACATTCTACACGCTTGGGACCTCCTTTTAATGTTCCTTCCGAAGGACGGCTTAGCCAAGGATTTTTTCCTACTTTTAAAACATCATAAAGCCACCAGCCGCTGTGCTCGCAGCTAGTTGTGCCCCAGGATGTTCTTTAGATTATAGAGGGTACATTCTCGGTAATGACGCGTTTAAATATTCATCTGCCGGTATTGAAGCTGATACCTTCAGTGTTGCACTCTGAGTTACGCGGTTCCCTTCTCAAAACCATCAAAATAAATTATGGTTAATATTTAAATGAGATGAAACCTGCTTTAAAAATATAAAATAAAATATATCAAAATATTGTAAATAAAATAACACAACAAATTAAAGATAAAATAATATCTCTATTATAAAAGTATGATCTTAATTATCGTGTAATATTTCATTAACTTATGTGATATATTATTTTCGTTTTGAACACCTCTCTCCAACATACCTAATTGTGCTTGCAGGCTTGTTTCTTTTGACCCTCTGTCCAACTTCTTCCAACCTTCTCTGGCCTTTCTGAATCATAGAACTCTTTCATTTTCATAGAAGATTTTCCCCTCTTGAATCCACATATTTCAATAATTAATAATAAACAACACATAATCAATAAATAATTTATAGATATATTCAACTTAATCGATTGATGAATTGCTGTAAATATTCCTCACTCATAATGATATCATTTTTTATATTAGTTGATGCTATTATCTGTTGACTTATTTTTCTATAAGATTATTTCTTTTTATTGTAAATTTTTTAATTTTATTTTTGTAATGCAATTGAGAAAATCCACAATGCTAAGCCTTATGTTTCAAAAATACACCCACTTACCAGTCGACGTTTCGCCTATTCAGGCATTATCAAGACACCAAAAACAATTTTTGTTTTTGTTTCTTTTTGAGTTTTTGGCTCTATTTTAGGAATTTTATTTTTGTATTACATTTTCTGATTCTCTACCAAAACATACCTGTTAGTTATTTCCTTTCAAGATATTATGTAAATATTGTTTTATTCTAATAATGTAGTCCTTTGGCAAGATATATATTTATTTAATTTTGTTCATTTCTGTTATTCTTCAGGGATCAGGTCCCAGAATAAAATCATTTTTCTATTCTACTCTATTTTTCCCAAGGGACTCTGTGATGTTTAGCTTTTCTAGATGTATCTATTTTACAATCACAAAATCTTTACAATGGTCTTTTTCTTCACGAAATTGTCAAAATTTGCCTGGTCAATCTATGGTTAGAATAAGACAGAATAAAGTATGGATTTCCGAGGAGATCAGTCTCCTCTTCTAAAGATATGATTCCAGATTCTATCCACTTTTTCTGAACCTTTGCAGATTCCATATGTGTTCATCTAATTTAAAATGTTTACAACAGAGAAAAGAAATAACAATCGTGAAACATCTTAAATAAAAATTAAACTTGAAGAATTTTGAAGAACAGATGTTGACTTTTAAGGCTTCGTTCAGACCATTGCGGTTCCTTATGAAGTATTTTAGTCAGTGGTTTAGAATGCGTTTAAAAAAGTTTATCTTAACACATGAAAATATTATATTATAAAAATCTAATCACATGGTTTAGATATTGACATTATCATTGAAACTTATAAGTGAGAAATAATTTCACATCATTAGATCTCACTTGTTATGGACGCAGAAGATCGCTTCACCGACTCAGAAGATGAAGAATGTAAGATTGTCGAAGTTATCCACGACGAGGCTCCAAATGGACCTTCTGGAAAGAAGAAACAGTTGGTATCCTATTGCGACGATACTTATGAAGATACATCGAGTGAAAAGGAGGATGTCAATTCGGTCGAGTCAGAGATAGAGGACGCCGAAGCTCCCGACCAAGACTGTATTTTGGACGAAAACGAGTTTCCCGAACCGAAAGGAAACTGCGATCCTCAACTCCAAGAGAAGATAGCTAAAATGATGATGACGATGAACGAGACAGACTGCGATTGGAACAGCGTCATTCAGAACAAGAAGAGTTTCAGGAACCCCAGCATATACGAAAAGCTAATTGAGTTCTGCGGCATCAATGAGTTCGGAACCAACTACCAGTCTGACGTATACGATCCCAACAAGTGGGAAAAAGGATCGTTCTACGATGAGCTATACGAGGTTCAAAAAGTAGAAATGGAAAAAAGAAAGAAGGAAAGAGGAAAGGTGAAAGTGCTGATTGGGGTAGCCAAGCCTGCCTTACCATCTTCTGGCTCAGCGAACGAGAAGACCAAGGAGGATGCAAAAGTAAAAGAAGTGGAGGAAGTAGTAAAGGTTGGTAAAAAACGGAAGAAGAAAACTAAATGGGAGCCTGCTCCAAAAACTTTGGCAATTCTGCCTACGGTTGTCAAACCGACTTTTAGTGGTCTATTTCAAAGAATGGTTTTTATTAAAAAAACATGAATGGCAGTATTGGTTAGGACTAATATTAATAACCTGCTATAGTATAAATAAATAAGTATCAATGTTCATACTATATGTATTGATTTAATTTAAATATACGTAAAAAAAAAAAACACAACAAATCACTTCTAGGACAAAGGTTGTGCAGGGAGATGATTTGTGCTAGATCACGCTCGACCTCTAGGCTCTCTCCCAATTAATGGTACCCACTTTATGAAGGTTGGCCAACCTTCAGGAAGATCTCTAGATCCCACAGGTTCTATCCCCCGATTTGATCCCGGGACATCAGCACGGAAACTCAGCGCTCTACCACTGAGCTACCCCGCTCCCTAAAGTGTACAGCAGCATTTAAATTATAGTACCTATGTCGAGGACATTCGTAAAAGTGTTGCCTTAGATATGTACATCATGTCTTTCTTTGTTCACAGCGTACTTTTAAGAATGGCTCAAGCGTCCACGTGATTATAAGCGGTATAAAGATGTTCCTTAAGTCTCATTTACATTACAAAAGTGGGTATACGAGCACCCACTTCCGTTCGGTGTTAGTCATTCACTACAAACTGAGTTGGTTTACATTTGTCTCGTTGTGGCCAGATAAGTTATGAATGAATTATGAACATCGAATAAATAAATAAAATATTATATACTTACAAATTGCTAAACCCGATGCACATTACGATTTATAAAAAATATTCGGGACTGTACTGCCTAGGCCAATGGTTGTGTAGGGATTTGATTTGGCCGACGGTCGATCACTAGGTTTTCCCCAGTTATGGGTACTCGATTAATAAGGAATGTGTGAGCACCGCGAGTGGTCTTGATCCAACATACTTGTGCCTCAGCTACGAAAAGAAGAATAGTTTATTTAGCACAGTTGAGCTCAATCCAAGCCCTATAGCTCAGTATTAACTCGATACTCTACACAAAGGGATCATGTGCTCCCAAAAAATAATGAATGAATCAATAGAACTCACTCAAACTCCTTTCACCCACTCAAACTCTCCTGAGGCTCATCCAGCCTCTATAATGTGGGTCGTAGCGGTTGAGTTTGATCTCTGACAAATCACCTATCTATTCGATCCCAGAAACAGTACAGTCTCCGCCATGCACTGAATGCATTTCTTGAGATTCTTCCTGGGTCTTTGTGGTACAGATTTGTTTTTTTGTACTTATTCTATTAGCAGCAAGGAATATTATTATATTATTTGAGATATGAATATCCTCCTGGAGCTTACACAGCCTCTATAATGTGGCCAACAGATGTCATGTGTTGACACATATAGCCCATGTTCTTATAATAGTTTGATGTTAAGGCAGGAATAACAGGTTGAAACTAACTTAGTAAAGATATCTCCTATTAGACAGTTATAGTCGCCCAGCAGTTAATGGTCCGATTAAGGAAGTCACTGAGGGTCTTCGGTAGGTCGTTAAGAATAAAGGAGGCAACTTAACCATGTTTCCTGACATCGTTCTCTTCAGACCAGTTATAATTGAAACAATAGGAAAAAACAAAACGAAACATAGGTATATATATTTTGAAGAAGACATTAAAAGCTGACAGACCCACATCCCGGAACCGAGACATCTGGTGGGGGCACGGAGGCCAACTTGCGCCACAGTTTTTGCCGCCACAGTAAATTACAGGCGAGGCCTAACGACCCGGCTTAGCTCCCCCCCACGTTCTGCCCCCCCCAATTACCTTCTCTTTTCTCTTTATTCTAATTGTCCTTCCTCTGGAGGTAATCGCTTTAACCCCTGTCCGTCACCTTATACCCTTTATTGTCCCGCAGTGGTTCTAACCATGGGCGTTTTATTTCAATAGAATATCCCACCAACCTTAGTATAAGAGATTTTTTTTTAAGATTTACTTATTTAAATTATTAATTTATCAGTAAGTAACAGAAACAACAGGCCTATAAATTCACTATGAAAAGACGAAATTTATGACAACAGAGAAAAACTAACTTTCTAAGACGAAAGTGCGCCATCTCGTGGTTCCAACACATACTCAATAGTGTTATAAAAGAAACCATAGGGCAGGAGAAGAATATATTATATGAAATAGATACCAGGAGGCTGCAATGGTTTGGCCATCTGGTGAGAAGATTGTATAGAAGAAATTACTGAAACTAGAAAGAAGGAAAATCTATAGTTACAAGAAAACAGAGAAAGACCACAGGGTAATACCCAACCAGGAAATTAACAAAGAGATGGAAAAACCTATAATCAGAAGACTAAGATTTTACGGGTACAAGGTAAGAATGGGCCAAAGGAGACTAAACAAAAAGAAAAAAAAAAGTACGACTACACTGTTTCCTGGACAACGGTTGTGAAGGGAGGTGATATGTCCTAGATCATGCTCAACCGCTAGTCCCCCCCCCTTATTTTGGGCAACAGCTTTATAGAGGCTGGATGAGCCTCGGGGTGTCCCTTGATCCAAAAGGATCCAACCCCGTCGGTTAACAGATTAAATAAATTATCTAACCAATGAGTAAGCCTAAAGTGTAATTTTTTTTTGTTCTCCCTTTTATTTATTTTTAATAGCACGAATAAGAAAAGTATCTGCTTGCTTACTTCAATGGCCCATGCTTACTTGTTAAATGTTATGCAATTGAAAAAGCTGGCAACCACAGTAGAATGACCCCAAGGATTACTTGGTAAAGATACCCTTATGAATGGGAAAACAACTGGGGTTGCCCGGGGGGCTGGGAGCTGGAATGTGAGGTGAATGCATTCCAGAGGATTAGCGAAGAGTTTGATGACCTTTTGGATACTTAGGTCTATGTTTTCATTTACCAGATGAAATCCATTATCAGTTCAAAATGTTTCAAGGCTGTAATTTTATTTAATCTCAAACATCTATAAATAAAAAGCTTCGGAAAACCCGAAGTTCCAATACCAATGCATTGAGATGCAGTTCCGTCTACATGAATTCTGAACTTTTATATTCGTGGAGGGGAAGAACCGCTTTAACTCGTTATAAATTTGCTTGGATCTGTCCTCGACCACATTCGAGAGGCCCCCGTACACCCATAGTCAATGCACAATAATAAAAATCAGAAAATAACTATGATTAAATACCCAGCAGATTTATTTTTATTCTGAACAGAAAGGCATCAAGTATTTTGGTCCGAAATATAAATAAATAAAACTTCATCCCAGTTACGCTTAAACAGGTAAAATAATTAAATGTGTGTTTTTCCCTTCATGTCTCAACATATTTTTTATGTGTATTTTAAATTTAAGTTTATCAATTAATACAGAAAAATTTTGTCCTCCCTGGTGGTAAACAAATAAACTTTGAATGAAACACTAACTAAAAGAAATGTGATATTCTCATATAGATTTAAAGTTTTCCAGATATGACCTATCTAATTCTCGGAACGTTTTAGAATTTAATAAAGAACTTTAATTGAATTGAATACCTGGAAAAAAAGAGGGCTGCATTTTTCATGTTCTGTGGGACAAAAAAAGAGAAAGGATTGTACTACGTTTTACCTACATTTGATTTATTAAAACTTGAATGTTGAACATGATATGGTAGTTTTTTACGTTCACAGGAATGCTTGCAATGTCTGCTTCAATAAGCACGTAGAAGAGTTATTTGTTTTGATATTTCTACGGTATCGATATATTTCACTTTTGTATGTCTATGTTAATAATTTTAATATAATCAGGGAGTGGAGTGGCTCAGTGTGTAGAGAGCTAAGTTACTTAGCTGAGGGACCTGAGTTCGAAACCATCTGTGGCAGATAAATTACTTTCTGTGTTAAAGGCCGTGGGTCTCCCCTGCGGGATTTTCAAACATTCTCTGAGACCCATCCTCTATAAATGGGTACCCTTATTTGGGAAATAATTTATTTATTAAAATATAAATAATTCGAAGATTTTTTAAATTTTTATTTAATGGTTTAAGTTGTGAAATGGATTAGAAATATTGAAAGTGGTCGGGAGGGCAGTCAATAAATTATATAAAATTTAAGTATATCTTATAATATTCGTGGAAACGTTTCGGTCTAACTTTTAAGGCATTCACCTCCTTGCAGAACCGTTATCCATGAAACAGTACAGTCTCTACTAAGTACTGAATTCCAGACCCGTTCACGGGTTGTAGTGCTACAGAGTTTTTTTTTTTTTTGA
Source organism: Arma custos (assembly GCA_037127475.1). Lineage (NCBI taxonomy): Eukaryota > Metazoa > Arthropoda > Insecta > Hemiptera > Pentatomidae > Arma > Arma custos. The sequence continues at coordinate 59,946,844 of CM073765.1, forward strand.
GGCCTGAGAATACAATTTATTTTGACTTTGTAAGATTTGACCAAATAACTTGAGATAAGTGAGTAGTTTGAATTATTGTTAGGGGGTGGGGATGGAGAATATTTGCTGCAAAACTAAAATCGTCATTTTTTTTTTAATTTACAATTGTGTTATAATATATTTTTTTTTGTTTTAGTCACGAGACCATCTTCTTTTCATAAACCTCAGAGGATTATCGGGAATTGAAGAGGTGACTTGGTTTGAAACTAGTGGGCTTGAGAGGGAATAAAGTTTGCAATGAAAGGATTGATGTAAGATTCGGGACAAATCAGTTACATTAAATTCATTATGGATGACTTTATTCTTATTATGAAGGATGTTACGAAGGATTCTGAATTGTTAGAATTTGATAAGAGAGGAATTCTATGGCTTAGTGGTGCTCCGGAGTTGCACTCTGTAAGTCTAAATAGGTCTTATGATCGACATGTAAATGTGTCTTTTCTAATTAATTGGGAGCTTGGAACGTTTGTTCAATAAGTGTTGCAGTAGCCTGAAAGTAGCAGTTTCTGGTCTTTCCGGTATAACATAATGTTATCAATGTTAAGACCATGGAAAAAATTCCAACGAAAATCCCTAAAGTCTCCAAACTAAAACAAAAATTGAAATTATCTGTCCTCAGAATTCGGAATATTTGGACAGACAATTTCAATTTCTGTTTTAGTTTGGAGACTTAAGGGCTTTTTGTTGGAATTTTTTCCACGGTCTTAACTTTTATGTAACGTCTCTTTTTATTTTTTAATGTTAATAATGTTATCTAATTAAACTTTGGTCAAGAGGTAGTCCAAAGTATCAGATCTGTTCTAGAGGAGTCAGTCGGATATTATATATAAGACAACCGGCTTAAGTTTATACAGATGGCTTAATAAATCATCCCGTTTCTATTATCTATTATATAAATATTTCTATCTATTATATAAATATTTCTATCTATTATATAAATATTTCTATCTATTATATAAATATCTATTTAAGAAATTGATTCGTTTGATACTTTTTCTAAAATACTTGTAATCCAAAAAAAGTATATATAAAATTTGTGGAAGATAATGTTTGTAGCCTGATTGTATTATCACTTACTTTACTTAAAACATAACTATTTTTTTATGCACATTATATTATTTACACTTATATAAAGTCTCTTCTTACATTTTCTCTTATGCAATTAATATTCTTTACACTTGTATAAAGTATTTTTACCTATCAATATTAATACTGTATCTTCTAAAAATGTTTATTTTCATTTTTATTTTATTTTATATAATTTGGTTTCTAGATTTTTATAATTTTACAATTTCTATTTCTTACTTGTTTATTACCTAGCATTTTCGGTTCGTAATTATTATCATTTTCTACATTTACCCAGATCATTTTTATCATTTCACATTCCTATTTTATATTCAGTTTTTATTTTTTATCTGTAATAGGTTATTTTTTTTTTACTTTTCAACACTTTCTGTTTTAATATTATTTTCTTCATGATGTGGGTTACTACCTTTTTGGCACTTCGTTGTTTATAGTATACACTCATACATTTTAACCTTCATAATTACCTTACTGTACATCTTTATCATTTTTATTGCCTGTATTCACCTTACTTTTGTTTATTTTTATTTAATATGTTTTAATATATTTGTACCATTTTCTTATATTGTCTGTATTTTGCATATAGCCCTGAAGAAGACCTACAAAGTAGGTCGAAACGTTGGCTAATCAATAAAGTTATTCTCAAATTCTACGAGAAATTGATTGTGACCTCTACCCGGACCAATTTCTTCCACATGTATTATCAAGGTCAACAATTATCATTCAATATATATAAAATTACTTTAATATTTACAAAAATCTGATATTGTTTATTTTTCTAGCTTTGGCAACTGTGAGCTATCTATATTTGTTATTTCTTTTCCCGCAGTTTCTTTTCGTTTCGGTTTGGTATTCATTGTTTTAAAATAAGAATTCATTTTTTTCGACCCTCTTCTCCGAGCTTGCTGGCATTTTTAAATCCGCCGTAACTTGTTTCAATAATTGATAAGACGAGAGTGGGTCGAAGAAGACGAGGGGATGAAAGACTTGGAAAAAGGCGGAATCGGGAATTAGCCGAGACGGTGACGCTGGTAAGGAATAAGAGATCAAAAGGAAAGGTAAAAAAGGCTGCTGGTGTGAGGTGAGCACCAGGGGGAGGATAGGTAGGGGGGGGTCTCTCCCGGAGTGTCCTTTGTCGATGAGAGCAAAATAAATGCCACTTATGCTAAGGGCCCTCGGCCGCCGCTCTTAGCCTAATTGATCCTTCCTCCAGTATGCTCCAGCACGCAGAGCTGTGCTCTCTTCCATCCTATTTTACATAGATATATGTGTGTGTATATATATATATATATATATATATATATATATATATATATATATACGTATATGAAGTAAGACGGCTAAAACATTTTAAAAGAATGGAAGAAAAACGGATTACAAAGAAGATTTTTAATTGCTTTAATAAACTGAAGAAAACCGTAGGGAGGATAGAAGCAGAAAAGGAAGATGTTAACAAAATAGGTGTTACAGAAGAGATAATTGATTGAGGCTACTGATAGAAAACGCAACCTATGAAAAAGACTCTCTCGACCAAAGAGAATGTATAGTAGTCATGTGATCAGAGACAGGCAGTTGGAGATGAAGTATTGGGAAGAAAACAGCCAACATAAGTATCAAGCTGTATGCGGTCCATGTACAGCCAAATCCATAAATAAAAAAATTAAATATATATACAGAATAGGATAGAAAGTCACTTTATTCTGGGACCAAATCCCTTTAGAATAACAATCATAAGCAGAAAAAGAAACATAATATATACCTTACCAGAATGGTACATTGCACAAATCATACAGTACTTATTAAATGCCAAAAAAGTATGAATCATGCAAGATATTAACCAATTAAAGAGTTTCTTTTTTAATTTATATTGCAATCAAGCTCTTCACGAGCTTAATAGCAATTTTTTGTAATAATAATAACACACTTAAAACATATATACATAATAAAGTTTTATTTTTCAAGATTAAGGAGCTTCAAATGTAGCTAGCTCTGAACGTAAAACACAACACTTTATATTAGTTCATGGGGCTTCCTTCTCTTTAGCCTTCTCACCATTGCATTGAAGTCGAGGAGAGGCAGCTCTCGGCGTCGACGTGGACTTGCAGGCCTGATGTGTCCCGACGAATTTTTGGATTACCTCCTCCACGGTCGGCACTCGAAGATCTCTGTGGAGATCACCATTCCTGATTTCCCAAGGTGCATTTACGATGCCCTTAACACTTTATTTTGGAATCTTTGAATTGTTTTTCTGTTGGAATCCCTCGTGCATCCCCACAACTGGATTCCATTTGTCCAGATTGACTTCAGGACTTGGTTATAAATTAATAATAAAGACAGTGTGGGCTGTCTGTAAAAACAAAATATTAATACGGGATCACTTTGTTGTTTATGGTTATTGGTTGATAGTTGATTTTTTTTTGTAAAATCAACTTGCACAGATTTTGATTCGCTTAATTTAATTTTCCATTTTGAGGTCCATCTTTGCTAATGCTATAATTATGTATTATGTATATAATTTTTTTGTGGTTTCCTGATTGTCATTTCGGATGGGCAGCTGTATCATCGGTGAAGGTGGCCATGACGTCTTCTTCAACTTCTGGGATATGGTTTGTGTTCGAAATATAATGTATAATATAATCATCTGTTAGAAATATAACTGTTATAAAATATAACCGCTCGCGCATGCGGACACAAAAATAACGGTGACGGCGTTAACACACAAGCACCGAGATCCCTTCTATCGTATTATTACTAAATGCCACTAGGAAGGGGCTAGGAAAAAAAAATTTTTTTTTCTTTGTGCTCTCATCACAAAAATTCTGTAATAAGATTTAATTTTTTTTATGAAACTATTTCCAAATTTTTACCAGACATTTATTTTTGGAACGGTTTCACTTAAATTCGAAACTTCCACGCCTCCGAGTTATTCCTGGACGGCCTCCCTCTAAGGGATTCCCCTCCCCAAGAGATTACTCCAAGTCTCTTAAGTGTGTGACCGGAGCGACTCCATTGTCGGCGTTTGATCTTCCCGTCATCGAAACGCCTTTTGGTTAATGCCTTAACTCGACTTCTTTCAGAACTATTGTGTTTGCTGTTGTGGATGCTTTTGTTGATTTTATTTATTGGTGAGAGATTTTATTGTCATATGGATAGCTTAAAAATTATTTCCGTCATCTGCCGGAACAGCAGAAGTTCCAGGGTTAGTTTATAATCTCTTCTGAAAACAATTTATTATGTTTATTTTTATAATAATTATAAATTGTAATTTTCCATTTTGAGGTCCATCTTTGCAAATGGCTATTGTTATGTTTAATTTTCTTGTGGTTTCCTGATAGTCATTTCCGATGGACAGTGATCATCGGCGAAGGTGGCCGTCAAGCAGGAAACAAGGCGTCATGCCTTCTTCAACTTCTGGGATATCGACGGTATGGTTTGTGTTAGAAATATAATGTATAATATAATCATCTGTTAGAAATATAACTGTTATAAAATATATCTGCTCGCGCATACGTAGGCAATGCTATCCGAATTGGAATGGTTAAGATATGCTATTGACAGATATTTTAATAATGGATTAAAAAATGTTTAGCTCAGTTACTAATTGTGAGCATGCTTCAAGATAAACATTTTCATACACATTTTCTCCCAAAGGAAATGTTTTAAGATTATAAATAAAAATAAATATTAAAAAAAATGAATTTTTACTAAGCGGTTTTGATCAGTGATCATCAAGAAATTTATAATACAAAATCATATTTCGTAAAGTGGTCGAAACATTGTATCTTTTAGTAATTTGAAATTTTGGGTGATATATATAGCTTAATTTATTGAACTATTTTTTTTTTACTATTCTTAGCCTATAATTCTCATATAATACTTGACGTTGTATTTGTAGTTTATTGTTATTGGTGAGGGATTGTATTGTCATATAATTAGCTATATTAAAAGTTGTCTACGCCATGGACACAGACAAATTCAAGAGTAGTTTAATACACACATGCAATTATACACATTTTCTCCCTAGAGGAATGTTTTATCCTTATAAATAAAAATAAATATTAAAAAATGAGTTTTTAATGAGCGGTTTTGATCAGTAATCATCAAAAAAATTTAAATTGCACACACTGTTTACGTAATGTGGCCGAAACGTCGTATCTTTTAGTAATTTGAAATTTAGGGTGATATCTATAACTTTATTTATTAAACTTTTTTTTTAAATTATTCTTAGCCTAACATTCCCATATAATTTCCAACTGATAAATGAATGATGTGTTTTTATTTATATATAAGTGCGTTTTATTTATATCATTGATGCTTCACTCATCCAGTTAGATATTTATAAAAAAACAAGTTATCTTAATTAATATTGTTTGTTTCATTATTTGCTTTGTTTTTTGCACTTGGCGTTGTAATTTGCATACATACGTAATTATCTATTGTTTTTCTCTCTATAATTATTTCTATCTTATTTTTATTTCTTGTTCTCTATTTTTTATTTTTTTTATTCTTTAAATGTTATCGCTGAAGGTAATTCGCAATTTTTTTTCATTAATTCTTTCTTATTTGTAAATGTAATCACTTTATACTGTAAGACATAATAATACCCTGTGTAAGAAACCTGTATTGTTATTTTATAGGGACATGTCCCAGAATAAATATTGACTTTATTATTATTATAATTGACGATGTCTTTGTTGTCTACGTCATGGACAATGAAAAAGTTAAGGGTAGTTTATAACCCCTTCTGTAAAACCATTAGCATGTTTAGACTTTTGCTTGACGTTTTGCTTACTGGGGTGAACCAGGGTTTTAGTGAAAGTGCTGTTAATTGTAGCTTCGTCCTTGGACATTCTGAATTTTATGATTTTATTGTTGTTACTTCTATACATCTTTGTGGAGCTCAGGTTATTTGGGTCAGGAACTAAAGATTTTTTCTAAAGTTCCGCCCTGTCATAAAACTAAACATATGCCATCCTTTTCCCGTTTTGGCAAAACATAAAATTTTCGGGCCTTTTCATGTTTTCAGTCGCCATTAGGGCGAACCTACTTTTTGCAAGATGTGCAGGTAAGTACACAAGACCTGAGTTTATTTATGACATGTACTCCCCCTTACATTTTATTACCTTGTTACTTTACATATTTTTACTTTGTATTTTGCGACTATGGTCGTACTATCATTTCTTAGTATAAGTGCATTTAAACACGCAATGTATGATTGCCAAAAGCAAATATCAAATATCAAACAAGACTTTGTAGACTAACTATTGACCATGGAGCATAGTTGATCCCCAAGAAAATAATTTTTTTTTAAATTATTAACAATGCAATTTTATGAGAATTTTTGACTTGTGACTTATTGAAGCTATATAGGATGTTGAACGATGCAGGATGCTTATTAAAATAATTGAAAATTACTAATTGTCGAAACGTCTTTTTAAAAGAATAAATGAATTATGATTGGAAACTGGTTTATTCAATGATAATAAACTGGAAATTACAAATACTTTCTATACAGGAAAAAATCGTTGCTTTTATCGATGCTTGTAAATAGTAAAACGCCAATCTCACAGTTCCGGGTTTAACTTTTGGAGTTATATATATAATGGAGTTATAATATAAGTAAAAACTCCTTTTCAAGCCAATGTCTGACTTAGCCATACGATAGGTTGAGATTTAAATAAAACAAACTCATTTTGGAGAAAAATCGAATTCACTACTAATCATTCACCGGGACTACAGATTTATATATTTATTAGCATAAAGTATATATTTATTAGCATTATATTTACGACCATGAAATCAATAAATTTTCGAACTTAGCAAGCTATGTGTTAAGATTGAACGTTTAGTAAAATTCAATAACATAATATAATATAATACACGTATTAATAGATTCACTAGCTAAACCGTCTGATTATGGCCTATAATTTCACATCTAAAATTACATCTTTTTAATATTTTGGTGAAGTACGTTGCTTTATTTTTTTTGTTATTATTTCTTCTTATTGAACATTTTGAATCGCGTTACAATATAATTTTTCGCATAGCTTTATTTATCAATCTCTATTTTTTAGAGATTAAAGCATAAATAATATATTTTTTTATTGTTTAAGACTGAAATGAATAAAGAGAGTCTGTTTGTTTTAATATTAAACATACTATTTCATGGTATTTACACTCGAAGGAGTATTTTAAAAAAAAGCTGTGATGACAAAGACTCATGAATGGTCTTGAGTTCATTAAGTGGTAGAGATTGAAGTTTTTCTTCAACGGTTGTATATGGAAGTGATTCGTCCCACACCACGCTCAACCGTCAGCCTGAAGTTAATTTATTTTCCAGAAATTCTTAACGATCTGTTTTGACAGTCTGTTGTCATCCCTTCTGTATAAATGTCCAAAAAACATCAGTCATCTTTTCCTTATGACTTTTGGGTTTTTCTATATTTTGATATAATTCATCATTGCTTCGAAATTTCCTGGTTTCTGTGCTTCTTATAGGACCTAAAATTACTTATCATTATATAATATTAAAATTTCAGCCTTTAAGAAAATATAAAAAAATATTTACGTATAGAATACTTGCTTAAGGCTTAAATTAATGTACATTCTGCTTGCAAATTTAAGTCTGTCTCATAATATTTACCCTTGATGGAGTATTTTAATGAATTTACTAAAGCAGGTATATTTAGGGATAAAGAATCTGCATTGCCTGATTATACCGATCGCAAAACCGGGTCATTACAGCGATAGAGGATTTTTTTTTACCAATCCTATTCACAGCGCTTATGGAAGCCAATTCTAGGTACAACTTACTGCCGGAATGTTTTCGAAATGCCTCGTGGTTCTTGAGGCCTTGTTTATAGCCTTCATATCTAGCACCTAGTAAGAGCTAGGAGTCTTTGTTCATATCTAGGACAAACGTACCTAGACCAGACCTAAAGGGAAGCCTCCAATCTACTGGTTCCGACGTTCCCTCAGGGAAAGCACCATTGGTTCATGAAACAAATTGGTTTATTGCCCTAGCAGAGGTTTATGGCACTGAAAGGGACGGCAGTCATAACATTTCCCTTGTTGGACCCTTGGGACAAATGTAACCAAAATAAACCTACCATGGTATAACCTCAGTTCACATTCTTTAAGTTTAAATAAATACTACGAGATAATAATAATAAGGCTTAGCTAATCCAAAGGCTCGATGCCGACACCACCAATCTCTGCTTACCAACTTCCGTCCACGGATCACTACCCAAACCCAAATCCGCCAGATCATTCCTAACGCAATCCTCAAACCAACCAAGGTGGTCTACCCCTCAGACGCTTCCCAGTCGGCAAAGCGATTATTAACATCTTAGGAATTCTTTCGTTACTAAGCCCAACCATTTAACAAGCCCATCTTAATCTTCTTGACGCTTTCACTTGAATAATATTTACCGGGTGAATGCCTCGCAATTCCAAGTTACGTAATCTCCTATATACTCCAGTGGTCTCATCCTTTTTTGAACCGAACATTCTGCGGAATACCTTATTTTCGAATACCTTAACGTTGTTCATCCTTCAGTGATAGCGGTCAAGTTACAATATTCATAAATCAGAAATAATATGAGTTAGTCTTTTAAATATTCAAACAGAATGGTTATTTATTTCAGCATTTATACATGCAATTTTTCAACAGGTATTTTGATTGATCAGTGTCGTAATATCATTTCGTCATTAATTTGTATGTATTATTTATGTATTAACATCGTACGTATGACTATTATATATTTTTGTTACTAGGTCTTGATTATGAGACCAATATGGTGTCTATACGTATCCAAAAAGAATAACTGAATCTCAAGAACCAAAAATAAAACATATATACTTATACTATATAAAATGTAATGTAAACTATATAAAATTATTATATACACACACAACTATATGGTCGGCTAAAATTGTATGGAAAAAAAAGAATGGAAGAAACACGGATTACAAAGAATATTTTTAATTACGTTAATAAACTGAAGAAAATAGTAGGATGGATAGAAGCAGTAAAGGAAGATGCCAACAAAATAGTTGTTACTGAAGAAATAATATGTGACCAGAACCGCTTCAGGCTACTGATAGAAAACGCAACCATGATGAAAACAAGCCAAAGCCTTGACCGACGAGAGTGTGGACAGATGATCAGAGACGAGCGTTTGGAAAGAAAATGAAGAAGTACTGGAAAAAGAAAAAGAAAAACTACAAACATATATTTTTTATTTTACCAAACGTCTAATCTTAGTACATTGATTGTTAAGTTCGAAAAATTATTGATTTTATTACATAGATAAGCCAATAAAATATATATACAGTAAAACCTCTATTAACGGACACCCTAAATAGCGGTCACTCCCCAATACCGGACGATTTTTTTTGCACCAACATTTTAATACAATTTTTAAGGCATTTGAGCCTCTATTTAACGAAACCTCCCATTAACGGTCACGGACAGGCTGTGTTGGTTAGAGATTTATTAAAAAAACCTCTAAAAGACGGACAGTATGACTTTATCCCTTTCCCGTTTCTCGGAAACAATTAGTTGTTTCCGGTCTAAGAAAACAGGGACAGCTGTGTTTACTTTTGAGTAAAGGTTTTCCACATAAATACTTTTTTTTTTATTCTCGAACTTGCTTTATTAAAATTTAGTTCTGTTCTAACCCTCGTGGTAGGCGGCTGAAAATGTCTCCCTCACGTAAGAGAATCACTTTAGAAGAAAAAATAAATGTAATCGACGTTTATGACCGTGAAAAGTTAAGTGTACGTGCGCAAGCGGAAACACTCAATATCGGTAGGACACAAGTTTCGGAAACACTCAAAAACCGTGCGGTTTTTTTTAAATTTTATTCTACTTACCTTTTAAACACATGGGAAATTGAATAAGAGAGAATTAATTTGTACAAATACATATTTATGAAAAAATAAAACCTCCCTTTAAAGGACACCTTTAAATGACGGATAAAAATATTTGCACCAGGGCTGTCCGTTAATTCGAGGTTTTACTGTGTATTTATATATATATATATATCTGCAGCCCCCTTGTAGTGGTTAAGTAGATTTTTTAAATTAAAACGTGTTATTTGTACAAAGAGAATCGGAATTGTAATATTATCACAGTGCATAAAGGGCTTAAAAATGGGGTTATTGCTCTATACCAGGGGTTATATTATTATTGTCCACTTCATGCCAAACAAATATTATGAGAATGGTATCCCTCAATAGAATTGACACATTTTGAAAAAATATTCACTATTACTAATTTACCGGGGCTTCTGAAAAATAAGTTAAAACATTAGTTGTTAAGAATCGATTAATAATCATATTTGCTAGTAGCGTGAAGCCTAATTTTCCCTGTCAAGTACCATTCCAGATGTTTTACATATTGAAAGACAATAGGTAACACATAATGTTACATACTTGGTAATTATTGCGCAGATCGTCACAACAAAGTTTTAACTTTTCTTTCGCTTTTAACATTTTGCAAAAATACAAGTTATCATGAGGTTTAATTTATGAATGTAATTTCGGTAATCATTTCATCTAGCATTGAACGTTTTAACAAATATGCATCATCTAGACTTCGAATTATTCTTTGGAACTTTTATTTCTTGATGAAATGATTACCGAAATCTACTCACTACCCATAATTACATTATTTTTTCCATACTAAACCTCATGATAACTAGTATTTTTGGAAAATATTAAAAACGAAACGAATAGTCAGTTAAAACTTGTAACTCAACTCGAATCGGAAACCAGTGGAACAGATAGCATAATATTGCTATTTATAACTATAATATTAATATATCATAAAATTAATTATTTAAATTAAAAAAAATGATGTGAACTAAGTTGAGTGTCCAGCGATGACAACGCTATCCAGTGGCCGAGCTTAGAATCGAAAGGGTGTTCCCTCTAGCGGCCGATCCTCGAACTCTTTCAAACTTTTTTTTATTTGTTTTTGCATTGACCGCCTTTTTTCTGCGAGATTTAAACTTTAGTAAACAGTTTACACAAACACAGTATACCAGGAATTTGCCGTATACTGTTTACCTCAACACAAAATGGCTTGCCAGCGGTGAAATGCATGTACACAATTCGATTATTACCGATATCTAGAGTATATCTTTTGATATATAAAATACAAGAATTATTGACATTTATAATGTGATGGAAATTATTGATAATCATCTCGATAATATTAAAAAAATATTTGTTCTTACAAAATTTCAAGCTATTTCAATAGGAATTATTTAAGACTCCTTTATTTTATTTTATATTCAAATAAAAAAGTTTAGAAAAGTCCAGTAAATATAAAGAATATACATAATAGTCCTAATTCAAATTTCGAAGGAATTAGGATTGGACGATAAATGGAGTAGAATCATTCAACAGATTTTTACTGCAAGAGCTACAGTTGAGTTCAGAGGAATGGTTTCGGACCCTTTTGAAATTAAGACGGGAGTTAGGCTGGGAGATGGGCTCTCACCGGCACCTGGGCTCTCACAGAGCTAAGAATGAACCAAGGAAAAATCAAAAGGACACGAAAGTTCAAATATCTCGGTTGAGTGGATAGAATCCAATGTTGGTGAGAGGGAAGCATTTTATTCGCGCTTGAATAAAATGGAGATGGTATACCAACTCATCGAGGATATTTATAACAAATGATCAACGTCATTGAATGCAAAACTCAGGCATTATTGCACTATTGTACAATCGGAGGTCTTATATGCTGCGGAATGACTGGTTATGAATAAGAAAGCCCTTGTATAAAAATTGGAGACCAAAGAAAGAAAGATCCTTAGGAAAATTCTTGGCCCAATTAAAGACCAAGTTGAATACAGACAACGATATAACACTGAGCTATGCACTCATGTTCTGAAAATATCGGATGCTATGAGAAAAAGGAGAATATCATTCTATGGTCACCTCTTAAGAATGAAACTCACAAGACTGGTGAACCGTATGTTTACATATGTAAGGAAATGAAAACCAAACCTGCCTGGTTCGAAGAAGTGGAAAGAGAATTAAAGGAGATGAGGATTACCTGCGAGGATGTCTTGGAAAGCAACCGTCTCAGGATAAAACTAGATACCCAAAAATAAAAATTGGTCCTTCGTAGCCAATACGAAAAAAAAAGTATATATAATAGCATCAACAAAGTTTATGTTACCACTTTGTTTTCATTACGATATTACACTTGCATAATTGGCTCAGGGGAGGTTATTTGAGGTAAAAGCTGAAATATAAAATTAAAAAATCCAAAAATCGTTTTTAATGCATAATATATAATATCAGGGAGAGAGTTAGGTTTATAGATCTCAAAATTGCTGTACTGAAAGTCTTAAATTTAGCTTTAAGTTTTAAATTTAGCTCTCACAGATATATTAATAATCTTTTAACAACATGGGATCTACAGACCCTTTTAGGATAATTCAGCCTGGTTAAAGTGGGTGCCCTTAATTGGGATAAAACCTGGTGACTGAACATGATCTGGGACGAACCAACTCCCTGCACAACCGTTGTAGAAACAGTACAATCTCTACCGTATACAGAACCCATATAAAGAGATATCAAAGTACATTTCATTGATTTGACTAATAAACAAATATTTCATATTGCACTTTCAACCTATTTGTGATAAATGCCAAATAATTAATACATAATATAAGCATAAATTCCAAATGTTCTTGAGGTCATAATTAAGACTATCCTACTATTTACGTTTAGGAAATGCGATCGCCTAAATGGGCGGTATTATTTCTCTAGTTTTCATTTAGTTTACCTACTAAAATCATATCCTACATTTTTTGGTAATTATTCCGCAGGTTGTATGTTTGTAGGAGTAGTTAAGTCCTATCAAGTGACATCTCGTTATGTCATTTCTAAATCTTGATTTTATCTCTATATCCTTCCTCATTTCATCCCAATAAATAAGTAAAAAACAAATAAACAATAAACTAGGGTATTTAAACTGCAAATATAATCTTATTTTGGTATTAAAATCTACATTAATTTCCTATCCTTATATCATTTAGGATAAGAGCGGCGTGGCTCAGTGGTAGAGCACTGAGTTGCCGTGCCGAACGTCCTGGTTCAAATCCAGCTCGTTGGCAGACTTTTGTTTAATCTTTTAGCGTCCCGAGAACGATCCTATGGGATCTAGGACCCTCTTGTGTCTCAACCCAGCCATTAAATAATGTATAATAAATTAAATTGAAAGTGATCTAGAACCATTCACCACCATGCATAACCCCATACACTCATACGATTTACTGAAGCTAAGACCCTTCATGGATTGGTTTTTACGTACAGGTTTTTTCCTGATTACTGAATTATATTATATCATATAACAATATATAATATTATACAGAACTGAGTGATTGAAACATAGATAATTATATAAATGTTACGTAAACCTTTTGATGTAGAGAAGGCGAGGATTGCGGAGTAAGAGGCTGATCCAATACAAGACGACTTTAGCACCAAATCCCGGGATTATGCTTTCAGCTTTGGCTCGAGCCAGATTTATTGAGGGGCAAAAAACACAAGTCAGGGGACCCCTCCTTTACATCTTATTCTCATGTAAATTAATTTCTGTAGTGACTCTCTCTTTTTATGATGTTATATATGTATATGTCTGAATATATAAAATTCACTGTTCGTATTAAAGTCACTGAACTCCTAAATGATTTAATAAAAAAATTTGTGACTATTCAAGTGGATTCGAGAATGGTTTAGATTCACAATTCAATCCTATGGTAGCGATTTTTAATTATTTATAAGGTGCAATATATCCCAACGATCAACAGCCAAAACTGTCTCTGAATCGTCATCAGAATCAGTTAATCATTAGTTCGTATAACCGAAATTCTATAAAAGTAAGAATGCCAATGAACACAGAAATGAGCAATCCTACTGTCGAATAAAAACATCTTAATTTTATAGTGTAGTACGTTAGTTAAAAAAATAAACGCACGAAGTTGAAAAGGTACCATCTGCCCATACCGCATATTGCCTTATTTGATGACAGTATGAATAGTCCAGAGGAAAGCCATGTCCAGTAACATTTCGTTACATCATTTCTACGTCGCGATCTTCTACGTTTTGTAATATACGAAATTGTAACAAATGTGGAGCGTGGCTCTAATTAGTAGATGATAGAATTTGGCTTTTATTATTACATTTCCTATATTTGCAATATCCATTAATATGAATAAGAAGGTACAGTCGGTGTAAAAAGTATTGGGACACCTGGAAAGGTGATTGAAAAAACGGTACTACTATAATTGTATGCATTTATTTAATTATAAATAATCAACATGTAATTAAAAATATATTCAAAATATAAATATAAGGGTTTATATAGATTAACAATGCGATAACATATTTTTTAAATAAATTGATTGAAAATGACTGATGAATAACTGAACAATAAATATTGGGACACATGAAAAAACATTAGATACACATTGAATACGTAGTTCTCTTTTTTTAAAACATTAATATTTTGTCGGATACCCTTTAGCATCTATAACACTCTGAAGTCGCCTTGGCATTGATTCTATTAATTTTAAAGTAAATGAAGGATCAATTTTTTCCCACTCTTCCTTAATTACATGTTTTAGGTCTGTTTTATTAGTGATCGGTCTTGTTCTAATTTTTTGTTCCAAAAAATCCCACAAATGCTCAATGGGATTGAGATCGGGTGACTGGGGTGGAGTTTCTAGGCATTTTGGTGTGTTATACAGTAGCCAGAGCCGAGAATCTAGGGCTTTATGCTTTGGGTCATTGTCCTGATAAAAGGCAAATGACTCGGAAATTCCCAATTTTTCTACTGATGGTTTTAAATTTTTTTGTAGAATTTGTACATATTGCCTGTGGTCCATATTTCCTTCGACAAATTCTAATCTTCCAACACCGGCAGCACTCCTACACCCCCAGACCATCACTGACCCACCTCCATGTTTCACGGTTGGAAACAAATTTTTTTTCTCCAGTTCACAATTCTTCTTTCTCCAAATTTTTCCTTTCCCATCCGAACCGAAAACATTAAATTTACTTTCATCTGTGAAAAGGATGCTGTTCCAAAACGTTTGAGGTTTATTTTTAAATTCATTTGCAAATTTTAATCTTTTTGCCCTATTTTGTTCACTGACAAAAAATTTTTTCCTTGCTACACGACCATGAAAATTTGCATTTCTCAAAATATTTCTGACAGAGCTCACAGATATTGGTTTTTCACTGTTAAGATTATATTCTGTGGCTAATTTCGGAGCAGAATAACGTGGGTTTTTAGCCACTTTCCTAACAATTGACCTTCTATCCTGCTCAGAAAATACTTTTGGCCTTCCACTTCTTTGTTTATTTTTATAGCTTTTGGTTACTCCATACCTGTCTATTATATTCCACACAGTCATTCTTGGAATCCCAACTAGTTTAGATATTTCTCTTACTGTTTTGCATTGGTTGTGGAGACGGATTACAATTTTTCTTTCTTCTACACTAGTTTCTTTTGATTTCCGTCCCATTTCGAACACTATTGTTAGGTTTATAACAAATTACTGAAATAATCTTCAATATAAACATTAGAAAGACGATATAGAATAAGAAAAAGGGATTAGTGACGTAAATAAATATAATAGAATTATAGATCAACCTTTTGTCCCAATACTTTTTGTTTGTTATTGCTTATGTACTATTCCATTGAACATTTTTCGGTCAGTGTCTTTTTCGATACTTCAAAACGCGAATGATAAAATTTGATCATAAAATTATGCACACAGAAAATATGCTGTTGGAATTTTCGGAAAAAATTATTTTCAATACATTCCATTTATTTATTTATTTATTTTTTTTAAATTGGACTAGGTGTCCCAATACTTTTTACACTCACTGTAGGTGTTCTCAGTATAAGAATCATCAGTGTTCAGGTTATAAACAATGGAGGATAAAAAAGCCTCTGGGTAACCGGCTAAGTCACAACTATCTAATTTTCTTTTTATATTCTGTTCTAGTAACCTAGTTAGAGTTCCAGAGATTTATCGGGATATATTACCTCTTCCTAATGAGCAATACACATTGAATACGACCGCTACTCGAAAGGTGGTGAAATGGATTTAAGATGATCTTTATGAGAAGAAATGTGGGTTAAGGAAATACAGATCCATTTTGAGGCAGGGTTTTAACACAAGAAAGTATTTCATTGATCTTGATCTCCTGAAACTTCTTAGTTCTTCCAGAAGGGCAAGTATCTAGGTTCAACTGTGGTAAAAATATTATCTGAAAGCATTATGGATTCGAAATGTTTAAAATTCAGAGCTGGCATGACATGACTAGCGGAACACAGAAGAACATGGCATTGTAAAAGGGACCGTTCAGATTGTGAAGATTGATGCAACTTGAAAGCTGGTGAAATCAAGTTAAGAGGATCATTATAAGAAGAAAGAAGGCTAAGGTTTTAAGACACATTATTTTTGCATAATAATATTTCGTTGATCCTTATTTATTGAAGCTTCTTGTCTCTTACAGAGGGAAAAGTATCTCTGTTCATCTTTGGTAAAAGGACTAGGATGGCGGATAGGACATGGCTAGTGGAACACGGAGACGAGATAGGATGGTTTTGTAAAAGAGACTGTATATGCTTTAAAAATGGCTGCTACCTGAAAGGTGATGAAACGGATTTAAGAGCATCTTTATAAGAAGAAATGGGGGTTAAGGGAATACAGATCCGTTTTGGGGCTGGGTTTCAATACGAGAGAATATTTCGTTCATCTTGATCTGCTGAAGCTCCTTATTTCTTCCAGAAGTAATGGGATTCATCTTGGTACGACTTTAGTAAAAGGAGTATATGAGAAACCTGTGATAAAAGGATGATCTGGGAAAACTGTGGATTCGAAATGTTTTAAAGTTCATTGCGGATAGGATACGGCTATTGGAACACGACGAGGAGAGAAGAACATGGTGTTGTAAAAGCGACCGAACAGGTTTTGAAAACGGCCGCCGCCAACGATACCACCCCCCAGAGGCGGCTAAATGCCCACCCCTGTTCGCTAATGGCCTCGCCCGCTGTTTTTCCAATTCCCAATGCGGGGGGCCACCTTTTTGAATTATTTGCGGTCGGAGCACCCGCACTGATTTATATTCCCTGCCGTCCTGACAAATACACTTCACCTGCGCTAGTGTCCTATTTGCATTTTGGCTCTATATCTCTTGTTTGCCGTACACTCTGCGTCGGGTTTTGAATGTTCTTTCCGTCTGTTGCAGGGGTTATATGCCATTACAGCTAACTGCGCCATTAAATATTTCTAATTCGTTTTTAATTTTTTAATTAAATTCTGTAACCCTGAGGTAAGCATGTCAAAGGGCAACATATCCAGAATATAGTTAATATATGTTCGGTAAATTATCACAGAATAGAATAGAAAAATAATTTTATTCTGTTACCAGGTCCCTTTGATACAATAGTTCAACGTTAAGGAAAACTTGCTCTCCTGAAAAATACAAAACTGTGACATGGTGTTCTTTACCTTCGGTTTACAGAGATCGCAATGTAGTATAAACGTTATCGATGCTTGAGTATGTGTTTAAGCAAGAAAAACCGATTCGAATTTCTCCTTAGGTCATTGATTCAAATATTTGGCAATAAAAAAAAATATTTGCATTTCACACACTGTTTAGTAAAGGTTGGCCATTAGTTTATGATTTTAAAAATTTTTTGGCGCCCAAACCGGGAAATAGTTTCTTAGCCACATACTCTTACCCCCTCTCACTCTTCTTTAACCTCATAACTATTTAATGTCAATCTCCATTTAACAGAAAGGCGCATACAATAATTAATGTAAATAGATAATTAATAATTATTAGTTACTGTGAATATAATTAGTAATACATATTTTTTTAATCCTGATTAATCCTCTCGTTAGATAAATTATCGTCCCATGATGGTCGAATTAGAAAATTTTTCTATTAATAAAATTTTTCTATTATGAGTAAGTAATGATTCATATTAATGATAAATATATAGGTGCTCAATATTATATTATAAATTCTTTTATACAAAGAATTGAATGTACATAGCAAAATAATGGTACATTATAACGAAAAAATAAGTACTGGAAAAAAAGATTTGTTGAAGTTAGAGAATGGTGGTAATTTCGCAACTATTTAAATTTTTTTCCTATTTTAAAATAGTAATAAAACCAATCTAACGATTTTTGTACAGCTTGATTCATGATGAATCATTGAAATTATAAACATTGTTACTGCAGTACTATATCTGCGGCCCTGGTGAAGTACTGACGCGGCAGGCATTGCGACTATTGTCTTGTCACACAACTTCTCTTCACAGTTTTTTCTGTCTTCTTTATCCACCAGCAATCGGTGAGTCTCTCTATCCGATTTATCAACCCACACTTCTTTGCATCCTCCGTTGTCCGTTGACCTCCCTCTTGCTCTCCCTCCCCTCCCTCCCTCTCTCTCACTCTCTCTCTCTCTCTCTCTCTCTCTCTCTCTCTCTCTCTCTCTCTCTCTCCCCCCCTCTCTCTCTCTCTCTCTCTCTCTCTCACTCTCTCTCTCTTTCTCTCTCATACTATAGTCTTCTTCCTCCTACAACTTTTAAATTGTCATATTATCAGCTCTGATTGTCTCCATACCTGTCGCAAGTGTAAATCAAGAGTCAAAGTTAGGAAAACCTATACCGTTCAATACCATCGGTTGTTCGGTTGTATCAATTGATGAATGTTACTCAGCGCTAGCACAGCCCACAGTATAGACTGCGTGAGTCATTGCTTGTGCATGTAATTAAAGACTGTGAGCCGGGAAACCGCCCCAACTGGAGGGGGGATTAAAAGTTTAGCCCCCTTCCACCCTCACACATCCAACCCCAACCCTTCGCTGGCCCTTGTAATCCGATCCATCCCTCAGCCTGTCCAGGTTCAACTCCCGTACCCGCTGTCTTTTATCATCTTCTCTACCGCATTCATTCATCTTGTAGTCGGGTAATTGAAATGAAATCAAAGGATCCCCGGAGCGATTGGAAACAAAAAACGATCTAAAATCCTATATAAATTCCTTGTAAGCTGTATTACTGGAATACCTCATTATAATACTGATGAAATTAAAAAGGCTTGCTATGCTGTGAACTACCAGAATGAGTTGGCGTTTGAGGGTTTGTGGAGAATGTATTTGATCCCCGCATATCGGTACGGTAATGAAAACGCCTATGCGCAACATCATCAGCAAAAAGAGGCATTTTGAAATCTTAAATTAAAAAAATTAAAAGCCGGAAACTAAGAAATTTGCTGTAAGAAACGGCACTGAACAACTGACGCTGAATAAGCATTTTAATTCCATAGAGACTCCATCTGGACAATCGTCTCACTTGGAATCCTCATACAAAACTGAAAAGACAAGAAACTGCTCGTCGTTTTCGCCTACTTCAACATTTACTGGACAAATGCTCTAAGCTCCCAATCGATTACAAAAGACTCATTTACATGATAGTTATCAGGCCTATTTGGACATACGGAGTTGAGCTTTGGGGCTCTACTAAACCATCCAATTCATCTCGTATCCAATCCTTGCAATCCAAAATCCATTGTAAAATCCTCAATATACCTTATTATGACACAAACAAACTTATCCACCATGATCTTAATATCTCATATGTTACTTATTTGGCCCAAACTAGATACCTAACCTTCCATGACAAGCTCCATACACATTTGGATCCGCTAGTCTCTCATCTTGCTTCACATACTATTCCTGATAACCCTCCGAGGCGTCTCAAATAAGATGGCCTCGAGACCATCTACCATAGAACTTTATTGGAGTGCTACCGATGGGTAGTTTCTCCACAAGTGTTTTTCATGTCATTTTGTACATATTAGCAGATTTACTTATTGTAATATTATTATAGTTGTAAATTTCAATAAATTAAATTTTTTTAAAAATTCCATAGAAAGTGAACATGGGAATCTACAGTCCTTTTATTGAATTAAGGGTTATTATCCTCTATATTGACATTCCTAATTTAAAACAAATAAAGAAAATAAATATTTTTTTCACTAAAAAACAGACCAATCCAAAGCAGAAATATTTTTAGATGAAAACATGAAAAAATCAAGTGGGTGGAATTTTTTGCCTGTCAGTGTATTAACCGAGTGTAGAAATAAATAAATTAATATATTTTCACTTAGATTTAGTACTCTGAGATTTGGGACAGGGATGAAGGGAATGATGGAACACCCCCCCCCCCCCTTTCCCTAAGAGAAGAGAGAGCCCCCAGCAATCCACACTAATTGCGGAGATTTATCTTTTTGTGCTGACCCTCCGCCGGGCTACCCTTTGCCCAGTCCTTTAGCATTCCTCTGATGTCCCTTACACCACCCTTACAACCACCCTTACAACCACCCTTACAACCACCCCTACACACGAGCCCTTATTACACGAGAAATCTCACTTGTAAATTTCTGAAGGCCCCTCCCTGCTCACCCCTCCATCCTACTCATGTTCAATTTACACTTTCATGGCCTTAGGGTGTGCTTCCTAACAATATAGAAGTCCATCTTCCTTGTTGGTCTGCCCCCTAATTGTCCATTTGTTATTGAACTTTAAAGATTTGTTAATTGTCAAATAAAAGACATTTACTTTACATTCCCACAGTCGGACAAAGTTCTATTTAGTTGCTACAATCTAAGTAAATATTCTTGCTGAGTATAATGAAATCAGAGTTTATCGGTCTCGAAAAGACTAAGAACTTCATTAGCCACAATAGTTCAAAAGACTATATATGAAACAGGGCCAACATTTTGGCTATATCTGCACCCTCTCTTTTTTTGTTCCTTCTACAAATTTCTTGAAGATAATATAAAGAAAAGAAGTTGGAAATCACATTTATTATACTTTTTTAGAATATAGAATAATTTCTTGTGGAGAAACTATCCATTTATAGCACTCCAATAAAGTTCTATAGTAGAAGGTCTCGAGGCCATCTTCTTTTCAGACGCCTCGGGGGGTTATCAGGAATAGTATGGGAAGCAAGTTGAGAGGCTAGCGGATTCAAGTGTGTTTGGATAGGTATCTAGTTTGGATCAAATCAGCAACATATGGGATAATAAGATCATGATGGATAAGTTTGCTTGTGACATAATAAGGAGCATTGAGTATTTTACGAAGAATTTTGGATTGTAAGGATTGTATACGAGATGAATTGGATGGTTTAATTCATCCAGAGCTCAACTCCGCATGTCCAAATATGTCTTATAACTGTCATGTAAATGAGTCTTTTGTAATTAATTGGTAGCTTTGAACGTTTGTCCAGTAAATGTTGAAGTAGGCGAAAACGTTGAGGAGTTTCTTGGCTTTTCAGTCTTGTATGAGGATTATTATACTTTTAATTTGTATAATGAGGGCGGTGCAGCGCAGTGAGTAAAGAGCTATTCTGAAGGTTCAGGGTACAAATCCGGTGGTGGTAAATAAATTATTTCATGCTAGCAGGAATAACCCGCCTCCTTTTAACTATGAGGTCTTTCATTAAGAATGATAGGATTTTAAATTTGAATAAAACAACAAAGGTTTGACATATCAACTTAATTCCTGCTTTATTTTGAAACTTGGACAATGCAGTTATGTTTGAAATAAGATATTGTTCAAATGTCCACCACGGGTTCGTAGATACTCACGCACCCGATCGCCCCTATTTCTGATCACTCTGCGCAATAATTCCGGCTATATTCCGCTAATAACTTGACGAATATTCTCTTCTAAGTGATCCAAAGACTGTGGCTTGTTAGGATAGACTTGTGATTTCACATAGCCCCAAAGAAAATGATCCAAGGGTGTCGAATCACACGACCTTGGCGACAGTTCACAAATCCTCGTCGTGAGATGATCCAATCGCCAAACCTTTCCCTCAGCAAAGCGAGAGTAGCATCAGCTGACACGTAGCGCCATCTTGTTGGAAACACATCTCTTCAATATAGACGTTCTCAAGTTCTGGCCATAGAAATTCGAGTGACATGGTCCTGTAGCGATCACCATTCACGGTTACGGCTGTTCCATTCTCATTTTGAAAGAAATAAGGTGTGATAACGCCGCCATATCATAAACCGCACCAGGCAGTGAGTTTTTCGGAATGCAAAGGAACTTCATATAACACTCTTGTCCTCGCACCACCCACGCCTGAGCACTTTGATAATATTTTTTTATTACTGCCAACCGATCGAAAGGAGTAAAATGCTGCATCATGCAACTGAACACTATACTACATATAGTGATACCTAGAAATAAAAAAAAATATGTATTAGAAACCCAGATATCTCTATTTGAAAAACTATTACTCATATTGAAAGACCCTTTATTTACCCATAATAGGGGGAAAATCTGGTTAAAATAAAAGAGACAAGAAAGTTGTGAAGGTATCACGCTACTAAGATTTTATCAAACCTCATAATTTCTAGGCTGAAGGTAAGGAATTTTAACGGACTACCAATTTGGATTTGGGTTCTAAAGCAGTATGATTGACTAAATCTTGATCATCAGGCAAATGATGGAGAAATGCAACGAGTATATTATAAGCACAAGATATATTTCCTCTTTATTGACTTTAAATGAGCCTTCGATAGGATTGATTGAGCTCAGCAGATATTGAAAGAAATTGACATTCTCTATAACCTGGTAAGGAGGGGATCAGTGGTAGAGCGTTGAATTGCCGTGCCGAAGAATCTCGGGTAATTTCCCAATAATTTTAATCTGTTAGCAGCTGGGGATGGATCTGAGGGCTCACCCAGCCACTATTAAGTAGGTTCCCTTTATTGGGGGATACAACGCTCAAATCTAGCTGTTGAGCGATATCTCGGACAAATCACCTTCCTGAACAACCGTTGTCTTAGAAACAGTACAGTCTCTGCCATGAAAAATACGTGAAGTTTGCGTTTAAATAGGTAATCATATTTTTCTTTACCATACTGCGGCTTTTGAGAAAAAAGATTTTTTGAGACAGTAGGTTTTTTGTTAATAGCATTACATATTAATATAATTGAACATCATTCAATTTGAAATTTGTCAACATAAATTCTTAAAATCTATTTAATAATGTATCTAGGCTGCACAGCATTCCATTACCGCTGTGCCGTTCCAACATGGGTTGCCTCAACTTGTCAGAGCCATCCACCCCAGCCAACCTCCTGGACTCCCTCCATCCACTTGCTTCTGGGTCGTTCGCGTCTTCTCCTTCCTGGTAGAACACAATCTAGGGCTTGGTTTGGCCAAAATTCGAACGATATTCTGTTCATGTTGCCGTACCATCTTAGGCGGCGTGCCTTGATCCCTTAATTTAAAGATGTACCCACCCTCTGTCAGTTTTCTTCGTTTCTTATTTAATTCAGCTTGGTGATACGGAGACACCTCTTCCAGAAATTCATCTCAGCAACCTGTAACTTTGAATACGATGGGGTTTCATAATCCATTTTTCTGAAGAATGTGTGAGGATAGATTCCACTATGTGATATTCGACGTTTATTTTCGTTGGAAATGCCTGTATTCCAGAAGATTGCAATATTCGTGTAGCCTTCCGGGCTCCACCTTTTTTCTGACATGCTACGACCCGGTAGCATTCTAATAAGAAAACAGATACTTAAATAATTAATTTTTTTATAAGTTTCCCTGTCCACCAGAAGCGCACCAGTATCAAGAAATCCAATCCATGGTCTTCTCGAAGTTATTTTTTAACCCCACCGTTTCCTAGCACATCTTTACACATACGCCATCATTTTGAGATAGACTTTCCGATCGTCGAGACCCTTCTTAATCTCTTCCGCCGATGGACTTAAGACGTTAATCCCTTCCGTCCGTCTTTCTCTCTGATCGTAACAATATCTTCAGTAGAGGATGCCAGGCCAGGAAAAGAAGACTTAAAAAAAGAAACTATAAAATATGTTTTTATATTTGCCCCACAGGAGCGAAACAAGTTGACAGATTTCTTCATTTATCATTTTCTAATGATATATTCACAATTTTAGGACATTTACGTGCACTTTATTAATTTACTTATTATTAAGTACAACATTATTTCGTAATATTTACATAAGAGCTGTTGGCATTATCTAAGATTTATAGAGATACAGTGATATACATAAGTTGTTGATTGAGCGATGTAATGAATTTTCCCTCGAAAATCTTCACTTATAAGGGATTCTTTTTTTTGGGTGGGGGATTCAATCAACTTGTCGGGTTCTTTGGGAACATGCGTAGATAGAATAGATATGAATGTTTTGTTATATGTATTTTTATTTTTATCCAGTATTATTGCAAATTTTCAGTTGTTTTTATTATATTTAATAGATAGTTGTTATTTTCGAGAAAAAAAAACAACCACTTTTACAAACACAGTTTAATTCACATTTAAAATAATAAATAAAATAATAAAAGGGAACCAAAAAAAAAAAAAAAAAGAAAAGCTCCATAGGTATTATCGTTATGGAAATTCAGTAAAAACTGCACAAGAGGTACATTTTTTTTATAGATACAGACGATTTAAACATCGGTCAAGAGCCAATATTTTGAAACCATTCATCAAATATTTCTTCTGGTTTGGACCGTGTCGTCAATTTCTTTGCCAAAGTTTCTCTAAACATGCTACGAGCTTCCTCAGGGCTTAATCTGAAACTGAAGATGTCTCGCATTATATATCATTCGGAAATAAATACCGAAGAATAGAGGACGACATCTAACAGCATATCTAGTAAGTACTTGAGGACGCTAAAACCAGATGAAACATTAGAAGAATGAATCCAAATTTATTTATTAATATCATATTAATAACTAATATTGAAGATTTTACTATAAATAAACATGATTTAAATTTCTATTAGATTTAAATATAAACCCTTAAGTTTCTAAAACAAAAACTGAGCACAAACATACCTGTCCATATTTCGCCAATTCAGAAATTTTCTAGTAGCAAAGGGAATTAATAAATAAGCTCGCCCCAACTCAAAATGCAGTAAGACACTAATAGGAGGAAACGTCCCACCACATTCATGGCACAAATGCAACTATCGAATTATAAGTTAGGTTACAGGACAACAGATGATTACCGAAATTTACACATAATTACACTCTTTTTTCCATTCTAAAACTCAGGAATATTTTTATTTTCGAGGATATTAAAAAATGAATGAAAAGTTAAACGTTATAATAACAACCTCGAAGCGACAACCTGCGGAACTGCTACCAATTTATGAAAGAAAAAAAACGCTACCATCTATGAAAGGTCTCAGGTTCAGTACGTGTTGAAGACTGCTGTTTCTAGTACAACGGTTGTGCAGGGAGGTGATTTGTTCCAGAACACGCAAATATTTTCCCTTAATAATAAAAGTTTTCCCTTATTGACTATGAACACTTTGGACCATGTTAGAATTTCATAATTAAATTATTATTAGGATAGCTTGACGTGTCACCTCAGACCTGAAGATTACCTACCCCATTACTGGAATGCTGAAACTTTAAAATAAGTTTTGTTAGTTTTTGTTATCTTTGAATGCACCCCGTGACCAATTCAACCAATTATCCAGTCAACTATTTTCCATTCCAACATATATCAAACATACTTCGAAATGCTAGTCCAAACTTTTATTTCTTGATGAAATGACTACCGAAATCTACTAATCACCCATAATTATATATTTTTTCCATTCCAAAGCTCACGATAACTTGTATTTTCGTAAGATATTAAACATTAAACGTATAAACAGTTAAAACCTGTTGTAACCCAACTCAAAGCGAACAGATACCGTGCATTTAATTTATGTACTGTGGTCAGGACATGCTGGTTAGTATTTTTTTGAAAGATCATAATTGAAGGTAATGAAGCGAAATTGTCATTCAACAGGCGTGGGAAAAAGAAAAAAAGAGACAGACTACTAAAGCCCTCCATTGAAGGGTTGTTTGTCAAAGGGCGAGCGGCGGGGAAATGAGCCGCTCGGTAAATAGATTATGAAGGCGGTGACAGCGGGCATCTGGCGGGAAAAAGAGCGGAAGGGCGGGAAAGAAGGTGATGGATAGCGCGGCTATTAATAGCGGGAGGAGTGGGGGAACATGTGTCTGTGGTGGTGGTGGGGGGAGTGGGCGGGGCACTCGGCCGTCGGATGGGCTGAGAGATGCACCTCGTTCCGGGCGGCAGCGATGGGGCCGAGCCCCTCGCCGAGGTATACGTCAAGATGACCAGCGACATCTTGGCTGAGCGGGCTCTCGGCGACTTCCTCGCGGAGCATCCGGGTGAGCTCGTCAGGACTGGCAGTCCGCACTTCGTTTGCACCGGTCTTCCCAGCCACTGGAGGTCCAACAAGACCCTTCCGGTCGGCTTCAAGGTGGTAGCTCTGGGGGAGGTGATGGACGGTACCGTGGTCACAGTGAGGGCGGGCAACGACGAGAACTACTGCGCCGAGCTCAGGAACTCCACCGCCGTCATGAAGAACCAAGTGGCAAAGTTCAACGATCTCAGGTTCGTCGGAAGGAGTGGCAGGGGTGAGTGTGTCCTGTTCTCCTACTCGACAGAAATGTTTTTTGATCTTGTAGGTGGGCATCATGAAAGAGTTCCAGTTTGTGCGAGGAAGACACCTGAGAAACTGGTTCGGTTGACACTTGACTTACAAATCCATAAACACCGAAGAACTTGCCGACAAACATAACGTACATAACACAGTTTTCATGACCCTATATTCTTCTTCAGAAGCATATTTATGAAGAAATTAAGCAACAACCGACCCTAATTTTTCAAAAACCTATTCCTCCTCAACCATCCAATATCATAGTTTTTTTACGTTACCCTTAAAAAGTAGGCTTGTTTCCAAATTTCTCTCAACACGGTTTCTGAACTTTTTTTTTCTAGGGCATAACATAGTCATCCTCAGCCTGTACCCCTTTTCCAAAACGTATTTTTAAAGAAATTAAGCTACAACCAACCTTGATTTTTCAAGTAGTTATCCCTCCTCAACAACCCAATACACAAGTTTTTCTACGCATCCAAAAAAAAGAAGTAGTCTGAGTACCAAAAGTTTGGTAGATACTTGGACTATTCAGCCATGACTCATTTGTTTAAATACAAACCATCCACTCTTAATAATGTTTAAAAAACGTTTTATTGCATTGTTATTTTTTAGTTTCCGAAGTTTTTGGTGAGGACTGTTCCAAAATTTCTACCAACTTGCATTTTGAACTGTAAATAACACTGTTATTTTCCTATATCCTTGCTCAAAATGACGAAATTAAAATAAGTAATCCTAATTAATCAAAATCTCAGCTTATCTAAGTTTTTATACGTTTCCAAAAAAAAAAAAAGAATAGTATTCCGAGTGCCAAAAGTGAACAAACAGAAAGTTTGGTGGATACATGCACAATCCGCCAGGAACATTTTTTTTCAATATCAAACCATCTTACTCTTAATAATCAACGTTTAAATAAAATATTATTGTACGCCAAATCAACCTAAAATGCCCTCTATTATTGTCCAAGTTAAGATTACAAAAATGTGCAAGGGAATGATCTTGAGTACTGTAAGGAAATAGTAGTCCAGGTGTCGTACTTGCACCCAACTGAGAATCTACTTTGGTAGATTCTGTCTAAATTTGTAAACTTCAGGAAAATACATAAACAATATTTAATATTCATTAATCAAATTTATCCATCAATTTACGGTACAGATTTAGCTATTCTCCAAATAATAATGTTTAATTATTATGTTTGACAAGAGTTTTAGACAGTCGGTATTTTATTTTTCCTCCTAGATATTGTTGGAATAATTCTCGCCTCCCTAAAAATCCACATCTGTTCTTTTTTGGCGGGAAAATCAGACAAAATATATCCGGTTCTTTGGGTTCCAGAACAATAAATGTTACCTAAAACAGATTGATCCTTTACCTGTATAGAATATCAAATACCTTAAAATATAAGATACAGTTCATCTTTTACCATTCCTCAAATAATTGTTTAAATTATTATACCCTCCCGAAAAATTCACGTTAGCACATTTTCGGCGGGAAAATCAAACACAACAGGATATCCGTTTCTTCAGGATCCTGAAGAACAAAGGTTTCCTAAATCGGATTGATTCTTAATTTGTCCATTGTGGAATATTAACTTTAACTTAAAGTCCATTTTTTATCATTCCTGCAATATTTGTTTAAATTATTATTACTTCCCTCCTAAAAAATCCATCCATCGCATTTTTTTTTGGCGGGAAAATCTGACACACTAGGATATCCGGTTCTGAGGTCCCTGAAAAATAAATGCAACTAATTCGGGTTAAACCTTCATCTAATCTTCATTGAATATTACAAATATTTAAAAGATTAAATAAAATATTTCAAATCCTCATTTCGAACGCCGCCATTACTAGAAATAAGTATATTCATTTGTATTGCTTATTAAATAATGAAATTCGAAAAATGAAATCCCAGAAAAATCTTTGCTGTCCATGCAGATTTGCAATTGTACTAAAGTCACAAAATTTATCAATGATCCATATCTTTGTTAATAGTTTTAGTTGTTATAAAGAGTAAACATTTTGATTCTCTTCCTCTGACCATTTAAACCAAATTATTCGCTTTTTTTAAAATATATTCCTTCTCAATAGATACCAATCCTGATCTTTAACTCCATTCAAAAAAATGGACCCGTATCAAGCATTTGGAACCTAAACAATCCGCTGGCATTTATTCGGTCTCACACAGCTTTGACAAATTCAAGTGTTGCATTTCTGCGTTGCATGGAATGACATTGTTCATTTATATTTGCAAAAAACCTCCGAGTTATTTATATTTTGTTTAAGTATCCTAAAAATATAGATGCAGTCTGTTCCCAAACTCGGTTTTTGAAATTTAAAATTTTGTCTTTACTAGAAACCCATATTTCATAAATATTTCTTTAATATTTTTGCTTACAATATTAATAATAAAAACAAAACACAAGCTATAAAATTATTAATAATAAATCATTATTATATAGGCACGATAATAATTAATAGCGATGCACTAATGAATTAACAACAAATATTATTTACTTAAAAATAATTTTAAAACCCTCATTGAAAAAATTTTGAAAATTTTAGCTGATGCACCCTATTTTTACCCTTTTAAACTATGGACTTTTGTGTTTTTGACTGAATCTCTTTGGTTTTCCAATTGAAAATGTCAGTTAAGCTCAGATTTATTCATGTTGTATTATTTAGATGAATTATAAATTCACTCATTATCTACCCTTAAATATCATATCCCTCATGTTATACAAATAAAAACCAAACAAGCGAAAAAATCAGTATTCACTAATCAAATCACTTAATCACGTTTAAATTTAGTTTTGGGGTTCATATTTATATCTCTGCCCATTTAATAATTATCTTTGAAATTAAAAAAAAAATTATAAAAAATTATAACAATTATATTTTGAATACATGAATAATTGACAATCGTAATATTATTTATAATAAACTACTCAATTAATATATGCGATTAATACATAACTAGTAAATTAATTGCTTCGCCTTTGAAATTATGATAATCAGCCAAATTATGCTTGGGATTCCGCATTAATTCTGTCGTATCAATCCTTAATAAAATGTTAATGATATATTGTTTTAATGTCTAGATCACTTTAAATATAAAGTTTATTAATAAAAAAATCTGTTTGTTGATTTTATAGTTACTTTATTTTGATTTAAACGTAATGATAACTAGTAAATAAATTTAAATAATTTTTAGGACATTCTTATAACTTACGCTTTTTTCAAAAATTATCTACATTTTTTAATATAATGTAAGCTTCCTTACCTAAATACTGTAAAGAATTATTTATGTACATTTAAAATAAATTCCAGCTAATCTATGTTCCGGTATTTAAAATGGCTCTTTCAAAATAAATATTAATTCGAATTAAACAATAATTTTTATAATCTAATAACTATCGTATATTATTTTTATAGTTTAAATTAATTTTGTTCCTACTGACTTGAATATTTAGCTTTTGAGTGATGCGTTGCAATTGAACATGTATGTATCGACTACTTATTCAATTATTTAATCGCTTAATTAATTTTAAGCCATAATCACTCTGATAATTAAAGTACATTTAGTTAACGTTAATTTCAATAAATAATATGGCATTACTAATGGTTTTACACTTATCATGATTTTTAAACAGTTTTTAAAGTAGATTTTTATATTTTTAAATACAATTTAAATATTAGTTAGTCATCACTTTGTTGTATAACTAGCTTGTTCTTTATGCAAATGAACAGTAATTTGAAATTATTGACATATTTAATGTAATAATAATAGTAATTATATTTTTTCTCAAAAAGATTCAAATAATATTCTTTATGTTTATATTTTTGTCATCAGATTTACATTAATTTTAATTTTTCTTTTTTAATTTGAGCTTGAGTTTAACTTTCAGTTCATAATTTTAGACATGTTAGCTATAATAGTCTAAAAAAAAAATGCTTGAAAAGACAACAAATTTATTAATTTTACATGCAAGACAAATGTTTTTAACATGGCAAGGTTATTGTGTGGTTGTGGATACTTAATTCAAATAAAAATAAAATACTACTAATTTGTTCAGTTATTATACAAACTTATGTATAACTTGTAATCAATTTTGAACTGCTTTTTCGACATTTTACAAACTTCAAAAAAAAAAATCATGAAAATGCATCTTGTTACCAATTCGGTATTCTTAAATATAATAATGATCTGGTGTTCATGAACAATATATCAAATCTAAATAAAAAAATAGAAATGTGTGATATTAGTTTAAAAGCTTGAAAACATTAGGTATTTTATAGTTGAGATGGAATAAATTTAAAAGAAAGTAAAACATTAAAGTCATTAAAATAATGAATAAGTTGTAGGGAAAAAACAGCATTTTATTATTATACGCGATAGATACTTAATGTTTGAAATTATGATAGCCATTAATTTATATTTCAATATTAATTCTTTCCCTAAGGGTCATTGGAAAAATTTAATTTATATTCAGTTTATATATATACTTAGGTACTTTTTCATTTTCAAAATGTCACTAAAATGTCTATTCAAAGTCTTCTAATTTAGAATAAAGTGAAGAAATATGGAATGAATGAAAATGAGTGAAATATAATGCGTTATATTGCAATTAAAATTATCCTTATTTTATACCTCATGAATTAGTATTTTAATATATTCAAGCATTTTGGAATTTAAAAAAATAAATTATGGTAAATTCTGCGGAAACCATTTTTCCTTATGCTGCAACCGATCAGGATCAATTCATTTATATATTAGAATGCTTTTAATTTATAAATTTCTGTTGACAACATTAATAGGGCAGATATAATGAACAGTATTAAAAAAATAATTTCTTGTAATAATTACAAAATATAAAACCGCGGATTAGTGTATAGCTGTTACTATTTTTTTCATAGATTTTTGCTTCATTTCATTTTTTTTTATATCTTAATAAAAATAAAAATTACAACCTCCTTCCATACTTACGTATGTAATACAATTCTCGTTATCATAATCTGATTGTTTGTTGTTTAATTTAATCCAATAATAAATTTGTAGTGATAATTGATGAAAATTTTGATGTTTTTTACATTTTGTTCAATATCATAATAATTCATAAAAATAATAACAATGTCAAGCTAATTATTATCATTATCACGTTCAACACAGTTTATTGTTATCGATATAATAACAGTATTGAAGATATTACTGAAACTGTTGATATTTTATTATTTTTTTCTATATCTCATTAGACCACAAAAAAAATTATAATAGTAACATCACGGTTTCTGACATAATTTATTATAAATTATCAATATTTTGATCGAATTGAAGAGATTACTGAATATGTTTTGGTTTTATTTATTTCTTTAAATTTTAATAATTAAAAAAAATATTAATATTATAACTTTTTGAGCTTACTATTGTGATTTGTAACTTAATTTCTGATTAATTATTAGTATATTTATCGTATTGAAGAGATTACCGAAAATTTTATTTATTTTCTTAAAATTATATTAATTAACAAAGACAATAATATCACGACTTCCTGAATTTAACAATAATCATGGCTCGTAATATAATATTCGAATTGAGGAAATTACCGAAAGTTTGTAAATTTTATTTACTTTCTTTAAATTTTTGTAATTAACGAAAAAATGTATCACGATTTTAAGAACTTATCGTTACAATGTTTGACGTAATTCATCATTAATTATCAATATAATAATCGACTTGAAGAGGTTACTGAAAATTTTGATGTTTTATTATTTGTTTTCAGATTTCAATTATTAACGAAAAATAGGATCACGACTTTCTGAGCTCATCATAATCTCAGTTGACATAATTTATCATTAATTATCAATATATTAATCGAATTGAAGAGATTTATTTTTGAAGAGTTAATCAATTACTAAAATTTTTACGTTTTATCGTTACATTTTTTTTTCATTAGGTATAATTTCAATTAATAGCAAAAAAATTATATCATGATTTTCTGAACTTGCCATTATCATATTAAATACAATCGATAATTAACTACCGATGTAGTAATCGAATTTAAAGATAACAAGAACTATTCCGATGGCTGAGGAACACCTGCCGACTTGGCCGATCGTTGAAGGCGCCAGTTGACGGAATAGCGCGGGAGTTTTTCGCGCGGGAGTCTGAGCGCATGACAGCTGACCCGATATCAACAAGTCGCTATATTCTTTCATATCAGTCGGCCTTCATTCACAATCCCGCCAGTTTTTTCTCCCCCCCCCCTCACATTCGCTCTGGGTTTTTTTTTCTCTCGTTTTTTTTCACCCCCAGAGTACGTTCATTCATGTCCCAGTCCTGTCTCGCGCGTGGGTATTTCCACCAAGGTTAGTAGTGACAGTTGGCATTTATTTGTTTCTTTTTCTTTTTTTAATAACATACTATTTGTACATAAATGATTAGATCATTCGCTGATTATTGCGAGTTGTGTAAAATCGTATTAACCATTTTGGATATAGATAATTAAAATTATTATATCTCAACTAAATGGAATGCAAAATAAATAAACAAACTTCGAGCAGAAGACCCGATTTTTCAATATTTACATTAATTTTTACCGATGTTACCTAAAAAAAATACTTAAACTACCTACCTAAACGCAATTATCTGGATATTCATTAAATTTATTTTCTTGGTCAATACACTTATAGACTTTAATGCCAAAGTTATTTGTTATTCATTTAAAAATATTCGATTTGTCTGGGGTGTTTACTGGTCATGAGTTAGGCCTCAAAAGAAGGAAATCCCTAAAAATCTTGAGAATCAGTAGGACGTAAAACTAAGATATTTTAAGATATAATTGATCATAGAGTCTGGATACATTTCCAAATACAAATTACATGAATCAGATATGAGATTTGTTTATTTTTATCTAGCTCGGATACCCGAGTATCTCAATGTATCTTTTCATAAAAGACACAAGCATTTTTTTAGTTTATTTTCTTTTCCCATTTTTAAGCATTAGGATAATTCAACCAGAATGTAGTAATTTAATATCGTCACCGTCAAAGCAATACCGCCTCTCTACAACTTTTGGTGAAAATGAGTTAGTAAAGGTGAAACATTCTACAGGTTGAATTACACACTATTAAAAAAAGTTTTCAAGGTTGAACGCAAGGACGTGCTGTAATTAGCAAAGCGATATACATAAGATATATAACATATGAAGCGTATTTTTCTCTCTCCTGTAAAATTGTCCAAAGTGTAGATGAGCAGTATTGTTTTGATAGCGACGATATATAAATGTATCTTATTGCGATATTAAGTATTATAGTATTTCCTAAATATTATTTATGAATTAATTAATATTAGGTACATTAATTTTCAAAATTAACTATTATAAAATTATAATATAAGGAAGAAATAGTTGAGGGTGCAGTCAATAAAAACACCTAAATAAGCGTAACTTATTTATTGTGTGCCGACGTTTCGGCCTAAAATGTAGGCCATCTTCAGGGCTAAGAGAGAGAAACAAACAGAAAAACAAATAAAAAACGTTGCAGTAACAAGAATATGGTGACAAGTAATGTTGTAATGTGGTACAAGTGTGGAAATTAAAATAGTGACTAGATATGATGAAATAGTGAATAGATATGATAATTAAAGATAATTAATATAAAAGTGGTTACAGAATATAATAAAATTAAAATAGTGACAGATAATAATAAAATTAAAGATGATGAACAGAAATTAAAACAGTGACAGATATAATAATTAAAGAATACGAATATAAAATACAGAAAATAAATGTCCAGAAAGGATAAAATGTAAACATAGTATAAAGGGAAAGAAAAATGAGGAGGTAAACGGAAAGATACAAAATGAGAAGATTAAAATATAGAAAAAGAGGGTGGAATATGAAGGATTATGAAAAAACTAGTTTAATTATAGATTTAAATGGATTTGATACCAGACTTCTAGAGGTTACATAGGTAAAATGTAATAATACAAGCATATGCAGAAAGAAAAGATTGATAAATTTCAAAAATTAAAAATTGAAAATAATGTTTATAAATATGAACTCTAAAGTATGAAAAGAAAATAGAAAATATAAGTAAGGGAAGTTAATACATAACTGTATACAGTTAGAAAGAAGTAGTATTAATATAAAATATAATATATAATATAACATAAACATATAGAAAAAAGGTAAAGAAATTCAGTAGATGTAAAAATATGAGGCTAAATAATAACGAACTCTGTGCTATTAACATATGATGGATGCCAAAAATAGGTGTGAGAAACAGGTGCGAAGAAAGTTGAAGATGGAAAGGATGGAGATAAGATAAAGATTATTATAAAATTATGTCGTATATATTATAATACATATTTAGTAAATAAACTATCGAAAAATATATCGTGACTTCATATCCATAATTATTTAAAGTTCTATGTTTATCCAATAATTGTTTATGCCATTTAATTCGCATTTTATTCTAATATTGGTTGATGTGTTATCGCTACAGCTCTGCACAATACGATAAAAGGAACTGTGTAATTATTTGATCGAAGCATGCTAGTGGCTTATTTTATTTATTTATTTAATTAAATAGTTAATTTCATGTTATCAGAAAAACAGTGCGAAATCCAAAAATTATAAAATTTCAGAAAAGATTTTGATGTTAACCTATGAACTATGCGTGAGTGATCAGATCTGATTTCTATTCAGATCAAGTTCTAGAGTGTTTGATTCGTTGGTTTCATATCAACCAACGGCGGACCAAAACCAGTTGTACAAATCATGCAACTCCTCATTTAATTATACAACGTAAGGTAATAAATGTTTTAGTACACACACAGAGACACAGAGATAACAGAGGTCGGCAAAAATTTTTTTTTAAAAAATTGTTTTGATTTAGTTTACTAATCTTCATGTAGTTTTTGCGCTGATTTAAAAAATGACATTGGTTTTTTTCTATCGCGTACAAAAAAAACCGGAAAATTTTGGATTGGTTTTATTGTTTTAACATGAAGTAATAGCAAAAACAAAAAAAAAAAAAAAAAACGATACCTAGCTAAAGTGTGCATAAACGTGATGGACATGTGTTGTAAAGTTATTATAAGTCTTGTAAAAACGTTTTATTTTTCCATCAAAGCTTCTTTTGGTACTTTTTCGGCTGTGCAGTCAACAGTAGTTGCTATCATGTTGATATTCCATCGATCTTGGGATCTGCGCCCCATTTCTTTTATATCTTGATGGTAACGTTCTCCTTGTTCCTCACTTACAGTCCCAAGATTTTCTGGAAAGTAGTCCAGATGTGAGTGAAGGAAATGAACTTTGACACTCATGTTGCAGCCCAACATTTTGTAGTTTTGTAACAATTCAGCAACCGAAGTTTTGGTCTTTTTTGTTTCCAAGAAAGCCTGTTACAAAAAGTTAAAATGAATTTCAGGCATTATTTTCTTCCATTTCCATTTTAGTGACAGTACTTTCATATCTTTTAAAAGTTTTCGGTTGTCAGGCCCAACAAAGACTCCCTCTTTCAGATTAGCATCGGGTATACTAGGAAACTGTTCACGAAAATACTTTAAACACTCTCCTTCTTTGGGTGATGCTTTCACAAACTGTTTCATTAGCATCAATTTGATATGAAGTGGTGGAAGTAAGATCTTTTTAGGATCCAATAATCATATATAACTCCAGGAATAAGAGCATTTTTCTGATTGGCCACATGTGCTTGACATAGTGTTGTTTACTGTCACGGCTATCTCATTCACAGAGGAAACATAGAAACTTTGTGTTGACCTAGTAATATGGAAATAATTTTCAAATCCCCACAAACAGTCCATTTATGGTCAGAGTAGCCGTGCTTATTAAGGACAGACTCAAGATTTTCGAAGCAATCTTTCAACTGGACTGAGTGCCCAACAGCCACAGAAGCATATAGGTTACCACTGTGAAGAAGTACACCTTTCAAACTCCTTTTTGATGAATCAAATAAGAAATTTTCAAGTGAAATTTGTGACTTATCTAGGTGTGATAGATTTTTCCGTAATCAGGACAAAGCATACTGTTAAACCCACTAGTTAAATATGCTACAAGGTTTTATTGCTTATAGACGCACAACATCTATGGTCATCAGCATCTTTCTTCTTTTGGTTCAAATATTTATTTCATTATTTATTCATTCATCAGCGTCTTTCTTCTTTTGGTTCAATATTTAGTTCTTTATTATTCTTTTGGTTTAACTTTTATTTCCATTTAACCTATAATTATTATATTTTACTGAACGTATTATTTTCTTTAAGAAAGGTTATCACTTTGTCTATATTTGTGGTTATTACCCAGGATAGTCGGTGCTACAATTTATTCATCGCAGAACTGTGTTATTTTAGAAATCTAAGTTGCATATAGTAATTATTTTTAACACCCTTAGTCAGCCACTTAAAGTCTGACTACAAACTTATTATTATAATGTTTTTTTGTTTATCTTAGATTTGGTTAATAGATAAACGAAATTGCATTCTCTATATTTAATGCAAAGTGGAAGAATATTTTAAATCGATACATTCCAATTTTTCCATTTAATTTAAAATATCTTGCTACATTTTGAGTAAAGGCTTAAAAAAAAACAGTGGTTTTGTGTTTGGTAATTTTTTTAAAATATTTATAAATTAACTTATCGAGCGTGGCCAAGCCTAATCAAAAAGTAGTCCTCGACCAGTTTTTAAGTCGCTAATATTTTTTTTTCATTTTTATTGAGCCAATATGTACTGCATATTGACAATACAAACCATTTTTATTTCATTTTATATTTATTATTCTTATGATGGTGATAATTTTTAAATATTTATGATTTTGAAGAGAAAAGATTTGTCCAGGCCGAGATTCGAACCCGTGTCTCCCGCGTCTTTAGCACGGTACTCTAACCAACTAAGCTAACCTGGCTCGTAAAGTGTTTATATCCCTGTGTTCTCGAAATATGCTATTTATACAAGGGGAAGAATGTTCATTGAACATTACTTGAATTATGATCTCGTTGACTCTCAGTTGGTCATTGCTTAGTTGGTTAGAGCACCGCGCTAGAGAGGCGGCTGACCCGGGTTTGAATCACGGCCTGGACAAATCTTTTCTCTTCAAAATAAAAATATATAGAAATTATTTTTAATTTCCGTTTCTGACTCTTGCCTTCCTACCAAATTAGATGCCCTGCCAGTATCTCTCGAGCTTCTCACTCGGTGCCTCATTACTTGTTACTATTCGTTCTTCTGACAGAGATCGCCTTCTTCTTTTGATTTCCTCCCCCAATTCAGAACCTTTATAGTTTTTAACGATGTATCCCTGTTCATGGTTTTGTCCTCTGGAATACCAATTTATTCAAGATCCTTATCACATTCCTTGAACCATCCAAATCTTTTGGGCTTAGGTTTTATAAAATTCCACGTTTTCTTTGTCAGGCGATCATCAGACATTCTGAAGATGTATCCAACAACAATTTCTATTTAATTGAAGGTGATATTGGTTCTTTCTTCCTGTATAGTTCCTCGTTTGATCTCAACGAGTAATATACAATAAAACACTTACTATACAATCTTATACGTCCATTAACCCATCTGCCAAAAATCATCCTCAATATCCTGTGATCTGCTAGATTAACGACCGAACAAAATTGAATGAGTTCCTGTAAAGTTTATTAGCGCTGTGCCGACTGGGAAGCGTCTGAGAGTTAGACCGAGACTTAGGTGGGAGTATCGCGTTAAGAGTGATCTGGCGGATTTGGGTTTGGGTGGTGGTCCGTGGGCGGAAGTTTGCAAGCAGAGATTGGTGGTATCGGCATTGAACCTTGGGGGTCGTTAAGCCTTTTTATTTATTTATTATGATTATCCACTTTTATTTAAACCGAGGTAAATTAGTACTTTTTTTTTTATTTATTTGTTCCCCCCATGGTAACCCCATGGAGGGACCGTTTATTAATATTAGGACATGCTCCATACTTAAGTAAGCATATTACATGTCATTACATGTGATTTTAATAATTACAGGACAGTTTAGTATTATAATTACAGAATAAAGTTTAGTATAAGTTAACACCAGAAGAAAAAAATTTTAAGTTTGACTAAATTGATATTTTACACCTGAGAGTAAAATTAAATTTAAATTAGTAATCCTAAATTGTATAATGAAAATAAATAAATAAATTTAACAAATATACAAATAAACAAAAATGAAAGGTTTTATAATATAAATCATGTAACTAATAAACATCAATTCATAAGTTATGCATTACGATTAGTTACAGTACTTAATAAAAATGTATACACATATATTTATACACATAAAAGTTACAATTAAAAATGAAAAACTATGTATCTGGTGAATTGCCCTTCTTATGTCCTAGAGCTGATCGAAATGTATGTCTTTTATATATGATAAGTCAGTTTTAAATTTAGAAAAAATTAAATGTTCTGTCTTAGCCCAAGTCCATCGTTTGAGTATTATGTTTTTTATCAATTTAATACTACTTAGAAGCACAGAAATCATGGCTACCCAAGATTTTCGTAGCCAGTATAACATGAAATCCGCAGTGTTTATATCAAGTTTGCGTTGAAATATTCCAGAAGGACCCCCCTCTCGAGGGAGTGGGGGTACGGGTGGGGGCACGGGTTAGGGTGACCAAGCAAAGAAAGGGTTGAGGGTTAGCCGGGCGGTCAATAGGAGCTCCGACCACCGCCTTTATGTAATGGCTCCCTAAAACACAACCCTTCTCTTGGCCCTTTCTTTGTTAATATAACCGCCTTGTTCCTTTTTGAGTCAAGTATTCCATTATCAGTATCGATTAAATTAAAACATAACCCTATTTATTTATTAATTATTTGACGCAAAACAGCCATGAAAGACTATGCGACTATGATGCAGGGTTTTTTTTTCAATTTTTTCTCGGCCCATCTTTTCCTCATGATTTCACTGAAGGCTTTTCTTCTATTTTCTGTCCAGGTCTTGGAAATTTTTTTCTGTCTGCCCCTAGAACCGCATTTTTGAGGAAGTCCCGCGTTTCTGAATTTCTTGTTTTATTTATTCTGTGTATCCTTGTTTGTATTTGTAGCCTATAATTTTGGTGAACATTTTTTTGTTTAGTCTCTCCTCATTCATCCTCATCATATGACCATAAAGTCTGAGTCTTCTGACCCTCATTTCTGTTTCCAATTAAATCATTTCAAAGTAAATTTCTGTATTAGATTTCATCCGGTATCCTTCTGGTGTTACTTTGGCCCGTGGATTCTACATAACTCTATAATATATAATTTATAATATATATAAGTTACATTTACATAAATAAAAATACAAAACACAAACAGTATTGGTATACAAATTGATGTGGTTAACTCGGTCCTTTGGAGCAATAATGTGACGAAAGATACCAAGAAGATCATATATAAGCCCATAATTGAAAGCATATTGATGTATGAAGCAGAGACAGTGATGATAAGCGCTGATTTTGCAAAAAATCTACTTGCTACTGAAATGAACTATAGAACGAGAGCTGTACTTCTAGAAAGAAGGACTAATGCCGAAATTAGAGAACGGATGCAAACTCAATAAAACATCCTCCAAAATATACAGAAAGAAATATTAGAATGGCGTTGTTGTCTCGGAAGAAGGAAGGAAGAAAGACTGCCCGTTTTAACTTTCAACTGGATTGCTGAAGGGAGGAAGATGGATAGAAGGGATTGAGGAAAGTATGTAAGGCCATGGTCTGGGGAAAGAAGATATACAAGATAGAGCAAAACGGAAAAATGAATTTAGTTGAAGGAAACCTCAATTTGGGAATACCCTCAGTGAAAAAAAACTGTACCACTGCAACCCATATAGATATACTAGAGACTAGGTAGAGACTCTACTGTTTTTAGGGAAAGAGTTGCGCAGGAATGTGCTTTGTATGAGAAAACGTTAAACTGTAAATTTCCCCCTATGCTGGGTACCCATTTTATAGAGGCTTACTTAATCCTAAGGCCCCCAGATCCCTCAGGAGCCTCGCCTTCTAACAGACTAAGTAAACCATCTGCCACAGCCGGATTTAACCCGAGACATTCCACACAGAACAACTCAGCGCACTATCACTTAGCTATCCCGCTCTTCGATTATATACAAGTTGAAGGAAACCTCAGTTAGTAATATAAATATATAAAAGTGAATACCTCAGCATCTAATATACCGAAAACGACTAACCAGTTAATGCTAGTAGACCAAAGAAAAGAATATTTGAATTTTTAATTTTTTATAATTATTGGTAAATTTTTTTGAGTTTTAAATATTTTTATTTTTAAAGAGAAAAGATAGGCCCTCGGCCGGGATTTTAACCCGGAATCTTTGTCTCACCGTGACATCGCTCTACCATTTGAGCTACCAAGGCCGCCTGCCGGCAGAGGACAAATCTTTTCTCTCATCCGATCCCATGTCCTCGTGCTCTCGCAATTTTTGCGATGAATATACTAGAACGAAGTTCTTTGAACAATAATTTAATTTTAGGATCTTATTGACTTACGTCATATTACTATTTATAATTTTTTATAATTATTGGTCAATTTTTTTTTTATTTTAAATATTTTTATTTTTAAAGAGAAAAGATAGGCCCTCGGCCGGGATTTGAACCCGGAACCTTTAAAAATAAAAATATTTAAAACTTCAAAAAATTGACCAATAATTATAAAAAATTATAAATAGTAATATGACGTAAGTCAATAAGATCCTAAAATTAAATTAATGTTCAAAGAACTTCGTTCTAGACATGGGATTGGATGAGAGAAAAGACTTGTCCTCTGCCGGCAGGCGGCCTTGGTAGCTCAAATGGTAGAGCGATGTCACGGTGAGACAAAGGTGTTCCGGGTTCAAATTTCGGCCGAGGGCCTATCTTTTATCTTTGAAAATAAAAATATTTGAATTTCTTAGAAATAAAATTAAACCGAAATGGGCATGAAAGAGCAATGAAGCTTGGGGTTACGGTTGATATGCTAAGGGATGAAACTGCAAAGAGATAAGAGGATGAGGTTTGAGGTGAGAAAAAGAGGATAATCTCCGATGATTAAAGGTGTAGAACATCAGTGGTGATGAAGAGGTACTGGGCGGAGAGAAAGGCACATGCAAAGAACTCGTACTTATGATTGATTCAGAGTTCTCCAAAGTTGGGTGAAACCAAAAAAAATTAAAATGAAACTATAATTAATGTGCAGTAGTGAATCCCAATTGCATAATTTAATTAGAATGTTAGAATTAAACTAACTTTGGTTTGGAACCCTAACTTTGGAGTACACCTTGGGTAACTTGGATGTAACATACAAATTAAATAAAAATTCGCCTTTTGTTCGCAAAAAATTACATAAAATCTCTCATTCCGATAATGATTTCTACCCTGCACTTCTGTTCCTCCACACCGGAGGGGCCATATCGAACGGAAAAATATTCGAGAACAGCTGCGGGAAAGCAATTCCAATGATAAAAGTGACCAGGGCTAAATTGAAAGAGTTGAGTGGAGGGAATTCGCGATAATAGGGAAATTAGCGGAATGTGTTGGTACGACTGTGACCATTTGTACCCCCTCCTCCCCCCTCGCCCAGTTCTGGGTTTAATTAAATAGGAACGGAATCAGTGTCCATTAACTGTAACAGATTTAGAGAATCTGCTGGAATCGATAGTCACTTAGCCGTCGATATTTCCCTGAGGCAGTCAGTCAAAGTGTAATGAATAGGGCTCATTTCGTTTTCATCGGCGGGTCCGTTCACGTAGCAATAGAGAGTGATGAATACTTGAAGCGCTTTAGTCAGAACCTAATAGGCACGAACCGTTCACGGTGCTAGTTGTGTAAACAGATGTTCACATGTCCATAAATATAAATAATATTCTATGGGGATAAGATTTGGCTTTCAGTTTAGACTTCTACTTGTACACTTCTTAAATTATGAAGGAGAGGCTCAAATCAAAATCTGAGGGATGAAGAATAGTGCATTTAAAAAGAATAAAATAAAAAAAAACAGTAACCCACCAAAAAAAGTAATGAAGGGGGTGATTTGTCCGAGATCACCTTCAACCCCCAGATTTTTACATTACTGAGGGTACGTACATTATATAGCGACTGGCTAAGCCCATGAGGATTTACAAACCTCACAAGATCCATCCCCGGATGTTACAGATTAAATAAATTATCAGCCATAGCCGGATTTCGCTACGAAAATTCTAACACTCTACCACTGACCCACCTCGCTCCTCATAAATTATAGATAAATTATCTTAATTAACGCTTATTATCTATAATATAAAATACAAAATAAGTAAAAAATGATTCTTCAAAAAAAAACTCTTGCATTCACGGATGGTCATGATGGATGTATCTTATGAAATCTCGAAATTGAAAAAAAAATTGTTGTTACTATGTAAAAGGGTCTTAGGTTCAGCACACAGTGTCGGTTTTGCATGGAAATGATTTGGCCGAGATATCGACCAACCACCTAGTTTTCCTGTTATTAAGGGTACCCAATTTCTAGAGATTTTGTAAATCCCAGATGGACCTAAAATCT
Organism: Arma custos; assembly: GCA_037127475.1. Lineage (NCBI taxonomy): Eukaryota > Metazoa > Arthropoda > Insecta > Hemiptera > Pentatomidae > Arma > Arma custos. The sequence goes on from CM073765.1 coordinate 59,990,079, forward strand.
AGCAGCTGAAAGCCTTTCACACTAAGCTATTGTTCCTTAGTAAAAGGAAGAAAAAAAACCTAAAATGTTTTTAGATATAGATGTATCTATGTTGTCATTTGGTGGGCGATTGCAGGTTCAGAGTTTCAACTAAGGTAATAATTCTAGCTTAAGCTCTATATTTAAAATGTATCATGTTATTTTTATCAATGGGGAGCGGGGTTTGTAGAGTCCGAAGTTGCTATGCTGAAGGTCTCGGATTCAAACCCGGCTTTGGCAAATGAATTAGTCTGCCACCCATGGACCATATGATACCTACAGACCCTTCCGGGGCTCATCTATCCTTTATGAACCGGGTACTCTAAATTTAGGGATAAAATCTGGCGGTTAAGCGTGATTTCGAACAAATAACAATCCTGCTGGCTTACTATAATATGAACAGTACAGTTTCTACTGTGTACTATGTACTTTCTCATCTAAAAAAAAAAAAATAACCTGAAACAGCGCGGCTAAAAGCTCCTTAGAATGGAAAATCTTTATATAGCGTCATAAAACCCCCACCACTAAGAGCCAAAATGGTGGTCAGTACTTGTACAACTTTTCAATCTTAAGTTAATCTTTGCCTCTTGTAAGTATACTCAGCGGTCCCGCATTTTTTATATTATTTGTTTATTATTATGTGTATATATATATATATATATATATATATATATATATACACACATATATATATGAGCATTCTGATGTCTTTACAGACTTCCTCCATCTTTCCGTGTATTCTTTTTTTCTTCTCTGTCGTTTTATTTATATTTTTATTAATATTATTTATTAGTATTAACTTTATTTAATAGTTCCTTCTCTGATATTACTATCCATTTTTCTACCTTGTTTCCTCAATTTCTTTTTTGACTTGGCTAATCAATGGTGTGGTTGACTTGACATTTGTATATAAAACCACTCTTTTGGCGAGTCTTGTTTGGGTAAGTCTTGTAATAAGTCCATAAAATTTCAATCGTTATTTTCTTACGTGTGATGCAAGGTTTGAGATATTTTCTGTGTTATTATTTTTTTTATTTTAGCTTTTGTCCTTCTCCAGCTGATTTTAGACCTAAAACTTTTCACTCCTCCTTTAAGATCTCTTCCATGCCACATTTTGTGTGAATTGTGAGCTCATATAGTTCTAGATACATATAGTTCTGCCGGTTTAATTACTCTTTCTGATCTTCGCGTTAGAGTAAATGCATTTCTTAAGATACTTTTAACATGTCATGCTATATTCTTTGTTCATCTTCTGTTTTCTAGTCTTCTGTGTAAATTTCTCTCCTGTGGTTCTATAATGTCACCTAGATATTTAAAATGTTTTCAAAAATACCTTTGATCTGTCGCTGGTCCCTATAACAAATAACATTGATTTTTCAATGAAATATTGAATAGATATTCGATTAAGTATTTCTAATAAATAAAAATGAATGGTAGGCCCGAATGAAGTTGAGGACAGATCCAAAATGTGCCAACTTGATACAAAATATGACAATGAATTTTTGAAACCGGATATGGAAGTACTTTAAACGGAAATCGGGATTGTATGGGGGGGGAGGGATGGGGTTCCGACGGAAACTGAATTTGTTCAAATCGAGCCTTGCATCTGTTTCCTTCCTTTTAGCGAATACTTTACATGGGGATGGATATTTTATTTACCGCTAGTATTTTAGCTCTAAAATATCTGTCAAAAATATTTTCTTCTCCTGTTAATTAGGTAATGCCGAATCGTTGGTCTGAACGCTAATAGCAAATTAAAAAATGAAAAAAAACATCAAACATAAAAGTAAAAAAACCGTCAATCATCCTTGTGAAAATGGTGAATCTCGCCTAGACCCCGCGTGCCCTTAATCGGGAGAAACCCGGCAGTTGAGAGATCTCGGCTGAATCACACCTCTGTATTGAGTTGAGTGTGCACTGAACCTTTTTTTGGGGGGGAAATATTAAATTCAAATTAAATATCCACTGGCTGTATAACTAAACTCTACAAACCTGACTTACGCCACGGTAATGAAATATTTCACACTTTGTTATTATAATTTAATTTTTTTATATTCTGTTTGCTTTATCCATTAAGTAGCGGTGTAGCGGGTCAGTATTTAGCGTACTCGATATAGAGGCCTATGATGAATACATTATTTATCTAGTAATATCCGTATCATATCGTATCATACATAACATCTCTCGCTCGACCGTTGGCTTAGAAAATGTACAATTATATGGTTACTTAATTGCTTCGTTCGTTTCATCTTTGGGTTCCCGGGAGATGCCCCGGTCACCCGATATTACGAAAGCTGAAGTGGCTTTACCCTTCCTATCGTAGTAAGTACTTCCTAGCATCCTTTCTTTACAAAGTTATCCAATCTCGCCGGCCATCATACATCTTCGATCTACCTCAATTTGAAACCACAGTCCACTCCCGTAACACCCGTTCTCGGCTCATAAGTGAATATCTATAATCAGCGATTATCTTATAGTATATTAACTCCATCGGATTGTCCCTAAACTCATCCAAGAAAACAATCTGGTCGAATTATTCACTGATATATCGATTCCAACCTCCATGTTTATATTTCTGTTTTTGATACCCAGAAAAATTGCACAATATTATTGATACGATTGCAAACCTACAGTGATAATAAAACACTTGCCTCTTTTGATCTATTAACAATATCCACCCAGAAAATCAGTGATAATGTCAATGCCTTATAGATGAATTGGGCCCAATAGATAGTAGAATAAGGCATCTTGTTCATTTAGCAACGATGATGACTTGCAGCGTTGCTCGATACGTTGATTACCAGTTCTTCTTTGATGATTTTAAATTATCACCAGATCTCGTTTAACGTGTACTGTTATCCTCTGTATAATTTAAAAGGTCGACCAAGAAAAACCGAAATAATGAGCCAAAGCACGCCTTGAGGTACTAGGATTGCGGAAGCGGTAGCGATAACAATTGGCCCGCCACAAGAGAGCCGAGGCGTTAATCTGCAAAAATGCAGACAGGACGGGGGAGGTAGTTTGACAAGAGGAGGCGGTTTGAGGTCTGGCAGACCGCCGCGGTCTGGTCGACAACTCTCGTCTCGCCTCCAAACCCCAGGTTTTTACCAGTGTCTCTTCGTCTCCTCCGTCGCGTCGTCTAGGTGTCTTCGAGCTGTGTTAATTATCTATAATAGTAATTGCGTCAATTAATTAAGTTGCATAACCACTAATTGAATCTATTTTAATCATTTATGTAATCATATCGCTCCTTCATTCGAAAGACATTTCGGAGTTAACATTCAGTAGCAATTGTATTAGTTAAAGCTTTTTAATTCAGGATCGACATATCTCATATTCCATTTCCAAGCTCCTAATGATTAATAAAAGTATTTCTTAGATTAGTTTTACCAACACCGAAATTTTTATTTTTTTAACTCAGAGCTATCAAATACCTTTATTGAAAAATTTTTTTTTGAGTTATGATTTAAAAAAAAATACAATATATCATATATTTCTGTTACCTGGGTACATATGTAATACGTAAAGTCTTGTTATATTATTATTTATAAAACATCTCAAACAAGCGTTTCACAAAATTTTATAGAGAAGAATTTCGCCTATTGTTTAGATTGTTTAGTTAGTAGCATACCAACCTACTACTCCAAGAACCGGGTTCACTGCCCTTTAAACGAACTTGGGCTTTTTTTTTATGTCCTTAGGTATACAGTCCTTCCGAAAGGGGCTTAAAAGGCGGTTCTGAGATGTGAAGTGTTACTCGTTAAAGATCTTTATATGTATTACACATGAATAGGTAAAATTTAGGACTCTCATAGCCATTGCAGCACAAAGCGACGTTAAATAATTAAAGAATAGAAGAGTTTCAAACAATTTATTTTATATCCATGAAAAAAAAATCTCAAATTGATATAATCGATATTTTTTTCAAAATTGGTTTTTATTATAAGACACATAAAAACCTACATAGTAATTGTTGTTTGTCAAGATATGTTTATCCTTGTTAAATAAGGCTTATTAAATAATGTTCAATTTATTCAAAGTAAAAATATAAAGCGAAATATATGATTTAAATAGAGAGTGGTAGCTCTGTGTAAAGAGTACTGTGTTGCTATGCTGAAGGTCCTGAGTTCAAATCCGGCTGTGGCAGGTAAATTATGCAATCTGTTGACTGGAATATGTGGAATAGGTACCCTCTGGTTTCTGCTGACTATCCTAGGGCTCACCGAGCTAAAATTGATAACCTTGATTAGAGAAAGTGTGATATCGACCGAATTCCTGGTCTGCATAAAAGTTATCCAGGAATTCGTACAGTCTCTGTCATGTTTATATCAAGACACGTCGTGGGTTGTAGGAATGGTTCTCGCAGGAACGTCTACTTGTCAGAAATTATTAATATATCACTTGATACCAAAAAATGAGCTTAGATTTGACTTTTAAGCACTTAAAGTTGGAGTAACTCAGAATTTAGGACGCTGATTTACAGTGCTAAGGATACAATTTTCTAACCAAACTATTAATAAATAAATTATTTAGTCTCCTCGGCCAAATCCCTGTTCTGCATAAACGTTATCCAGGAATTTGTACAGTCTCTGTCATGTTTATACAAAGACACGTCGGGTTGAGGGAATGGTTCTAGCAGAAACGTCAACTTGTCAGAAATTATTAATATATCACTTAATACCAAAAAATGAGCTTAGATTTGACTTTTAAGCACTTAAAGTTGGAGTAACTCAGAATTTAGGACGCTGATTTACAGTGCTAAGAATACAATTTTCTAACCAAACTATTAATAAATACATTATTTAGTCTCCTCGACCAAATCCCTGTTCTGCATAAACTTTATCCAGGAAATCGTACAGTCTCTATCATGTCATGAGTTGTAGTATTCTGCGTCCTTGTCAGAAATAGTAATGAGATAAGTACGAAAGACATGAGTTAAATCTGATTTTTAAGCACTCGAAGTTGGAAATGCCTGGCGAAGCCGACACCAGAAGAGCGAAGATGGACCCCGATGGCTGAGAGGAGCAGCGAATGCTTGATTTTAATTGGCCAGCTGGACGAGCGTTTTATCGATCGACCATTACCGAAGCACGGAAGGATGCACACGTTAAATGCACCCCCTTTTTGCCTGCCCTATGGTCCGCCCCCCCCCCCCATGGGCCAAACACAGCGCCCCCTTTAATTTAGACCTAACAAACGCAAATTTCACAGGGTCACGGGCTTTCCGATACAGCCATCTAGGGTTCCAAACCAAATTTAGTTTCATTCTAGTTAAATTGGGAATTCACTACCGCGCTAAGCATAAAACTATTACAGTTCTTATTACTTTATTTTATATATTTTTTATAAGGAAGAAATAGTTAGGGGTGCAGTCAATAAAAACACCTTAATAAGTGTAAATTATTTATTGTGTGCCGACGTTTCGGCCTACAATGTAGGCCATCTTCAGGGCAAATATAGCAAGCGGCGGGGAGAACGATCAACTGCCAAATAAAAATACGTTGGACCTCATTGACCATCATTTATTTGGCAGTTGATCGTTCTCCCCGCCGCTTGCTATATTTGCCCTGAAGATGGCCTACATTGTAGGCCGAAACGTCGGCACACAATAAATAAGTTACACTTATTAAGGTGTTTTTATTGACTGCACCCCCAACTATTTCTTCCTTATATTAGAAGTCACAGTCAACCAATTCTTCCCTAAAATATATATTTTTTAGCTTTACGCAACTTCAACGATCTATCATTAGTCCTTGATTCGCTACTTTCTCTCAACCCAGTATATCTTCATCTACTCATTTCTTTATTGTTTGTTTCGTTCTCCCTCAAACCTCATTCTCTTGTCTCTTGTTCCGCTCTCGGCAGTTCCTTCCCTAAACACATCCTCCGCATCCCTGAGTTCTCTCATGTCCCTCTCGGCCTCCTTAGAGCAGTTTGACTTATTTTTATTATTTCTAATTATGTTTTCGTTAGCCTGCTCGCATTCATTCACATGATATGCTCATAGACATTAACCCATCTTTTCCTCAAAATGTCAGTGATTTTTTCTGTTATATTTTTAAAGGATCTTATTTCGCGCGTGGAGTAACTTGTCGCATGAGAATTTAGGCCCTTTATTATCTTGCGTTTTTGAATATCAATTCTTTAAATTTTTCAGTATTTACTTTTTTTTTTTTATAGTTTCACCTATCATTGCGGAACTCCTGGTCAATCAAAGTTCCGCCACTCCTCCCACTTCATCCTCCCCGATCTCATTCTCCTTTCCTCACCGGAGATTTTGATCGTCTACTTGGGGTGTTAACAAACGTTCATCCTCATCTCAAACCTCTATTTACTCGCCTCGGGTTATGCTCTTGGCAATTTCATCCTTAAACATCTCATCCGTAACCACGAGTTTTTTCGTGTCCCTTTCTGATTCCTTAAACCAGTCCAGGTTAGTTTTTTTATTTCAAAGGAATACAAATATTCTTTTCGCTGACTTACTCGCATTCATTAACACAATATTTCCAAATAAATTAACCCGTCTTTTCCTCATTGTATCGGTTATTTTTCTGTTATTTTATAAAGGGTCTTATTTCGCGTGTGGACTAATCTTTTGTTTGAGAACTTAGGCCCTACAATATTCCTTAATATTTTCCATTCTTTAATCTCTAACCTTTCAATCAGGCCCACACTTATAAGTATGTAAAGATTTTATTTAGTAGCACCTATGAGGATAGACTGTATAAGATAAAAATAATAAAGATTTATCAAAGTACTCGTAATTTTTTTGGAAAAAAATTTGCTTGATGTATGTAATTGTTCACAGATTATGTTTTCGTATATTCTGTTAGAGTAACCAATTCTACACGATCCAATCGGTTATTTCGAGAGTGAATGTAGTTATTATTGAATAGCCATAAATAATAGTCTATTATTCCTTAATAGTTATAATAAATAATTAAATAATTTCCTTATCGTTCTGTTAAGAAAAATGAGAAGAGACAAAAAAACTTAGAATTCCGTTAATCTTCCGTTATCCTGCTTATATTATTACCTATTGTTCTAATTAATTTATTTACCACAATGTAGAAATTTATTGGCAACAATTGAGGAGAAATTTAACATATTATTAGAAAAAATAGCAGGGCTAGAAGTGAAACTGGGCGAAAACAGAAAAAAATCAAGAAGATGAAATGATGGAGGAAAAAATCACAGGTTGATGAAATAACAAATAACATTATTCTAGAAAGAGAGATAAATTTCACTAGAAGGAAAAGTATTGTTATATTTAGTTTAAATAGAGAAAAATCTTCAGATATATAATAGGATAATATAAATATTTAAGTACATTTTATCACACTTTATCAATTATGATATTCTAGAAATAAGGAAAATAAATCCTAAAGTAAATAATGGCCCAGTGATTGTCAAGCTAAATTTTATTAAAAAAATGATAATATGAAAAATCAGATTAAACAGATGTAATCTGAAGACTTTAAGATGATAAAAATAAAAGATGATCCACCAAAAAATGTTACAGAAATTAGAAAGGAATTATTACCGTTTATGAGGGCCCATTAGGAAAAAGGAAACAAGGCATCATTGAGTTTTGACAAACTCCTGATAAACGACCAAAGTTTTTTCTCTAGAAGAACTGCAATCCTAAGAAAATTCAAAGAAAAAAAAGAAAGGAGTGAAGAAAAAGAAGTAATAAAGAAGGAATCTTGGTGACTCATATAGAAAATGATGATGATGAGGCCCTAATAAAAATGAAACACTAAGCACTAGTTCTTAGATAAAAGAAGATCCTAATTTTCAAGGCAATGACCAAGGAACTCTCAAGGTATGGTCTGGCGGAAGTAAAAATGGAATTTTGTTTGGTTTTGGAACAGAAATCAGGAAATGTTTTCATACACATAGCATCTCAAAACGGAATGTTTGGCATTGGATTTCTTGTATCCAATAAGTTAAGAAACACAATAATAGATTTCAAAGAAGTAAACTGTAGTATAGCTGTTTTAGTGTTAGAAATTATTTCCTGTAAAAACTTTAACTATGGTACAAGTGCATGCTCCTACAATGGCGGATTCCTTCGGAGCAATAGAAAAATTCGGACACCATAGAAAAAGGATGAGAGGCAAACAATCGAAGAGATGTAGAGATCTATTTAGGCTTTTTGCAGGAACCCTCTGGTGGAGAGGTGCTAAGGATTGAGATTTGTGGAAGAAAAAATGGTGGGCACTTACAAATCCCACAGCCCATTAAGGCTAGTCACCCAGGGATGTGTTAGGGACTATTACTATAAAAGGAAGGCCTATGCAAAAAAAAAGAGATATGTGTGTACAAATATTCATATATAATATAAAGAATTGTTGTTTATGTTGTTTGTTAATTTATAGTAATTATATAAGTAATTAACGCATAAATAAATGCTGTTTTCATTTCATTTCATGAATTTATTCTTCGGGGCTGTTGATTGCACACTGGGGCTCACCCAGCTTAATAAAATGAATATTAAAATAATTTAAAGGCACTAGCGGACTGGATCACTGAATCCTCTAGAACTAGCACAACAATAATGAAATAGCTAACACTTGAAATTATTCTATCAGTAATGTATTATGCATTATTTTTATTTTTGTATATCTTTTAGCAATTTTAAATAATATTTCTGTTTGTATCCAATAATAATTAAAATGCTTATTTTGTCTATATATATATGTATAGTGTATAGCACAATACGTAGGGTGAGGAGTTAATTACCTCAAGGTTTGAGATCGGTGGTGGTAAATAAGTAATTCTGTTAACAGCACTGAATCGATAATTTGGGATCTCAAGATCCCCCTAGAGCTCGACCAGCCCCTAAATCGACTGAAAACTCTAGTAGTTGAGCATCATTTCGGTCAAATCACACTCTTACACAACCACGTTACAAAGCAACGCAGTCCCTACGGTGTACTGAACATCCTTTTTACTGTAGGTTCATATAATTAGACTGGCATTATACTATATATTGTTGCTGGCATAATTCAGTTTTAACTTTTTAACATCCTCTGCCCTGTATCGTCTAATAACATCCCACTGATTCCTGTAGGACAGGTCCGGTACTTAGGACTACACTTTGACAAACGCGTAAGTTGGAATCCTCACACAAGACTGAAACGACAAGAAACAGCTCACCGTTTCCGGCTATTTCAACATTTACTAGACAAATGCTCTAAGCTCCCAATTAATTACAAAATACTCATTTCATGACAATCATTAGACCCATCTGGACTTACGGAATAGAGCTTTGGGGCTTCACTAAGCCATCGAATTCCTCTCGTATTCAATCCTTACAATCCAAAATCCTTCGTAAAATCCTCAATGCTCCTTACTTTGTTACGAACAAAGTAATCCATAATGACCTTAATGTACCGTTCATAGCTGATTCGGCCCGAATCCGATTTCAATCTGATGACAAATTTCATTTCCACTAAAACCTACTAGTTTCCAACCTCGCAGCCTCTTCAATTCCTGATAATCCTCCGAGGCGTCTGAAAAGAAGATGGTCTCGTGACCTCCTAAGGCGAACTTTTTATTTGAGTACTACCACTGGGTAGTTTCTCTACTTGCCTTTGTCTCTGGACATGATTTATCTTTCATTATATTTACTTGATGTGTTATGTATACAGTTGTAAATTTCAATAAATATGCAAAAACAAAAAAAAACTTTTCAACATCAGTTAGTCACTGAATATATAAAGATTCAATCGTAGAATAATTCAATTGTAAGGATTGGATGTAGAAATAAAAAAAAAATTGACATAGAGAAGTTCAATATTTTTACTGAACAATTGAACTAATATAAAATGATCCAATTGTAATGAACGAGACAAGGGGGGTGTTGAGATTTTTCAGCCATGACAAACAAAATAAAGCGGTGTGTTTTTGATAGGGTTCATCCCCGTCAGGTTGGGCGAGGGTCCAGCTGATTTAATAGAACTGCCTGCCTTTTAATCCTCAGTTGGGGTAGGTAGGGCTAACTGACAGGCACCGTATATCTCCTGCCTTTAGCGATTTATTTATTTCTATATTTTTTACTTAACCGTTGTCCATGAAACAGTAAAGTCTCTACCATGTACTGAACCCCAGACTCGTTCACGAGTCGTAGTGGTTACAGGTTACACGTTGTTTACTTATTTTTTAAAATATTTTATTACAATATAACACAATGTATAAACTAACATTGTTTGTTTGTTTTTGCTCGTCTGAAGTTATTTCATGCTGCTATGGCTATTCGGACGATGCTACAGCGGGATTCCTAATTTTCTAATTTACCTATTCAGGTTTAATTAGGACTTCTTTAACGAGTACCTGATAATTCACATGCTTGTGATCGTCATTTTACTACCCTTCCGAAGGACACATTAAACTAGGATTTTTACTCTCTTTTATAAAATTATTAACATAAATAAAATTAATGTAATGTGCAGAGTAAGAAAACTATCTAATTTCATCTTTCACAACAATGTAACACAACCTAAAAGAATCATAGCATCATAATATATAATATGATAATAAAGTAATTGAGATAAATATTAATTCTAGTGAACAATTGAAAATGAAAAATGTAACACAGAACACATACCCCTTATTCCCCTAGTATCAATATCGTTGTTTTTTAAAAATATTTCTGAACTTTTTTTAGAGTTACAACATCAAATTTACCTCTTGAAATTATGTTTTCAGACTGAAAAAATATACCTTATTTTTTTTTTTTAATTTATTTCTTGTATAATTTGCTACAATTAACAAAATTACATGCTGTACCAAATAGACCAGACTCAAATTAAAAAAAATTGTACAAATTTAAATTTATCTGTGCAGAATCATAAGTTACATTGATATAAAAAAAACTTCCTCGCTAGGATCAGAGTCCTAAATTTTGTCTATTTAGGTGCAATTAGGATAAGAATCATTAACGAGTACCCGATTCGATATGGGCTCGAGACACCCATCTTACGATCTGAAGGACGACTTTTCCAAGGATAATGTACTCACTTTAAAAAATCCAAAGGCCTCATGCCGGACTGTGAATCCGTAATCTTGGGCGTAGTAGGTTCTTATGCTAACCATTACACTACAGGAGACCCATCGGTGATTTTTTCTAACATCCCCACAAGAACTTATTAGAACAGAGTCAATAACTTACCTGCGTTAGATTCAGCTGAATAATTCTGATAATCAACGGTTTCTATTTGTTTATTTTACTCTATTTTAATTATTTGATAAAACAATACTTTTCTCAGTACATTTCTACTGTCTTAAGAATAATACAGAAAAATGTCATGAGAATTCCATATTTTAGATGAAAAATTTGAAATTTTATTAGGAAATCAATATGAAAAGCACAAAGAGACCTAAATGTTAAGACAGGGGAAAAATTCCGACGAAAAGCCCTTAAGTCTCCAAACTAAAACAGAAATTGAAATTATCTGTCCAATATTTCGGCTATTCAGGCATCCTCAGGATAGAAAGAGAATAACAGCAAAGCAAAACTTGAATAATGCACCCAAGAAACATCCCACCACCTCCAAGGCTCAAATGCAACTATTGAATCATAAGGAAGTCCACTGGTTTCTTGATAATGTTCATTTTTTTTTCTTGCATTTTTACTTTCATTTTTTCATATGTTCTTTTGTCTTATGTTTTTGTGTTGTTTACTATTATTTATTTTTTCCTGTAGTGCTTTTTAAAATTTGGTGAGTATGTTGAATTTTCAAATTCTGCAGTATTTATCAGCTGTTTTTATCTAACCTTATCCAGCTGGGGTCAAGTAACCTTCCTTATGATTCATTAGTTGTATTTGAGCCATGGAGATAGTAGGATGCTTCTTGGGTGCATTATTCATGTTTATTTTGCTGTTATTCTCTTTCTACCCTGAGGATGCCTGAATAGGCGGAATATTGGACAAGTAATTACAATTTCTCTTTTAGATTGAAGACTTAAGGGATTTTCGTTGGATTTTTTTGTTAGGAAATAAAATGAAAGAATATCATACAAAAAATATGTTGAAATATCGAACCTGAAAAATGGGAAGATAATGGGTACAGATCGTGCTGTTTCAAAGCCAAAGATTGTGCTGAGAAGTGATTTTCCCCCAATTAATGGTAACCACTTTACCGAGGTTAAGTCCAAGAGGGTCTGTTACCATAGCCATTCGAGCTTAAATAATGTTGAATTTGAACTCGGAACATCACAATGTTCACGATAGACCCACTATCATTCTGAATTCTCATATGTATTTATTAGTAATAATAAGCGAAACATAAGCTCGATGCTGGTACCACTAATCTCTGCTCACAAACTTCCACCTACAAACCACTACCCAACCTAACTCTTTAATTCTAATTCTCTAACTCTGACTCTTAAAGCAATCCTGCTACTTGCGCCTCGGGTAGACTATACACTTCCCAGTCGGCGTTGAACATTTTAGGAATTTTTGTTTGTTACTCAATTCCAACATTACAAATAATTTCGTGACGCTATCATTTCAATAATGTTAACCGGATCTAGGCTCCGCAATTCCACGTTGCGCAGTCTCCTAAATTCTACAGTGTTCGTACTGAATTTTCGTTTTCCTTAAGACGATTGACATTCCTTTGCGTTAACGGACAATTTTTCACATCGCTTTACTTACAATAATATATATATTTCATCAATATAGGATGGTGGAACAAGATTTTTATTTTTATGGTTCATTATTTTCATTGCTTATTCGTTCTAATACCGAGCTGGTGATAAATTGGGTTAAACAGCGAGCCCGTAGCGAGGATCATTATGTTGAATTGATGGAGTGGCCCCGCTCTGGAAATGGACCACAGACCAATATGAGTGCTGGAATGGGATAATCATTTTAGCCTAGAGCTCTCTACAAACAGGGCGCACATGTTTTTAATCAATCGCACTCTACGAGTTGGTAGTGGTAGTGGGGTAGTGGTCCATGGATATCCCATTCATAATCCTTGGATTAGTCAGCTCAAAAGGGTCTATAACTCCCTTCAATGTCGTCCCATTGTTTACTAATAAATCATTCGGGATTTTAATCGGAATATTTGACAATTTTTTTCTGATTGATCAGGAAATGGTTAACTGTATCTTGAGGCATATTCATATAAACCTGCTATATTTTCTTTGATATTGTTATCTTTTTTTATATTATTCTCGTCCCTGTTGATTTACTAGAAATTGAGCCCAAAAGTTGGCAAAATTAAAATAAGCAGTAATTTTTGTAAATTTTACTGTCTGCATCTCCGAACATTAATTAGTATATAATGAGGTACGTAAATTATTCAGATAAAGGTTCATAAGTTTTCTATTGATGTGTCTTAAAATATAACATGGCAAATGATACAGTACTCGCATTACAGAACGGTTATGAGGGTTTAGCAGCTCATATAATGGATTCGGTTGACGGACTTTGGGATGACATTGGTTTATATACCTTCCAAAGGACGGCATAACTAAGGAATTTTCGCTTCTTATAACATATCCTACGGTCACATTCCGAGCTGCGAACCCGCGATCTTGGACATAATTGATTACAATGCTAACCATTACACAACAGATTACTGTGCCTTAATGACTAAAAATATTCAGTTACTTATAATTTAATATTTTTTCCTTTAGAAATTTGTATTAATTATGGTCTTCTCCTTATCGGATTAGTGTTGTACAAAAAGTTTGTTTATTTAAATTATAAAGTTTTATTTTAAACCATTAAGGGAGTGGTTAAGCGCCGATTTATCCCCCCGACTGTGGGAGATAATTTATTTAATCTGTTAACAGCTGGGGATGGATCTATAAAGTGGGTACCCAAAATAGGAGGAAACACCTTCAGCTTCATCTCGTACATATCACCTTCCTGCACAATCTTTCTAGAAACGTTATAATCCCTACCACTCACTGAGCCTAAGACTACATGTATCGCAGTGGTACATTGTGATGTTAACACATTTATTAAAAACTTGTGGTATCATTGATTAACAACAAAGGGAACAGTTAATAAAGTAGAATAAAGCCATCAAAACTGTCCTACTAATTCGAGACGATCTTAGCTAGGAACCCCCACGAGATGAATAGCTCTTGAGTTTCTTTTTTAATATTTAAGTACTATTAATTACTGTTATTATTACCTCTTGAGTATTATTAATTATGCAATCACAACACAGCAATTGACTCCCTAATAGAGCGGTAGATCTGCTAGCACCTTTCGTGTAGGATGAAGACCGTGGAAGCCGGTACTTGACGTGCTTCCAACTTGGTCACGCCACACTTGGTAATTTCAATTTCCTCTTTCGTTTCAATCTACTTCGTGTTAACCTTCGTCCCTTCTGCTCATCATTCCCCGATTTCGGGTGCCCTGGGGATCACTTCAATATTTTCAGAATTGAAACCTTGATTATTTGGATCACGTTTCTTTTATATTGGTTTAGTGGAATGGGGTAGCTTAGAGCGTTTAGTAGAACGGAGAGGATGATCTATAGGTTTATAGTTCAAGCCCGGGGGTCTGTTTTGGAAAACACATGCAGATTACTTATTCGGTAATTATGATTACTTATGTGAAATAACTCCATATATTTCAGAAATTTTACATTAAACCTAATTATAAATCCTAATACGACCTTTATTAAAATTTTATTCTAATTGCTGGAAGGCCTATCAGGGAATAAAGCAAATTGTTGAAATCGATGAGTCCTGCTTCTCCAAAATGAAATATAATGTGGGAAGGACATACCCGCAGCATTTCAGGCATATGCAGGGAAACTAGGGGAATCACTTTGGGCTTCAGTCAAACAAAGAAACAAAAAAGAATGTGGAACGAATAGAAATATGTTGGATTCATATTTTTCAAATTCATATGGAGAAGGTACGAGAAAGAATTATAATTTATTTTATCTTTATATTATATATATTTTTCAATATTTTATTTGAAAAGATGGCTAGCCGTGAAGCGAAGCCAGGATAGCCGAGATGGATAAGGCGTCACCACGGAGAGGTGAAGGTCCCGGATTCGAGTCCCGGTCCTGGCCATATCTTTTCTTTTCAAATAAAATATTTATAAAATATATATAAGCATTGATGATCCTTATCCACCAATTTAATTGGAATTTGTTTGTTTTGAGGTCATTTATAAATGTATACATGTTTTGTTATGGGTATTTTATTAAATAGCATAAATAACAGATATCTACAAAATAATATGCATGCGAAAAAGACCCGAGACTGGTAGTGGCTGGTATATCATGTTTTCTATTACAAGCAATAAATGGACCCTGTAGGATGTAAGGTGGGGGGGGGGTACTCTGCCTTTGAAAGTGGGTACTATTAACTGGGGAGAAACGATTAATTGGTGTTTGAATGAGATCACCTTTCTCCTCCCTATCATCCGTCATCTTAAAAACATTACTGTACTTGTCAATTACTAATCAGAAGTAGAATCTTCATAGATTGTTATAGTACTAATTTTTTCAGCTATCAATATTGTACGTATCTTATTCGCGGGAACGAGAGAGCTCAGTTTGCAGAGTGCTGAGTTTCTGATAAAAGATCCAGATTCAAATCCGGCTGTGTAGATCTTGTTTATCCATTTAACGTCACTTTTTTCTGCTATGGCTAATCGGACGATACTACATTGGGAGTTCTAAATTTTGCCTATTCAGGTTTAATTAGGATAGGGATTTTTAACGAGTACCTGACATCGGACGGGCTCGGGACCCGTGTTTAACGTCCTTTCCAAAGGACGGCATAACTAACGATTTTTACTCCCTTTAAGAAATCCTAGGGTGACGAACCCGCGATATTGGGCGCGGTAGTTTTTAGTAGTTTGTTCCGCTAACCACTAGACTACAGGTCGCCCCGTCCAAGAAAGTTAACAGATTAAATAAATTATCTGCCTCAGCAGGATCTTTGATCCGGGCCGTTAGGCACTGCTTGGTAGTAATAGATGTAAACCTTCACCCACTCTTTTCGTAGGTAGAACTTTATCCATGCCAGGTTGTTCTATCATCATTAGCTCATGTTGACTATTCCGTGCACGATGACAGAACTGTTCGGATCCGAAGTAATGTGTAAACAAATACTCTGAGGTTTGGATACTGAGAGAGCTGCTGTTGAAATTAGTTTATTAAAACGGTGACAGGTAGGCTAGGAATGTAATATCCCGTGTTTTATCCCCGCATTCCACAAATTTTAGTTACTTCAGCGTCCACAGCCCTGCCCACCGCAGCCCTCCGGCCTTTTCATACGCAGTATTCATAATCATTCGGCTCGGTTTTATATTGTTAATTTCGGAGCTGATTGAAAACTGCATAACCTGCATCGGGGATGCACGTGGTGACAAATGTTTATTCCATCTTTTTTTGTACATCCTTATAGTTTGTATACTAGGGCAATCTACGTACTATATTCCACTAAATTATAATAATAAGTTTTAACGAACCCGAAGGCTCGCTGCCGATACCACCAATCTCTGCTAACAAACTTCTGTCCACTGTCCACAACCCACACCCATATCCACCTGATCGTAACACAAACTTCCCACCTACGCCTCGGTCCACCCCATCGATCTTTACTAGGAGGCGCAGAGCTTATTAATGGTTTAGAAATTCGTTCGTCAACAAGTCAAACAATTTTACAAGCCCATCCGTATCTTCACAACAGTACAACTAAACTATACACATATTGCATATGCATAATGTGGGAGCCTACATACTATGCTCTACTACCCAGCATGTATTGAAATATAATAATAATATTAGTGGTGTAGCTAAATGTGCCCGTACCCACATGCCAAGTTTTTACTATGCGCTCCCCCTCTGGAAAAATAACTAATTTTTCTTTTAACTTCTACGTAATATGTCAACACATCTAATCACTATTAAAAATAAATAATTTAAAAACCATTTTTTTAATAATATTTTTAACCATGAAAGGCTTCCATATTTTCGGAAAAAAATATTAAATACCGAATCGGATTCTCTATTATCATTATATATATATATATATATATATATATATATATATATATATACACATATATTTGGTCACATATATCATGAAAGAAAACAAAAAACACATTTTTGTTTCTGCATTTATTCTTCTGTTATCAGCAAGCATATCCCTATTACGGAATCTAATAAACATTGGAATTTCATTTCATATTATGTTATGTTTATATTTTTATTTGAAGAGAAATGATATGTCAAGGACCGGAATTCTACATTCTTTTCAAATAAAAATATTTTACAATTATAAAAAATAAAATAAAATAAATTATAATAATACATTATGACGTATGCCAACTAGTACCTAATTAAAGTAATGTTAAATGAACACGGGGATATGGGATCGGTGAAAAGAAGAGATGTGTCTGACCGAGATGCGGGCCAGATTAGCTCAGTTGGGAGAGTATAACGCTAGAGACGTGGGCTACCCGGGTTCGAATCCCGGTTCTGGACATATCTTTTCTTTTTAATTAAAAGTTATGACAATTAATAAAAAATAAAATAAATTATTTTAATATGTTTAATTCGTTATAATAATCTTTTTTATTTTTATTTTCAGGCAAGAGTTTCACGCTGACGATTACAGTCAGTTCGACGCCGCCACAAGTGGCAACCTATACCAAAGCCATCAAGGTCACTGTTGACGGACCCAGGGAGCCCAGATCTAAGACGAGTAAGTATTTAAAATATTCATTAATTATTTAATAACAATAAAATATGTTTATTATCTTGAAAAACAATGTAACTGTAACTAAACTTAGTGATACCAGGTCATGCCATGTATTGTAAATCATTTTTGGATGAAGTTTCGGCTTGTTTAGCAATATTTTATGATAGAATGGAAGTCATATGTTCTCCTCTTAGAATTCTTCTTAAGTGGCAAGAATACAGAATTCTGAATAAGACCTGCAATGTTCAGAACTTTGTAAGTGCAATTTGTAAGCAACAAATGATTAGTAATGCACTATTTGGTCTTATTTCACACATACATCTTTCGGACTATCTTCTTTATATAAGTTACTAAATCATCTTGATCTCAGTCACACTTATTATTACTCGCCTTAGTTTAACTTTATATCCCGCACCCCAGAAAGAATGCAGCGTACCCCGTTGGTATGAATAGAAAATTAGTATACAATCGTATGCGTACCAAGCGGAGCTACTGCTTCGTTTGAAGTCACAGTGGCAGAATCCCTGAATCCTTCTCCCCCTTTCAGATTCCAGACATAGAACATATCCATCCTCGCAACTTCAGTCCATTTTAATTAGAATAGAGCTGTTTTAACTCATATTTAATTAGTGGGACCCCATGGGATGGGGACTGCCTTTGGGATTCCAGAGATATTTCAAGTCTAAATTGTTTCCAGCCTGGATTATTCAAGAGCTAACAACACGATTGCAGAACATAGTTGCAGAATCCTTCCACCACCTCCTTGCTCCATCCCTCACCGCCTCTTTTAAACTTCATCATTCTCCAAACCTCAACCATCCCGCTCTCTTGGGTCTTGGTTCCTTCTGCAGGAGATTCTTCTCTACTTCTCCATACTTCGGTCGGAAGTTTTATTCCGGCGGTTTTAAAACTTCTTACATCCTTCGCTTGTACTTGAAAAGTTTAAGTTTTTAAAATATTTATAACATTTTTCCTTCAAGATGAAGTTATTACAAAATATTATCTGGAGGGTCTTGGGGATGTTAAAAAGAGGCTTAAAATAGATAGTGAGGTTTAACGGATTAGTATAGTTAATTAAGAAGTACTTTTAGGAGGCGGAGTAGTGTATAAAGCGAGTTGCTGTAAGGAAGGTCCCAGATTCAAATCCGGCTGATACAAATATATTTTTAATCTCTTTACAGCTATATGGAAGAACCATATGGACTCTACTTTAGCCAGACGCCCTCCTGAGGACCATTCAGGAGCTAAAAATTGGATTTAAGTTTGATAAAATTGTTTAACCATCTACTAAGATTAACTATTATTAATTACTGTTTACTTTGGGTAAGCTAAATGTGTAGAGTATGATGAAGGTCCCGGGTTCATTAATTATTTAAGCTGTTAGCAGCCATGGATGGACCCTTTGGAGCCTACAGACCCTTCCTGAGATCGCCCAGCCAGCCAGTCATTGAAATAGTACAGTTTCTACCATGTACTGAACCCAAGTTTCTTCATAGGTTGTAGTTGTACAGCTAATGTGTTTCAGATAGGCAAACGTATAACTTCAGAAGAACCTATTGTACCTAGTGCTGGTACTTCTATTGCATTTTCCTGACCAATCCTACATGATAAGGTCTCAAAACCATCTTCTTATCAGAACCTGGGACGGTTATCGAAATTGATGAATGTTCTATACTGTAAATGAATGAATGTGTGTCTGAAACTTCATATTCAAAACTGGTCTGAAGCCATGAGAAATGAGTTGACTAAGTATCGTGCTAGAAAAAACAGCTTGATTGAGCGAACAATGCGAAAAAGCAAATTTTTGAATTATCTTGTTTTGATCCTGAACGCGTCGAATATAATGTATTTTGTATCCCAGTTTTGCGGAATTCGATATGTTAAGAAAGATTTTGTGGACAGTTTAGTAATTATCACCATTTCTGTTTTTTTGCGATGAAAATATTGCTGCCAAAAATTTCTAATCTCCTAGAACAACATAACCCCTTTCAAATACTACATAGATCTGTAAATTCCAAAAGGAAAATAATAATCCATAAAATTTAATAGAAAGTAATTCAGCACTAACACTGTTTGAAAAATCGGAATTGTTGGACAGTAACTAACGGGATACAATTATGACATCAGCTTGAAGCAGCTTTTCTCGACTATCATCTGAGAGCAATCTGAGCACATGATATTTATGGCTCAGATATGTTGTTAATCTAGCAAGTTTTCTTTTTTAGCTATTTGTAAAAAACCTATTTAAAATGGACGACTCAAGAAGTCGTAGCGAAGGAGATGTTGAGATTAGACCGATATAGCACGGGCGGCGCCAGAGGCCATGCTGGACCACGCCTCCTCGGCTAGATAAAGGAGCCGTAGCGTAAACATGAGGATAGCTCCTTTGATCTCTGCTTGTTTGTTACTCGCCCGCTAGTGGAAAGGAGGCGGCAGTAAAAAATATAACAAGCCTCTGTCCACATCCCCTCTCCGACCGAATACAGTCCTGCCTATGGCTAGATTGTAGCTCGTATCAAACAGAATGTTCTCAATGTATCTTTCTTAATAAATAAATACTTTAAACCCTAAGATATGCAATATATGCAATAATATTAATAATATTATGTTTTTTGTCATTTAACTTCTCGTTATGTTGCTACGCTTAACTGGAAGAAGCTACAGCGGAAATTCTAAATTTTGCCTATCCAAATATAATTAGGACACCTCCTATTGAAACCTCTTGGTAGTAGATCCCTGCTCCAGAAACGTTTCAGTCTCCTTGTCGGATTCTGTGGTAATTATGGTGGTAGTAAGTTTGGGGTGACCTGTGGCTTAGTGGTTAGCGTAACAAACTACTAAGCCCAAGATCGCGGATCCGTAGCCCGGCAGGTAACCCTAGGATTTTTAAGGGAGTAAAAAATCCTTAGTTACGCAGTCCTTAGGAAAGGACGTTAAACGGGGGCTCCGAGCCTGTACGATGTCAGTTACTTGTTAAAAATCCCTATCCTAATTAAACCTGGATAGGCAAAATTTAGAGCTCTCACTGTAGCATCGTCCGATTACCAATAGCAGCAAAAAGTGACGTTAAATGAACAAACAACAACAGCATTTGAGGATTTTTTTTTCTTCTAACCCAAATTACCAAAAACAAACTGGCCACATACAGTTAAAGATTCGCTGAACCCTTAATCTATCTACCTAGTGCTGATGCTATATCAGAATCATTCCCAAATTTCTCCTAAAAGATTTGAAGGAGGGTCGTGTGAACCGCCCGATGCGGCCGCTAACAGCCTGTAAAACCGATCGCCCCCCTCAATTTCCCCCCTCACGAAGTTGGCTACTTGTGGGAGAGCCCTCAGCTGACCGCTTCTCCATATTGGTCAAGTCCTGGCTCTTCAAGGCATCGGGACTTACATAGGTGTGTCGGCTTAGGGAACTAGCTATCAGTAAGGTCATAACTAAGGATATAAAAAAAAAGAAAAATTGTAACACTATATTGGGTCTTGGATTCAGTAAATGGTGGAGCTTATTGGCTTCACTGCCCAAGCAATGATCTCAAGGAAAAGTCAGATCCTTTGATCTGAATGATATTTAACTAATAAAATGGGATACCGCCCTGAGATCTTTATACTTAAAAACTGTAACCACTACGACCCGTGAACGAGTCTGAGGTTCAATACATGGTAGAGACTGTACTGTTTCATGGGCAATGGTTCTGCAAGGAAGGGACTTGTCCTAGGTCACGCTTAACCGCCAGGTTTTACTCCTTTATTTTGGGTACTCTATTTTTATAATATTTTATAGAGGCTGGGTGAGCACCAGGAGGGTCCTAGATCCCATATGATCCATCTCCCGCTGAAAACAGACTACATAAAAGTAACTGCCAGCGGGATGTGAACCAGGATTTCCGGCATGGCTACTTAGTGCTCTACCACTGAGCCACTCCACTCTCTCATCTTTATACTTAATATATAATAATCACTATCATTAATGAGTAAGAGACATATCCCTCTCTTCTCTAAAGGTTAACGTGGTTGACTAACCAGGAGTTGGTTATTAAATTAAGATCCTTTTTCATTTAATTGAATTACATTATATTTATTATCATATCTACAAGGTAACTTATAAAACTACTTACAAAGAGAGAAAAAGGGCCCTAGATGTGACAGTCTACATGCTGAATTGCCCGCTTATTTCCTACAACTGCCTGTTCTGTATCTTAAGAGTTCAGGTACCGAGTAAGCTACTTGTTCAATGACCAATACACAAAATATATTTAGATATTCCTAACT
Source organism: Arma custos (assembly GCA_037127475.1). NCBI lineage: Eukaryota > Metazoa > Arthropoda > Insecta > Hemiptera > Pentatomidae > Arma > Arma custos. Next base: position 60,012,071 of record CM073765.1, read on the forward strand.
TTCAAGATAGTGTCATAGCAGCAGAAACTATACTGTTTCTAGAACAACTTTTGTTCAAAGATGCTAGTTAATCACGCTCAATCACCAGGTTTATCTCTCGATTAAAGGGTACCGCTCTGCCACAGGACGGTCTCTATATCCCAGGTATCTAGGGCGGTAAAGAGATTAAATAATTTATCTATCACAGCTGGATTTAAAACCGGGATCTTTGGGGTAGTAACTCATTGCTCTACACATTTAGCTACTCCGATCCCATAATATAAAGTAACATTTTCCAAACCATGATATGCCAAGACATTCCAGGAGTACTGGAACATTTCATCTGAGGAACATGGTTTTGCTTATCGTTCTGTTACTTTGATAGCCTAAACCATTCATGGGTAGTAATAATAAAAGTTACAATTATTTCTCTGTTTTTTAAATTTGTTTTGTTATTTATAGAATTATTTTTGTCTAACACTAGAACTACGAACAGTTCAAAATGACCGGTTGCATAATTTATTTATAACATCTCCTCTTTAAGTCTTATTTAATATTTTACGATAATGTCATGATTTTTATTAAATTTGTCTATACAATAATATTATCAATTATTTCGTTCTTACGCTTCTAATTTTCAGAGATATCAATGTGTTATACCTAAATATACGAACTGGTCATTTTGATCGGTCATGAAAATATCATGAATACATGTTGTGTATTCCCGGAATTTTTATATATCTATAACTCCGAGAATTCCCGGAATTCAAAAAGTCTACATTTTCAATTTATTATGCGTAAATTTTTGTATATGTAATATATAAAATTTGAGTTTAGTATTCTTGCTTGTCATATAGTTGCAAGTTGCAACACACACTACTCTTTATGCTATGTCGATACTACACTTTAGATTATGCAATTAGAATATTTGAGTGAAATATATTTAATTTTCCTTAAAATTAAATTATCTTATGAATTAATAGTTTTATTTCTAGAATTCTACTATTTTGTTTATTATTAAACAAACAAACCAACGGTTAGTAGAAATAGGTGTATGGTAAATCTTCGTCGTTTTAGTGTTAAATATGCTTCAATTTTGGCCTTATTTAAAAAAATATATCTATATCTATATATATGTAGAGAGTGGGTAGCAACACAGCTAAGCTTCCGAAAACAAATAGTCTTATTAGGACTAATATTATAGAACATTTCCCAAATTATCACAGAATAGTTGGGGGTTAGTGGAGCTGGGTGAGGAAATATTCCGGAATTTCGTAAATGCGGAAATCTATTAGGTATGCTACTAAATCATTGAGGAAGCTGGAGGGCTGCATGTGGACTACAGAGATGCTTTGCTAAAGGTTTCGGGTTCAAATCAGGCTGTGGCAGATTTAATCGGTTAACAACCACGGATGGAAGTTGTAGTGTCTTTATGGGGTCTTAAGTAGAGGAAAAACTAGTGGTTGAGCATGATTTCGGCCAATTATTTCCCTGCACAATAAGTATCCTAAAACAGTATAGTCTCTGCTACATACTGAATCCAAGATCCTCTATGGGATATAGTGGTGCAATTATTTTTTTTATCTGATTGGGTTTGTTGATGTTTATTGAATATCTGTTAGTTCAATCGAAAACTATAATTTCCTCTTCCTCTTTGTTGTTTCTATGTCCTCAGATCCCTCTTAGTGGTTATTTATTTATAATTGAAAAAAAATTACTACAATACATGGATGATGCTAAATTCAGTACCATGGTAGAGACTGTCACCAAGTCAACAGCTGTGATTTGGAGATGAGATTTGACAAGAGAAGTGATTTGGCCGAGATTTATTGGAGTATTTCAGCTTTCAAAAATCAATTTAAAATGAAACCCTGTACCACTAAAATCCATGAAGGTACAATAAAATGTAAAAATAAGAAAGACTAAGGCACTTTTGGATAACTTTGGAAGTTATTTTGCTGGATAGTAAGCTTCTACCTCTAAATTAAGAGTTCTCACTTTATAGAGTCTAGATAAGCCCCAGGAGTGTCTCTGCATCCTATAGATCATATGGTACATTGCATTTGTTATCTTCTTTCGAAACTTACCTTCAGTGGTTAACGTGGAAGCGTGGAAGAAGACACCTCCTATTGAAACCTCTTGGTAGTAGATCCCTGCTCCAGAAACGTTTAAGTCTCCTTGTCGGATTCTGTGGTAATTTGTCCGTCAGTATCAGTGATGATTATATCAGTAAGTTTGGGGCGACCTGTGGTTTAGTGGTTAGCAAAACAAACGACTAAACCCAAGATCGTGGTTCTTATCTTGGGAATAAAAAATCCTTGGTTATCCATACTCTACACATTACATTAGTATTATTAAATAATTTAATATAAGAGAGTAAAAATCCTAGTTAAATATGTCCTTCGGAAGGGACGTTAAACGGGGTTCCGAGCCAGGGCGATGTCGGTTACTCATTAAAAATCCCTATCCTAATTAAACCTGGATAGGCAAAATTTATAGGTTCCACTACACCATTGACCGATTAACCGTAGCAGCATAAAGTGATGTTATGAACAAACAGTAAGTTGTAGTAAGTTTGGCGGTCCAACAAGTAAGTCATGGAATTCTTTGTAGCTTTTCTTGATCGCATCAGTCACGAGTGGTATGTTCAAGTCTTTGTTGCCATTTCCACTACGGTTAACAACAATAAATAATTTATTTATAGATTGGGAGCAGAGTAGTATAAACTATATAAATCTTGTATGAAAGAATAAATATATTAAAAAGTATACCTTTCTTTAGGATTGTCACCGATGTCCTTGGGCTTATCGGTACCCGGAGAAGGGACCAACAGGTACTTGAAGGAGGAGGTTAGGGTGGAAACAGAGGGGGTGTCCTTAATATCCTGGATTAGGCTCCTTGAGGAGCGGCTAAGGAGATTAGGAGCCAGGATTAATATCTTTAGCCACCGGAGAGCTGCGGTCAATCCTTAGCCACGCTCTTCCACTTCTGTCAGTGGTTCAGCAGAAAGGGAGGGTCTAATGAGACTGGTTTCGAAGACAATAGTGGACATTTCTCCTATTTTTTTTTGTTCTATTTGTTCCTCATATTTTATATTCTATGTGTTTGTTCTATTTACAAACATGGTTGATTTCTTATATCGCAAATTCGAAAGAGCAATGTCCTAACTGAAAAAAATAATTTTTTAATATAAGTATTTAAATGTGCCATGTGATTAAAAAAAAATAAAAGTTTGAGTATTGGTAAAGCAAATCATTAAGTATTATTTTATAAATCACTAGACAGTTTTTAAAAACTCGAAAACTTTTTTATTTTAACTTATTTCATTATTCTCATAAAGCTTCAAGTTCAAACATAATACAACTCGAAATATGACTTTATTAAAAAGAAAACATCGTCGTTCCTGAATTATAAAGCGTTAATCAATACATTTCCTATTGAAGGATTTACACAACAATGTCATTTTATGACATCATAAATATAAATTTATATTTACCATGCTTTTATAATTTATATTATATATATATATATAAAATATGTCTGAATTTACCATGCTTAACAATTTTGTAGTATTTTTTTAATTTTCAATGGTCTGTATTTTGCATATTTAGCCCTAAAGAAGACCCGCAAAGTAGGTCTAACTAGTCAAACGTTGGCTACTTAATAAACATTTCTCCATTTCTGAGAGAAATTTATTGACCTATACCCGACCATTTTCTTCCACATATATCGTCAAGGTCAACTATTATCATTGAAGATAAAAATCTTTACCGCTACATTCCATGCAGAGCCTTAGTACTTCAGTACAACATAGAAATATTACTGTTTCTAGAATAATGGTTGGGATGGAGGTGAATGGTCTGAAATAACACTCAATTGCCAGTTTTTCATCCAATTCCGTTATATAGAGGAAGGATGAGTCCGCGGAAGGTCTGTAGATCGCACCGTGTCCATCCGCGGTGTTAACACATTAAATAATTTATCTGCCTTAGTTGGATTTGAACCCGGTACCTTCAGTGTAGCAGCTCAGCACTCTACCCGCTCAGCTACACCACTCACTATTAACATACAGAGTTAAGAAAAAAGATGAAGTATATGTAAACATAAATAATTATTTAAATATTAATTTTAGTAATAGAAATAATATATAATACAACCTAAGAAGGGCTCGATATATCACCCCCCCCCACGAACGAACTACCATATAATGATTTATTTATTTAATTTTTTTGTTAGTTGTGATAATTTTTAAATATTTTTATTTTTATTTCAAATAAATTATTATATTAAATTATTTATTTTATTTTCAAACATAAAAAATAAATAAATTATAATAATATACAATGACGTAAGTCAACAAGATCCAAAATAAAAGTGATGTTAAATGGACATTCTCCCCGTTTATACATCGCAAATTAAGAGAACACGGAAATATAGGATCAGTGAAAAGAAAGGATATGTCTGGCCGAGAAGCGAACCAGGATGGTTGAGGTGGTAAAGCACCACGACGGATACGTGGAAGATCCAGGTTCGAGTCCCGGCCCTGGTCATATCTTTTCTTTTCAGATAAAAATATTTAAAAATTATAGCATATAGATTATGCCATATATCATGGCAGATAGATTATTTCAGGCGTTGAGATGCAAAAAGGGATAGATCCAAATTTGAAATTTTTTCAGGAAACACAAGCATGCATAATTCAGGTTATTATGAAATGATTATTTATTTGAGGAAATCATTTTTAGAAAAACTAGATTGGCTTTGGCATGTTTTGAATGGTGAACCACGTACCACCACATAGAGTTGTGAAATTTGAGAAAAAACATTAAAAATGATAAAGTATGGAGTTATCCCTTTTTGCTTCTCCACATCTCATTTAATCTCTTAAAAGCCACGGATGGAATCCTTGGGATATTGAGGGACTCGTGATGCTTATCCAATCTTTATAAAGTGGGTACTTTCAATAGGGGAAAAACCTGGCCGTTAAGTGCTTCTCGGACTAACCACCTCCACCCAATTTTCTAGGAACAGTTCAATCTCTACCACAACTGAACCCAAGGTCATTCAAAGGTTGTAGTGGTTCAGGTTGCTGTTTTTTTCTTTAATATTATCTATAATTAGGTTAATCGCTATAAGTAGCAATCTTCCATTTTGGTTCTAGGACAGCAGCAGCAGTTCCATGCCTTTGCCTTCGGACAAAGGCCGTTCCTCTCGAGCCACTTCAGTTCGGGACTGGATCCGCTTCAGAGGGCGCCTGATCCTCTCGCCTTCAGGATGCCCCCGGCCATGTCCTCTTGTCAGAGTGAGTAGTCAATATAAATATATTTATCCATGTACATCGCTTAATTAGTAATGTATCTACAGCCCCGGTAAACAAGAAGTTAAGAAGAATTTTATTTAAAAAGAGTTTCCGCTTTTGATCGAGTCTGGAATAATATTCCAATGATCCCTGCCGAACAGATACGTTACCTAGGACTCCATCTGGACAAACGTCTCACTTGGAATCCTCATATAAGAACAAACGCTCTAAGCTCCCAATTAATTACAAAAGAATCATTTACATGACAGTTATCAGACCTATTTGGACATATGGAGTTGAGCTTTGGGTTCTACTAAATCATCCAATTCATCTCGTATCCAATCCTTGCAATCCCAAATCCTTCTTAAAATCCTCAATGCTCCTTTATTATGTCACAAACAAACCCATCCACCATGATCTTAATATCCCATATGTTGCTGATTTGGCCCAAACTAGATACCTATCCTTCCATGACAAGCTCCATACACACTTGAATCCGCTAGTCTCTCAACTTGCTTTCCATACTATTCCTGATAGCCCTCCGAGGCGTCTGAAAAGAAGATGGCCTCGAGACCTTCTTCTACTATAGAACTTTATTGGAGTGCTACCGATGGGTAGTTTTTCGACAAGTGATTTTTTTTCATTTCATTTGTTCATATTAGCAGATTTACTTGTTGTAATATTATTACAGTTGTAAATATCAATAAATTAATCTAAAAAAATAAACAGTTTCTAGTACTTACGGAAGCGGAATCGTATTATTATCATAGTGCGTAAGTCGGTAGGCCAGGCTTTGGCTTGAAATAGAATTATAGCTTTATAACTCATAGACATTTATAGCCGAAACAAGGAGAATAAGACGATCCCGCTTCTCTGCAGACAGTTAGCTTGGCGAAAACTGACTTAACTACTTTTTCAACTGGGGCTGCTGATATATGAATATGTACATGTTTGGTTTCCATAGCTACTGTTGGAGCTATATTAGTTGGAGAATCAAATCAATCATTGTTATTCAAAAAGACGAATAATTTCAAAATAATTATTAAAATATAATTTTAAAACGCATGAAATTCCAAAAAATCCCTTCAAATCACCTTTTACCTTTTGTTGTTAGTGTCCCCCAATATTATTTAGTAATATCCTACTGATTCATATAGCATACATCCGATATTTGGGCATCCATCTGGACAAACATTTAACTTGGAATTCTGATCCTAGATTAAAACAAGAAACTGTACAATGTTCAAGGCGACTTCAACTCTTACTCTCACAAACGCTCTAAGCTCCCAATTGATTAAAAAAATCACATAATATGGCAACTATAAGACCTATTTGGGCTTACGGAGTCGAGCTTTTCGTTTCCAGTGTGCCATGGAATTTTTCTCGTATCCAATCCTTACATCCTAATTGCTCTTACTTTGTTACGGACCAAGTAATCCATAATGGTCTTTATGTACCATTTGTTACTGGTTTGGCCTGAGCCCGATATTAATCTTTTCATGACAAACTTCACTCCCAATCGAACCCACTAGTTTAAACCTCTTCAATTTCCGATTATCCTCCAAGGCGTCTGAAAAGAAGATCGCCTCGTGACCTTTTTAGTTAAATTTATAATTCGAGTACTATCAGCTTGTAGTTTTCCTACTTACCTTTATCTTATCCCATTATATTTACTTGATGGATTATTATAATGCAGTTGTAAATTTCAATTAATATATATTTTTTAAATATTTTGTAAAGTTACGCCCTGTAATACTTGAACCACTACAACCCGTGAAGAGCGTAGATATTGTACTGTTTCATGGACAATGGTTGTGCAGGGAAGTTATTTGTCCTAGATCACGCCCAACAGCCAAATTTCCCCCCCTTTACTTTGGGTACCCATTTTATAGAGGCTGGGTGAGCCCCAGTATGGTCTTACATCCCAAATGATCTATTGCTGAGCAACTCCACGCCCTAAAGCTACTCCGTCCTGTATTAAAATATCTTCTGCTTTAGAAACTGTCTGATCTGCTTTAAAATTCATTATATGTTTAAGGTACAAATAAATACAACGCTATACGTAGACTAGACCTTGGATATTTTTTTCTCTTTAACGTTTTTACACCCGAATATCCTGTGCGTGTTGATATTTCGACCAAATTTCCGAAAACAGTAAACTAAGTATCAAAAAGAGACCGCTGGCATGTAATTGCCCAATAGAAAGCAGGACGTTAAGCAATAAACTTTACGATGTCGTTGGATGTCTTTGGCGGAGGCTAAGGGCTGTTTAGTCTGCTCCTCCGGTTTCTTAAGTAGTTTATTATCTCCCCTTCGAGATCTACCGGACTCTGAGGAGGAAAAACAGGGGTTGTCTCCTTTGTGGTATCTTCCCGTCTATTCTCAAAGAACCTGGCTCTTCAGGGGTCTTAAAGGGGGGGGGGAGGGAGTATGAGGTGGACTGCTTTAAGTACTTCATCTCAACACTTAATCTTCTAAGATATTGAAGAATCTGGTTTATTATTGTACGCATATTAATATAAATTATAAAAAATATAATAATAGGAAAAAATGATGACCATGTGGAGTTTTTGAAACAGACATAGTCATAATAATTTTCAAGGTGCATTATAACTAAAATTGGCACAATACTAGACTGATTTAAATTAGAATCTGTATGTCTCTGATGTTATTAATATTTTTACCTGACCCGCAGGTGTTACTTTTTATTTGAATACAGGATATAGTGATGAGCACCTGTGTTTAAGTCAACGAAATTTGTTGAATGGTTAACAACGTAATGTTTATACCTCGGCCGTCAATTTGTTTTATTCCCTTAAGGCCTTCTAGCAATCAGAATACCCCAGGTCGAGTTGCAGCTTTAACGCAAGGAGTCAACATTTCAGCTGTTCTACATGGGACAGAATAAAGGAAACAGTCCCTAGTTTTCCTGCGTACTCCTCCGACACCTATTGCTGCGGGTATATCCTCCCCACATTATATTTACTTTTGTAGAAGCAGGAATCATCGATTTAAAAAATTTGCTTTATTCCCTTAAAGGCCTTCCATTCGTTAGAATATATTGTTTTCCCATGTCATATTATGATTTATAATTAGGTTGAATCTTAAATTTCTCAAACATATGGAGTTATTTCACATAAGTAATCATTATGCGTAATCTGCATGCGTTTTCCGAAACAGACCCTATTATTCTACAAAAATTATTTTTAAAAAACTGATAATCAACAAAAAATACTGAATTCGATAATACCAATGCTTTTTTTAATCATTTAGCTTTTAAAAGTAATAATAAAAATATCCCATAAACCTGGTTGTATTTTATGCAGCTTATACTGCATTTCCGCACCCCTCGTGATAAATGATTCGGAGCGTTGGAATTTTCGCTTTGTGTTTTTATTTTATTTTATAACATGTTATGTAATCAATAGGAGGGTGTGATATCGGGTAATATCGGAGGGGGGGCTTGGAATGTGGCCTGCTAAATGAAAATAATGTGGAAGCCTCTGCTAAATATCGGAAAGGTGTGAGCCCTCGGTTTTACACATTTTTTATCACCCTTTCCCCTCTCTATATATATATATATATATGTATATGTATATATGTATGTAATATTTTTTAAAAAACCTGTAACAGAACTACCCATTAAGCTTACTTATCCTAGATCAAGCTCAACCACCAGGTTTTTCATCCCCCAATTAACGTACCCACATAAATGAGGTTGGGTCAGCAGGTCTTCAAATACCACAGGGTTCAAGTGTCTGTTAACATATAAAATAATTAAACCGTCACAGCTGAATTTGAACCCGGGATTTTCAGTGTAACAACCCTATAACATATTACATATGAATCTAGTTTATCTTTTATATTAAAAACTCCAAATCTCACATTTTATATAAAATATTTTAGAAAATTAAATGTCTGGCCTATCACTGTATAATTTAATATTTATGTTAGACAGTAACCTTAATGGCATTATAATAACAAAATAAAAAAATATAGAAGGACTATAAGAGCTGTTAATATCACAAAAAAAATTAATAATAGTAATTTAAATAGATTAATTAAATCGAAATTATAAAAAGATGCATAAAATTTAAAATGTCATTTTGACAGGATTATAAAAAGTTAATAATATTAGTTAATTTTAAATAAATATAACTAAATTAGTTGTAGTTATTAATTTCACATTATCTAGCCTCTGAACACGCAATGATCATTAAGCGTAACTGACAATGACAAATGTACCTTTAAAAAATTATGTTGAATAGATCATCTCGGACTAAGATAAAAGACTCAAATGTAACACACATACAAAATAATAAAGACATCTAACCATACGTTAAAAAGAACAAAAAAGACCATCTTGTGGGCTGCGATCTAGAGCACAGCAGGTTGTTATGCTAACCAGTATGGTATGGTTAATGTTATGACTACGTCTATGCTGTTATATTTAAAAAATATTTTTATAAATATGATCATTCTTCTTCTTTTTGTACCACATCCCTATCGTTAAATATTAGCTTGGCGAGTTGTTAGCTGTTTTCGGCTGATCTAAATAGTTTCTGGCCACTTCGTATTCAAGCCCATTCGCAGATAATTTCCATCCAATACCAATAGTTCCCTTCCAACTCCTCTGCGGACTTGGATTCTATCCTTGATTACAATCTGAAGGATTTACGAATTGTCTCGTCTATAAATATGCCTTTTTTTCAACTTCTCTTGCCTTAATAATTTTAAATGATTAACTAAAGCAATGCAGGGTATTCGGAGCATTAGCCTTTAATAACATTCTATAATAATTATTATTGCTATGTGTATAATATCAATGAATACTTAACCCATTCTTTATGCATGTATCCTCTTTGTTCCTTTTATTTTCCTTCCTCATACCTCATTTTTTCTTCCTTCATCTTAGATTAAATAACCAAGACTCGGTTCTTTGTTGCAGACATGGGCCAGTTCGGGCTGAACAACGGACACCATTGGGGTTACAGTGCGGCTACCCCGTACTCGAGCTACATCGGGGCGACTCCCCTCAGCAGCTGTGCCGCCTCTACCCCAGGATTCAACACCCCCGCCATCGGCTTCACTCCCACGGAGTCCAACTCCCAGCACTCCCAGCAGGACTATACCAACACCACGCCTTCCGGTAAATATTTAAAGTACTCCTTCTAAGAGCAATATAGTGGAGGAACTAGTTATTGAATCGTACACCCAATCTGTAGAAAAGACTTTTCAATTTTTCTTCATCTTCATCGAAAACATATGCTATGACCTGCTGATTCCTTTGTGTTGTTTCAGCCTCGAACGACATCGCAGTTACCGTCGGGGCGGCGGACAGCGGCGGGGAACTGGACCAGCAGCTGATGGGGAGGTACGGGGAGTATCGCTCCGAATCCCCCACTTCGGAGGAGTACGGCTACAACTCGAGTCACTATCCTGTACTCCCGAGCCTGCTGTACTCCCAGCTCTACCCCAGCGAGCCTCCGGTACCACAGCCACGACAGGACGAGGCGCGCTCTGATCAGCAATCGGCCGTCTGGAGGCCCTACTGAACTGCCTAAGGTGGATGTCGTTTGGTTTCGGATCTCATATCTCGTTCGGATGCCTGACTCTCAAATGTAAATAAGCAATAACTTAATCCAATTGGCCAGGAAATTCTTAATCAATCAAGAATAATAAAAGGAAAATTATATTTCTACATCCCCGGTGAATAATAAACTAAGTCAAATATTCTCCAAAACGAGTTTCTTGTTGTTAGGAAATCGCGATAGTGTTATTTTTGAAGTGAAAAGGAGTTATTCCTCTTTTCCACGATTCTGCTTTCTTAAATATAGTCAACTCTCTATGAACGAAATTCGAAGTAACCACTCATTCACCAGGCTGCAGATTTAATCTAAGCACAGAATTTACATTAAAACATTATGTACGTTTTTGATGCTATGTCATGTTATTGAAGGAACACAAAATGATATTTTCAAAATGTATCACATCAGATTAATAACATTCTATACCCAAGATCGTAAGTTCGCAGCCCACCAGGGGGCCTAAGCATATTTTGAAGGGAGTAAAAAATCCTTGGTTATGCTGTCCTTCGGAGAGGACGTAAAATGTCCCAATCAGTACCTGACTGATACCTTAAAGATCTCTAACCTAATTATATCTGGATTGACAAAATTTAATACTCACAATATAGCATCGTCCGATTCCTCTTAGTAAATAAACAAACATCGAAAATGTACATAATAGTTAATTTTCAGTAGCTTGAGATTAAATCATCATCAATAAAAATTCTGATAACTTATCATACATAGAATTATTTTATACCCTTCAAATGTTTCGGCCTTATAGTCCATTAACAATGACATACAGCATGTCGTATTCTTTGTTGACATTCATAAAATTTAAATATTTGGATATATATTAAATCTTATAAACTTGTAATAAATTTTATGAATATTCGTTAAGATTATCAATATAGTCACTTTACTTTTAAGAAAAATAAACAATAAATAAGCAACCAGGACCCCAACAGACAGACGGTCAATTATCTAGTAATTTTGATAAAAATTGTATTAATTTTATTTTATATATTTTTTAAATTTATACAATAAATACTCGTCCGATCATTCATAATAAATGTGTTCTTGCTGGTTCTAAAGGGCTTAAGTGTTGGGTGGACGTTAAAAATTAAATAATTAGAGATGTAATAAGGGTTTGCAGAAATTTTATTTATTACTTCTCCTTTAAATTAAATAATTCATTAATCGATAATATTACAACCTAAACTAAATTAAATCTTTCAAGATTTGAATTACAATTTTATTTGTACAGACCATAAAAGTATTCAAATTTCATTACTAACATCTCTTCAAAATAAAAACGAATCATTATAAACATTATAATAATTATAACAAATCTAAAACATAAATAGATTTAAGTAATTCCAAGAAAATCTAAATCAGTCATTTAAATACAAATTTTTATTGTTTTAAAAAATATATATCTATCATTTCTTCATGGTTGAGTTATCACAAAAGTATTGTAAAATATCGGATACTTATTTCAACCGAAGTTAATCAAAATTATTGTATCTTCAGTGAATGTGATATTCTTTAAGCATTTTAACAACCAATGAATTTTTGATCAATAATTCTATAACAATCACAACCTTCGCATATATAAAGTCGCAAAAATGAAAAGCGGTACCACTAATTTTGTTGCATTTACTTTTCTTAGCATTTTAATATTATTTTTATTATAAAAAATATTAATATTTATTAGAAATAATACTACATTAAATATTGTAAAGTGTAAAAATTTTCATAATAATATAAATGCTAGGCAAAGTATATACTACAACGTTAGCAATATCCTATTCATTTTTGTGCAATATATATATATATATATATTGTGAGCAATATTTTTCCAGTTCAAGTTGCTATACTGACGAGATCTGAGATCAATTTTGACATTTTCACAAAGGCGAAATGTTATCAAAAGTGATTCGTGACTCTGTTTTGAGACGCGGGTGAATTTTTAGTGTGATGTAATGTGCAATATCTCGAAAGAGAAAAAAAAATTAAATAAACTGTGCCAAAGCTATCTGTTAAGTTTTTTCTCGGAGGTTCGTTATAGTATACAGTATTCTTTTCGTAGCCTATGCTCAAATACAAAAATGAGCTTTGTAATATATTTGAAAAAAATATATATGAAAATACAAAAAAAAAAAAAGGGGGGCAAAATTAGTTTAAAAAGAACCCATAAAAATATCCTGTATCATATTAATTCTCGGTTCTTTTTCAATTAATTCAAGCCCCTATTGTAATTGAGGCATTATTGTACAACTGTTTATAATGTTACCATATTTTTGTTGATACAAAAAAATAAAAAATAAATATAGTATTATAAATATACATATTTTAAACTCTTTTATTACACATTTTTTGGTGTTTGCTGTACAGCCCATTGTACAGCCGATGTATTATTATAGAAAATAAAATAAATCCGTTCCATTCGTTTATCTTTTTATTTCTTATTCCAAAAACTTCTACCCTTGTATTTTATTATTTTTTGCATTTTTGTTTATGTAGATTAGCCAAGAAATGTAAAATGTACCGAAGAAAAATTTAATGTAACTAATATACAACTCCTGTTGTGCATAAAACTCTGACGAGAAGGATGTGTGTTATGAGGTTAGTAAAAATAAAACAATAATAAATTATTGTAATGATGGTAGAAATTGAACTATGACAATTACCAATAAATGGTTACCATAACAAACTACTAAGTCTATATAGGATAATATATAACACTACTAAGTGTTTAAAGGGAGTAAAAAATCCTTGGTTATGCCGTCCTTTGGAAGCGATGTTAAACGGGTATCCCGTCTGTACGATGTCGTGTACTCGTTAAAAATACCTATCCTAAATAAACCTGGATAGGAAAAATTGAGAGCTCCCACTGTAGCATTGTCCGATTAGCCATAGCATCATAAAGTGATGTTAAATAAATAAACAGTAGCCAGTAAACAGTAAATAACCTATTTAAAAAAAGATTTGACAGAAATTGACTTTGCCCTTTTTTCATGAAGAAATTTTTAAAAAAAGCAATTGACTATGTCACAAAGGAAAACACAATGGCACTTTTTGAGCATGAATTAAGTTGTAAGAAAAATAATGATGTAATTAATTAATCATAAAAATTAAGTTTTATTTATTTTAATCAGATTTAGAGCTTGATTTTTTATCAAGGTTCTTTGGAATATATGGAAGGCGATATTGGGAACCCTTTTTTTTAATAGCAAATTATTACAAGAACTACGTCCTTCAGTATGGACGTTAAACGGGGGTCCAGAGCCTGCACGATGTAAGGTTATCATGGATATCCAAAAATTAGGATTACGCTATAGCATCGTCCGATTATCCATAGCATCGTCCGATTATCCATAGCAGCATAAATTGTTGTTTAAGAAATAACCAAGTGCAAAACCACTGCCTTAGAAATATCATATTCTCAACCATGCCCTAAACCCAATATTCATCACAAGTTGTGCACTATTTGTAGTATAGGTTTTTTGTTTTCTTCTAACTGACGCAAAATAAGGCGATATCCTTTATGGGATCGCAGAACTCTTCTCCTAAATTCGACTAAATGGTTCCGGACATTTCTATAAATGGAGCCGATGGTACAGTCTTGCCTGGGCTTCGCTCGGTATCTATAAAGTGTGTACCGATAATTAAGGAAAAACCTTGTGGGTGACCGTGATCTGGAGAAATCTACAGCTGTTGCCTTAGAAACAGTAGAGTCCCAACGAGGTTCCAAACTTAATATCCTTCAGGAGTTTTCGCAACACATGCTGTATTTTATTTTTGTATATAGTTACTATCATATCGGGAATACTGTATTTCTAACTGAATAAACGCCCAAATTGTTTAAAAGCTGATAACATTAGATAAACAGAGCGAAGTGGGCAGTTAAGAGAAGCAAAGAGATTCCAGAGATGCCTGGGGCAGTGGCAACATTTTCTTTGAGGGCAGATTTGGAGTGTGGAGTGTGTGCGTAATCAGCTTTGAAGTGAACGAAGCTTTGGCTTCGCTACTTCAATCCGGATAAAACTTAATTCCTTCAACTCCAAGGATTATTCCAATCGTGTTTAAATTGCTAGAAATTTATTATGTAAAGGTTATTTTTCGATAAGCCTAAAAGTTTGTAATCGTAGCTTCGAATTGCATCATAAAGTTATCAAAGTAATGATCGGATTCCTTGATTCATTCTTAAAGTCCTTCGCTATCCTTTTTTTATTATTATTCAAATCAAACCATCTTTTTGTTGTTCTTTATTCATTTAATTTGAATAATATTAGTTGACATTTTATAAATGAAAGAGAAAATGGTTTGTATGGAGGTCGGAAAATATTCTCTTGCACAAGGAGAACTATATATTTTAAAGCCAATGTTTCAGCCCACATTGCAGCTCTTCAGGGCTTATAATGACATTAAGGGTTGACAGTGGACATCAAATCCAAACGTTGATTAAAATAAATAAATAGTTCTCCTTATTCAAGGGACATTCTCCTTATTATTTATTTAACGTTGCTTTAAATGGACGATGCTATAGTGGAGTCCTAAATATTGCCCATCCGAGTTTATTTAGGATAGACAAAATTTTTAACGAGTACTTGATATCGTAGAGGCTCATCAATGATTTTGACGGTTTAAGCTATGTTAAAACTATCGGTTTGACACGAAGTATTTTTTTATCCATGCGAGCTTTCCATCAAAGTTTTTTTAATTTATTTCCTACACTTCTTTGTTTGATAATTGCTTGAAATGATTTTCTTCTACAATAAGTCTAAAATTAAATTTAAATTTTCTAACCACCCTGGTTGTGCCCGAGTGAACTGCTTGTTGAGCCTTAGGACTTCAAGCGGAATTATTGATATTATTATAATTGAAGAATAATACCTTCGCTTAGTTCTGGTATGAATTGTTAACACAAATCATTTCTGATTAAATATGTATTTATATAAGTGGGGCTCACCCAGCCTCTATAAAGTGAATGCCCTCAATTGGGGAAAAACATGGTGATTGAGTGTGATCTCGAACAGTTCACTTACCTGTACAACTGTTGTCATTAAAACTATACAGACCTGCCATGTAATGAACAGAAAAAAAGAATGCTTCATGGACTATGGTGGTACAGGTTTTATTTATTTATTTTTTTTATCGCGTTAAACGCCAATTAAGAACCACAAACATACCATTTCTAGGCCCTTTCCTTTTTTTCTTCCTTTCTGCCGACATCTGTTCATTTTTTCTCCCATCTTCTTATTTCGCTCATCAGTCCTGGATCCTGGCGGTCCTCCTCTCAGAAGCCCATTATCTCCATTCCCTCCTTTATTTTTCCTGGATACCCCTATACCTTCTTTAGTTTCATCATTCCACTAAATATTAGTCTGCCCACGGAACACTACCAAATCCAAATCCGTTAGATCACCTTTAACGCAATTGGTTAGATCACTCTGCTCAGAGCTTACTAACATTTCATAAATTCGTATACCTCATATGGATGGAAAATGATAGAATCCCAAAAATGCAGTGTAGTAGTCCCCTGAAGGAAAAAGAAGAAGAAGAAGCCGACCAAGTTGCATGATACGGTCTCAATAAAGAAGAAGCACTTGGCAGGTAGACATGGAAAAAATACTATCCTAAAATCTGGTTGGAGAAAATTTCATATTCGAGAAAACTCTCAAGAAAATGTATACACATTTAATACGACTGCACTATTAGTCTTATTTGATAATCCTCCTAACTTGCAATGCGAGATTTCGCCAAAGCGGAAGTAAGACCTAACTCTCGGCAGTGACGAACCTCAGCACAACCGTCGACTGGGGGTTGAAGGCGGTTAATTTACCCCTGCAAGAATTAATACGACGAAGACGAATAAGAAAAGATTCAATTAGAGTTAAGGGATTGAGGTGCACCCCAGGGACCGCTGCTGTGGCCTCCGCTTCATTCCACATTCAAGGAGTGAGTCTTAACTTCTCACTTCTTCGGCTAATTATTATTCCCCGTTCCTCCACTCACTAACCATCTCGCTCTTTATTACTTCATTCTTCACGGGGAGAAGGAGATATTACTCGAAGAATTTAGGGGATGGGATCGCCCTCAGGCACCTTAGCATATTTAAGCTACGAGTTATTCCTTACTACTGGGTTAAGTCGGTTAGAGCTCTCGGTTACATTCAGAAATATTTATGGTTCAGAATCTTTACCTTGAAAATGTTTTATATCAATTATTTTTTGCTCTTTATTTTTTTACATTTAACGTCATTTAATGTGGTACAGCACTGAGTTGCCATGCAGGTCACAGGTTCGAATCCTATTCGCTGGCAGACATTTATTTAAACTGTTAGCTGTTGGAGATGGATCCTAAGGGAACTAGGAACCTCCTGAGCATGAGTAAGAGTAAGATTTGAAACATATAGTTTTTTGTTTATTGTTTACGTTACTTCATGTTACTATGCCTGAACGGGCGATGTTATTTTGCCTGGTTATTTTGCCAATAACCAGAATAAGGATCCTTTACCTCCATTTTACTTCCCATCCAAAGGAAAAAACTACCAATGAGTTTTATAGTAATAAAATAAATGAATACAGCGCAATTTGGACATAAGAAATAAAGCAGAAACACAGGGAACGAATGGAAGAGATATAGATGATAAGATAAGAAGGGTAGAGTAGTTGAAACAAACGTAACAACAAACAAAGGTCTATTATCTGCTCAAACATAAAAGATAAATGAAAACGATCTGAAAAGATGAAAACGGTTAGATACAGCCTGTTTGTTTATGGGTTCATCTCATTTTACGCTGCTATGGCAGTTGAACGGTGCCACCGTTGGATTCCTAAATTAGGCCTATCCAATTACAATATTTTTTATGAGTAAACGGTTATAAAAAAATAAGCATACGGTGACAGAAAAACAATTTTAAATTAATTAATTAATAGGCTACAAAGAACTAGACTGATTATAAAAACTAACTAAATAATAAACGTAAAGAAAGAAGAAAATCAGAATTGAATTACTAATTACTAAAATTATAAACGGATCATGAGGGATCTGGAGAGTCTCATGGGGCTCACCCAGCCTCCATATAGAGGATACTCTAATTTGGGAGAAATACCTGACGTTTGAGCGTTATCTAGGACAAATCACCTCCCTGTCCAACTGTTATTCAACACAACAAACAGTTTACTTACCAAGTACTGAACCCAAGACACTTCATGGGTTGTAGTAGTAAAGTTTTTTATTTATATACATAATAAATGACCATAATTCATTCCAAGAGCTGTTATTAATGATACTCTACTGATAAGAGATAGTGAACAATGATAAAAATTGCTTATTGAAAAAATAAGCAAGCAGTGGCAGAAATTTTTTTTAAAGTGAATTACTAAAAATACTGTATTACAAAGAAATGGATAAAGGTAAAATGAACTGCGTATTGTAAAAACTAAAGAAAAACTTGAATTAATAATGACTAAATTTAGACATTTGTTATTTTTTAATTTGTTTGTTTATGCAAAATGGGCTACGCTTGTTTTAATTGTTCTTATCTTTTGTTGTTTTGTTTTTAAATTATTAGAAATATATTAGAGGCTTCAATTTTAAAATTGATGTGACGATAAATCAAGTTGAAATATGGTTATTAAGTGACAGCTTTTTGGGGAGTAGTTTTTTGAAAAATATAAGATATTGAACTCCCATTTCGATATTTTTGAAATCTATCAATAGTATGATAACAATTTTTTTTTTCGATATTCACGCTTTAAATCGGAACATCCCTTATCACATTATCCCCGATGAATTAGGTTTAAAATCTAAAATCTTCAGTCGAATGTTTTCAAATGCGGACGAGAATCCAGAGGTTCTTGGCACTCATTCAGACGCTATAAAGTGATTATACTTAATTGAGGGAAAAACTGGCGGTTGAGTGTGATCTCGGGCATATCACTTCCCTGCACAACCGTTGTTCAAGAAACAGTTCAGTTGCCTCGTACTGGACCCAGATCCCTTCATGGATTGTAGTGGTACAGGTTTTTAAATACTTTCTAAATGTTTATTTGTTTTTTTTATGACTACTTGTTTTAGATGTTCTTACCTTTTTTTTGTATTGTTTTTAAATTGTTAGAAAAATATTAGAGACTTACAATTACAAATTGATATGACAATAAATAAAGTTAAAATATGGATGCTTCGGGGCAATCTTTTAAAGGAGTGTTTTTAAAAATAAAAAATATTTAAATAGAATTTCAATATATGTGAATAAGATAAGTACATAAGATTTTTTTTTATTCATATGCCAAATCGGATCATCCCTCATCATATTATTAGTAAAGATTTTCAGTCAGATGCTTTCCCGCGGACGAGAATCCACAGGTTGCCGCCGTTCAATTCGTGGCGGGACACGAAGCTGCAGAAGGCGCAGACGCTAGATGCCAAAGAACAACGACTCCTTAGCTCTTCCTTGACTCTTTCTTACAGCGCCTCCAACCGCCCCCTAAGGAAAGTATTCGCCGCCTCCAGCGGTGCCACCTGTGAGCCGGCCCCGGTACTGCCTCCTTAAGAAAGTTCGCCCTCCTTCTTACAGGATTCTTCCCAACCCTCCGCTTCCTTAAGGATTTTTGTGCCTGATTCCTCCGCCTGCTAAGAGAGCGCGGGTGGAGCACTTCTTTGCCTCGAGACCTTTTCCTCCCGGCTACCCCCACTACTACTTCCAACTCGCAAGAAAAGATGGCCGACTCCCTTACATACTTTATCCGCTTCGAGGACTTTATCCCAGAGTATTCTGCGGATCTCCTTCCTCCTCCTTCCATCTCCCTACTCCACGGATGTTGCAGAACCAATAGAGAGGACGGTTTAAGACCTCCTTTGCAAGATTTATTATCTATTTAAACCGGAGCAGGGCGGAAGCCATTTTGTATTGAACGGGTAACCGCAGAGCTCCTTATGTATTCCGCCCGCTTCCACGACCCCCCACAGTTTCTTCCCTCACTTTGCTTACAAATCTCATCCGCAATTACATTTTCGACCGGAATTATTTCGTAGCACGATGCCTCTTAATACAGTGTAATAACATAATTAAAGTAAATAAAAAAACAGAAACACCCCAGATAAATTTTCCTTGGGAAAATATTGTTCAACTTTTTTACATCTTACTCTATAATTAAATTAAATAATCTAAAAAAATATGAAATATGTTCTTATCTTCCTTATATCCCTTAATAAAACTATACAATTCACAACTTTTATCTATCCCATCTACATATGTTCTTCACCACTTCAAATAATTTTAACAGTGCCCTATATTTAACTACATTTCAAAATTATGTATCTTAAACTTTATGTTAATTACAATAAGGATTTTGAAATATATTTTCATTATATTGAATTAGCTAACAAATTTCATTCGCCCGGAATTATTATGTAACACAATATAATATAATAACATAATTAGACTACATGAAAGCCGGAAAACAGGACAGATACATTTTACTCGGGGAAATATTGTTTAACCATGAAGGCGTTAATAAATACAATCTTTATTGAGCTGGAATATTTTATTTAGTCTTGGTAAATCTAAAAAAATCGTTTATTCTTTCAAATAATTTTAATTATTATTATTTCATACTACAATTTAAATGGTGTACAGGGTTAAAAACAGCACAATTGCTACGTGTTAAAAAATAACTTTTGACTATATTTTTTAATTAATTAAATGCAAACAAACATAAAAATACACCACTTTGAAATAATAGCTCATATTTTAACTAGTCGAAATAAATCTTTTTATTAATAATTCTAATGTGAATTTTTTTTTAATTTTCATTAAACAATTTAATAACACAGCTCTCAACTTTAACACTTTGAATTTTGCCCATTTTCAGGAATTAAGATTTTAAAAAGCATCTTTTCAAATATGATATAGTTGTGTTTTTTCTAGTTTACTGTTTTTCTACCTTCTTCATCGCTTCATATACTTTTAACAATGTTCTATATTTAAATTAATTTTAAAAATTGAATATTTCATAATTATTTTTAAAAAAATATTTATATTATATTTTTTAATTTAACTTTAAAACTTTCTCGCTCTAGGGTTTCTTTCCATTTTCTTGAGTTAACATTTGTAGATAATATTTTTTCTGACGGTTTATTGTACCGTTTTTGTTAAATTATTACTTTTCGTTCAGATTATATCTTCATTTTGTTTCTACTGAATTGTTTCCATATTTAATTTAATTTATTATCAACTATAAAATATTTCGTAAAAAATTTAGAAATGTATGATAAAATATTTTTAAAAAAACCTGTGCTACTACAGAGTTCAACATATGGTAGAGACTGTACTGTTTCAAGGAGAACGGTTGTGCAGGGAAGTGATTTGTCCTAGATCACCTTCAACCACCAGATTTCTCCCCTTATTTTATAACATTTTATAGAGGCTGGGTGAGCCCCAAGAGGGTCCTAGATCCCATATGATCCATCCCCGGCTGCAAACAGACTAAATAAAAGTCTTTCCCGCAGCGGGATTTGAACCAGGATATCCGGAATGGCAACTCAATGCTTTACCACTGAGCCACTCCGCTCCCTTAATTAAAATAGAAACTATTTAATTTTGAAAATATAAATTATAATATTTTTATAAATACAAATAATAAATAACAGTGTTAATAATAATAATGAATAAATAATCAGTAATACTAAAATAGAGCCTAAACTCAAATCAAAATAAATAATTCTTATAAATTAAGAAGTAGTTAATAAACTATGAAAATATTAAAGATGTGACTTAATTTCGTAAAACTTTGTTTAAAAAAATAGTAATTTCTTGCAGATATTTCAAAACCTCGAAACTTGGAGAGTTGTAATGTTTTATGATTACATCTTTCTATTATTGCATTACTTTTAATTTGCGTGGTAAAGAAGTTATTTGGATACTATTACATACTTTATTCATCAATTTAAAATTTTAATTTTAATGAAGTAATACTTCAAAGAAGCTGTATTCTAACTAAACAATACAAAAATACTAGGTATCACCAAATTAATTATTAGATTTGGAACAAAAACTGAAGTCACTCGATAACAGTTCATGTATATTATTTAAAGTTCCTGCTCTATTTCATGCTTAGTTAGGCCTGAAAACTTCATCACATCAATCCAGACTATATTTAATATATCACTCTTCCAAATGAGCATCCAGAATGTTTTTACTGCCAAGAAAAAAAAAATAATAGTAAAAAAATATTAAAAACGTATGAACTCTTCCCAATATCCTCCTCTTCAATATTCACTGAAATTATGCAACATTTTACCAACAAAAACAAGTTGAGAAAGCAATAATGTGTATACTGTAAAACAAATCAAGTATAGAAAAATATTTTTTTTAAAATATATTCTTCCTTCAATGCGGATGACATTTTTTCTGCAGTGGTAATGCTAAAAAAATTTTTTTTTTCAAAACATATTTGTTTAAACATAGGGAAATTTTTAAATTTGTATTCAATTATCCTCTTCTGATCTGTTTTTAACCAAATCTTAGATTAGTATTAATTATGTAGTTTGTAAATAAAAAATATAGGTGTATGATGAATCTATTCGCATAGTTATTCTGTTGTATAAAAAAAGCTGATTTAAAATATATCGAAATTACACCCAAAACGCGTAAAAATATTTCCATTTTGAGATATAAATATATCAAACATTATATATAAGTAAATGAGGTATACATTATATAAATCGTATTATGGGATGTAAACACCGTTAACAATATATTATTTTTTTTAGTTACCACATTGTGCTATATGTTTTTATTTATTATATATTTATTCAATAATACAACAAAATGATATTTAAACAATGATTTGATACTAGTAACCTATGGTAGATAATAGGGCATAATAAATAATAAAATGATATAAAAGATATACCTATATTAAAATTAAATAGAAATATGTAATAATAATTGTAGACAAAGGGGTTAAAACATATTCTATACCATTAACGCCATTTCAATCTATACTATAATAAAATGTGGTTTAATCAGTGGTTAATTTCCAGTTGTCTAGAGAAGAGGGGATGATAAATAATACAATTATTTATTAAAGATATGTACTATTTAAAATAAAAAGATAAAATTAAATAATTATTAAATAAAAATATATAATATATATGGCTATTGTAGAATATAGGGAAAACGGAGAAAACCTAAGCTGGGTTTAGACATTTAGCGGAAGAAGGTATGTGGTGTATTGATCTGCGCCTAAGAGGCTCAGTGCACAGCGTCGAGAAAACTCGCCTTCCCGGAACAACAACACTATTCTACAATATCTTTATCTCTATTAATAAATAATAATAAATAAATATATTAAATAATTGTGTATATACTAATAAGTTTTCTTAAAGGCTATGTGTGTAACTAGGTTGTATTATGTGATATTACGTGCTTTATACAGTTATGAGTTAAGGATTTCGTTAACGATGAGGTGTAAACTGACATCTGTATCTCAATGTATCGTCAGTAAATAAAAATGTATCAGAGACCGAGTACTGGGCGGTGTCTGGGCCAGGTGCGCTAATACTTGTGGTGGGGGTGAGCCTCGAGTTTGCGGTTTAGCCGTTTTCTTTGCGGTTCACCGCAAAGTCTCATCCCATTGGCCGCAGACCGACCAATCACACGCGCCCTATCCCCCCCCTCTTCGCGGCACCGCCTATAATAATTACACCTACGCCCTGGTTTGATGTCGTCGTCGCATGAGTGGGCTTTCTTCGTATGTAAGCGAAGGAGGATATGTCTTAAGGAGTCTGGGTGATCTAAGGACTTAGTAATCGTCAGGGATAAGCTCAGAGGGATCGCATGATCATATCTGGAATTAAAAATTTAAACTTAGAAAAAAGTATTTTATATAACTACTGTTAATATAAAAAAAAACTAATATATTTTATTGTAAAAAAAAAATAGTATATTTTAACAAAACATTTTTCTAAAATACAAGCATATCTGAAATAGAAAATGAACATAACGAATCTTTAAAAAATGAATAACATTTTTATAGAAAAAGGTTAGAAATCGCCATTTCATTAGGTATTTAAATTAAGAGATAAGTCTAGTAAGGATCGTTATACACGCATTTTTCATGAAAATCGGAAATTCATAAAATACAGAATAATTCTTGAACATATCAGTCATAAAAAATACATTTCTTATTGTAAAAAAATAGTATTATTTATACAGAAAAATCTGAGAACCATCGCTGTAAGAGAAATTAAATTAAGTGATATGACGAATTTAATATTTTATATTTTTTCAAATAACTACAGTTCTGTTGTTAAATATTAAATAATAGAAAAATAAGTCTTG
Organism: Arma custos; assembly: GCA_037127475.1. Taxonomy (NCBI): domain Eukaryota; kingdom Metazoa; phylum Arthropoda; class Insecta; order Hemiptera; family Pentatomidae; genus Arma; species Arma custos. The sequence goes on from CM073765.1 coordinate 60,036,273, forward strand.
TCAAACAGTGTCATTTATTTAAGGGTTTCGCACAATGTGGACTATTCTAATTTAAACAAAAATTAAAATTCATATATTACATAAAAATAAATAGGATCCCTTTAAAAAAAGTAAAACTATGGTAGTTGAATAAAGGAATATTCCGAATCGAGATCTTTTTGATGATTATCGGAAATTAAAAATTACTACATTGGAGGAAGAACTTTTTCTTGCTTTTTTCTTTTATATTATTTTTATTTAAATATATATATACAAACATTGAACATGAAAATGAAAATTCATAATGTGAAAAAGTTTTTTTCTTAAAAACTGCAGTTATATAAAAATTCTATAGAAAAATATTAAATGCATCATTTGGTGAGTTATGCAAACACAAACACACACACACACACAAACACACACACACACACACACACACACATACACACACACACACATCTCCCAGCATAACCGTAGTCTTAGAAGCAGTACAATATCTACCATACAGTATCTACAATATTAATATATGGTATAATATCTACATACAATATCTACCACCCAACACCCTTCTTGAGTTATACTGCCAATTTTTTTTTTATTGTATTTATGTATGTAAATATGCATATAATAATTTAATTAATAATGTATTACAAAATATAATTTATTCAATTAATACAAAGGTGCATGAGAAACCCTTGGTGAATGCATTAAGCCCTAGATCTCAGGTCGCTCCTAATTAATGATAGCTACTACGCCAAAGGAAAGTTTGCTTAAAGGATTTGAAATATAGTTCCCTTAATACCCTTCATTTTATGAAGGAATGACATTTCTCTACACTCCCTAAAGGGCCTGGAAGTTTAATTAAACAATTTTTAATAATTATTGAGAGAAAAAAATGAGCCATAAGTCTCTCAAATAACAGACAATAAATAAGTAGCAATTCAATCATCAGAAGAAAAACAACAATTGTATATAGTTAAGGACACATACTTATATATATATATATATATATATATATATATATATATATATATATATATATATATATACATATTTTAAGTATATATATATATATATATATATATATATATATATATATATATCCATTTTTTTTCCCTTCACGCAGTACCCCTACGCGAAGGACGTTTATTGTTCTGCATGTTCCGTGCATTTATAGTACATTACATACAATGGTACTTACATGTTGTTGTTTTTTTCTATTGTTTACATTTTTTTTTTATTGTTTATATACAAAACTAAACGCTAAATTGAAAATACACCATTAAAAAACAAAACTTAAACATAAAAATATTGATCATAGTAAATATTAAGCCAGTTGAACAAAATAAAAAAAAAGAAATAGGAAAAAACACAAAATTACAACAAAGTAATTGAAAACAAAACTAAAATTCTTGTTCACCTATAATATTGATTTCGTGTAGTAATGATTAACCATACTGCTTTAGCAAACACCTTGAATTGCTGAAAATACTTCCAGTATAAGTCCTTAACACTGATTGGCCAGCTGTCCTTCTGCGTCACATGTTTGATTAGTTTAGTCCTTGGTTCGTCGGTTAGTCTGCAGTCATATATTAAGTGTAAGCAAGTTTGTTCGATGGTAAAGTCACAAGGGCATGTCTTATTGTCTGTAAGTTTAAATTTATACAAGTAGGATTTTGTGGGTCCATGTCCTGTCAACATTTGTGTGAGGTAGAAGTCATGTTGGACCATCCATATATATATATATCCATCTACAATAAACAAAGATAAAGAAATTAGCTTTAAATAATTTGATACAAGGAATACCTTGGAATATGTTCTAAATATAAAACTTATTTAATAAATAAATAATATTCATAAAAAAAAAACAATGAATTCAATCTTTCATAATTTTCTAAAATTTCTTATAAATTACATATGTTACTATAACCCAAAAAGGGATTAGAACTTAGTGGGATGTGTAAGGTTTCCAATCCAACGGTTATGCAGAAATGTGATATCGTGGAGATCAAGATTCGACCTCTTGTTTTTTCCCAATATTAAGGATAGCCACTTGAATTGAGCAGGGTTCAACTAATTCATTTCATGAAATTTTCAGCCCTATAATAATGGAACAAGTAAAAGAAATGAAACTCTCACTTTCATTTTCCTTTTCACTCTAATTTTCATTACCACTTTCACTTTAATTCTCACTCGCACTCACACTTTCGTTATCATTTCCACTGATTCATTTTCATTTTCACTCTCACTTTCACTCTCCTTTTTCCATTTCCGCATACGAGTTCACTCTCACTTTCATTTTCACTCTCCTTTTTCCATTTCATTTTCACTCTCGATCCCACTCACACTTTCATTTTCACTCTAACTTTGACTTTCGCTTTCTCTGTCGCTTTCATTTCCTCTCTCGCGTTCATTTTCACTCTCGATCTCACCCCTTTTCATATTCACTCTCACTTTCTCTTTTTCTTTCACTCTCCCTCTTACTCCCTATGTCATTTTCACCCTCACTTTCTCTTTTCATTTCCCTCTTCCTCTTACCCCCTTTGTCATTTTCACTCTCACTTTCTCTTTCATTTTCATTCTAAATCATATTTTCACTCTAAATATAAAGGGGTCGCTTTCAAATTCACTCTCGCTCTCACCCTCTCCTTCATTTTTACTCTCACTACCTCTTTCACTTTTACTCTCACTTTCACACGGACTCCCATTTTCACTTCCACTTTCATTTTCACTCTCACTTTCTCTTTCATTAGCACACACCCTTTCTCGTTCAATCTCGCTTTCATCTTTACTCTCACGTTCTCTTTCATTTTCACTCTAAATCTTATTTTCTGACTATCGTTCGTTTAGAAAATAAAACCAGACGTTTTTTCTAAAAATAGTACAAGGTCTGAAAAAATAAAGGGGTCGCTTTCATTTTCACTCTCGCTCCCTCTAAAACTTTCACTTTCACTCTCGTTGTCACCCCTTTTTCTTTTCTTCACTCACTTTCTCTTCCATTTTCACTCTCACGTCTCTTTCATTTTCACTCTCATTTCGTCTTCCGATAGAGTATTTGTCTTGGGAGCCCTGACAACTTAGATGTGTCATGTGTTAGGAAGGTATTGTACGCTGGGCTTAGGTATGTTTAAGATATATCCTGTTATAGATATAATACCCTGTATTTAGAATAATAGAGTCAGTTGAGTCAATAAGTCGTCTAATAATATTTCTCCGCAAAGAGCAGTATGAAGATCTCCAGGAGGTGTGGTGGCCGTTATCATACATAAATAGGGAGAGGGGAGGACGTTTACAAAATTAAGCAAATCTCTCTCTTTTGAATTTCCAGGCGGGATGTAAATATTGCCGAGAAAAATAGGAAATAGTTATTAACAACAAACTTGACTGGAAAGATCACATTAGATGACTGAAAGAAGAGTGTGTAAAAAGATTAAACATACTGAAAGTCGTAGCTGGAAACACGAGGGGAGCAGACAGATCCAGCATGTTAAAGGTTTACACCAGTTTAATAAGATCAAAATTGGATTATGGCAGTTTTGTCTACTCATCAGCAAATCCCAAACTGCTTTCCACTTTAGACTCAGTCCATCACGCGGGAATCCGCATTTCAACAGGTGCATTCAGATCTAGCCCTGTCTATGCGTAGAAGCCGGTCTTGCTCCACTAGCTGTCAGAAGACACCAACTGGCATCCAGATACATTGGAAGATTAAAATTCAATGATAATTATCCAGCATGGAAGCATATCTTTCAAATAAATACAAGAAAATATACAGAAAACACAAGACTATTAGCCCCACTTGGAATACGAGGATGAAGCTATATTGAAGAAATCAAGAATTTCAATAAAAGAATAGATGAAAACAGCTACCCACCTTGGACCTTAAAACAGATACATCGATAAATTTAACGCTCAAAAAACACAAGAAGAATAGCACATCAGAACATAGATATCTTTTTTAATTAAAAATAATCGTTGAGAAATAGCCATCACATTTTTACAGATGGGTCCAAATCAAACCATAAAGTTGGACGTTCTATAATTTTCGATTCTAATACAATCAAATACAGGCTCCCACACACAACCAGTAATTTCACCGCAGAATGTTACACAATCAAAGCAGCCCTATATCATATTATGCAACGTCAAGAAAGGAATTTCGTTATTTTCACGGGCTCTCTATTTGCAATAACGGCTATCGCTAATATATATATATATATATATATATATATATATATATATATATATATATATACACGAAATACAACGTAATTAAAAAAGCTCAAGCTTATTCAACGATGGTCAAAAACATGGACAAGAAGTTTGTATTTGTCTGGATACCATCTCACGTGGGAATCAAAGATAATGAAGCGGCAGACCAAGCAGCCAAGAAAGCAGCACCATCACTACCTATAACAAATTTTTTACCATATCAGACATTTCGCAATATCTGAAACGCCAAGCACTCATGACGTTGATATAGCTGTGGGAGGCAACTGAGGAAACTCATAAATTGAAAAGTATTAAAGCAGAAATAAAACCATGGAAGAGTTCTTGCCTTAGCAACAGAAGGGAAGAAGTAGTCATCAAAAGAATCGGCCACACGCGTCTGACGCACGAATATCTGATTGAGAGAAATGCACCACCAAAGTACGGAAGTTGCAGAGTTCAATTAATTATCACCCCCATCTTGGAGGACTGCCCCTATATGAAACATATTTTCATGGCTTGGGAATCGATAGAACCCACAAGGGCAAGTGGATGCGCTCCACTAGTGGTGATTAACGACCCTCCGATCTCCTGAGTTCAGTACACAGCGCACTTACACATAACCGAACAGTACACTGTTCACTAACACTGACACTAAGGACAAATACAATACACACTCCGGGATCGCTTCTCCTGGGAAAACTCAATGATCGCAGTATAGCCGGCAACCTTTTGTCGCTGGGCCAATCACCCGTATGGAGTAAACTGATTCAAAGTGATCAATGCAGTCTTGGATTCGGTCGGGCTAATGTTTATTGACGCGGCAGGGACAAGGATTTACGATTTACCACATGGGACATAAGATCACTCACGGGGAAAGGAAAGAGTTGAAATCGTTGAAATGAAATGGTTGAAGAGATGAAATCGCATAAGGTCGACCTAATAGGAAGTGATGAAGCGAACCACACATTGCCTAATAGATATAATTTATTGTACTCCGGTGTTGCTGAGAGAGAAAGAGCAAAGGAAGGAGTTGCCTTCATGATGAGTGATAAACTGTGTAGTAGAGCTGAATCTTGGGAACCAATCTCATAGAGAATCGTCGCAATGGATGTAGAGTTGTCAGTAGACAAGGTTACAGCTGTACAAATATGTGCCCCAGTTGAAGATGCAGGAGTACACGACAAGGACCAATTCTATGAAGACCTCCAAAGGAGCCAGAAACAAAAGCAGAATGGAACTTATCTATGGGGACCTAAATGCTGGAAGAGGGAATAACAAAATTAATGCACATGGTGTAATGGGTTCCTGGGGGAGGTGAAAATACACGTAACAGTAATAGACAAAGGCTTATAGAATTCTGTATAGAAAACAATAAAATAAAATGCTTAAAGGCAATTCGTGGTTCAACCACAAAAGGATCAATGAGATAACATTTGAGAGTAGAGGAGAGTATTATCGACTACTTCATAATAGACATAGGATCTCCGAAGGTTCTTCACTGATATAAAAGTCATAAGGGGTGCAGGGTACTGACCACAAGCTTCTTGTAGCTGATACAAAAGTAAGATCAGATCTAGAAAAATGTTTAGCAAAGCATACAGCCGGATAGATGCAAGCTGAAGATGGAAACAAAATAGGAAGAATACAGGTCATTGCTTGAGAGACGCCTCCAGAAAGTAAATGGAGACAGTGAGCTGAATATTCTTTGGAGTGATATAAAGAAGTGCACACTCAATACTGCAAGCAAAGTATGTAATACCCAGAAAATAAGACCTTCCACCAAGAAAACAAAATGATGGAGGAATGATGAGGTTAGAAGAGCAGTGAAGTTCAAGAAGGAGGGCTGGAAAGCATATAACAGAACAAAATCACACATTGACTGGGAAGAGTATGTTAGGAACAGAAACGAAGCTAAAAGAGTAGTTAAATCCGCAAAAATGAAGACCTGGGAGGAGTTTGGCCGAGAGCTAGAGCAAAACTATAGGGAAACATAAGGAAGTTCTGCTATAAATAAGTCAAATCCTGTCAGGAATATTAAGGATGCACAAGGCAGGCTGGTGACCGAGGAAAAGGAAGTGCTAGAAGTCTGGAGGCAGTTCTTCCAGGAAAAAAAATAGCGTGGAGGAACGCAAATATAATAACTTTTGGGACTACCGAAGAAGAGGGAGAATGGATGACGTCTACCCATATGACATGGATAATCAAGGAAAAGCTCTAGAACCAGACGGTATAGCCCCAGAAATCATTAAATGTGGGGGAAATGAAATTCTAAAGTGCCTACAAATGCTTTTTCAAAGAGTTTGGGACTCGAAGCCTCTACCACAAGAATGGGAGAATAATATCATAGCCCCTATACACAAGAAGGACAGACAAAGCGAATGTGGGAACTATGGGCGGATTTGCCTATCCTCAGTCGTATACAAGATATATACAAGACTATTAGAACAGAGCCTGAGGCATCTAATAGAACAAGATTCGGAAGAGGAGCAGGCCGCTTTCAGACCTGTTAGACTGACACAGGATCACTCATTCTCACTCAGAATGATAGTAGAAAAAGCATAGGATCGTGGCAGTGCATCTAGCATATCTTAATCTGAGAGCGGTTCTCAGGCAAGATATTTGGGACTCGCTGATTAGAAGAATGGTGCCCGCAAATCTAGTGAGTGCCATAAAATCTGTGTCTCAGGACCTAAAGGGTATAGTGAGGCTCAATGGTAAGATGTAAAGCTGAAATGAGATTGCTCCGAAGGATAGTTAGCAGTAACAAGGAGGAACTGTATGAGAAATTAAAGTATTCGCGAGGATTTGGGAGTAAGATCAGTGCGGGGCATCCTCGACGAGCGGCAATTGAAATGTTTTGGGCATGTCGGCAGAATGAATGATACCCGAAAAGCCAGGTGGTTCTTTGAAGCTAGACCGAAAGGAACACGCTATCGTGGTAGACTCAGATGTATGTACTCCGACTACAAACTGAGTGCAGCAAGAGGACACTCCGGAGATGAGAAGAATTGCAAGGGACAGAGATCAATGGACTCCGTGGACCGAGACGGCTACTCCACGCTTCGTGGCACACAGGAGTTAGAGGAAGAAGAAGAAGGGAATTAGTAGAAAAACCCCGCCTATGCTGGGTGATAACACCACAAATATAGATAACTCAGTACTACAATATATGGACACGATTTTTTAAAATGAAAAATATATATATATAAAACCCTTTTGACTTATATTGACCATATTAGCTGGAATTCTTTTTACAAGTTTCCTTTTTTACAAGTTGGATCTGGATATCCGTTATAAGGATCGCCGATTTCAAAGGATTCGAGAAGTGTTAAATTAAAACTGTTTCATGGCCAACTTGTCGATTCCAATGCTCAAGAATTCCTTATATTGGATCGAGTACGTTCAAAGCTTTATATTGCCTCCTTTCCAATGTAAGTTACACTTGACTGCCAAGCTTTATAGATAATTAAAATTTATGGTGTAGTAAAATAAATATTAAATAATATAAGACTATTTCAGCCGCGAAAAGAAAATGTACGAAATCAGAACACACTGGTTTAATAATTTCGGTCGAACTTCTCATAAATGAAAACTTCTAAAAGCCGAACATTTTTAAGGAACAATAAATCAGAATAAAAATTTATGTTTATTGAAAAAAAACACATAAAAACCAAAAAACAAATATATATATACATATCTTACTTTAAGTTTATCATAAAGGATAGAAACCTGAACGGTTACAACCCATAGAGAGTCTTGGATTTAGTGGAGGACAGTGACAGTTTCTAGTAGTGATGGGTAGATATTGGATTTTCCTGTATCAGCTATCTGATACTTTTGTATCAATTGATACTTTTACTAGTCATGGATAGATACAGGATTTTTCTGTATCTGAATACAAGCGATATTTGTCTGTACTTTTTTGTATCTGATACATTTGTGGTTGAATACAGATATCCCGACTCCTATTCTTCTCTTCTAATAAGTTACACAGAAGCCTTTCTTGAAGGCATCAGTTTTTGTTATCATTTATAAAGGAAAAAGAGTTATTCACCGAAATAGTAACCAGCACAAAGCAAGAAATGATTAAAATCATGATTTTGTTGTTTAATTATTTGTTGAAAGCTATGGAACTGAACAATAAAAAATATATTTTAACCCTATCTCAAACTTTTGGTATTTACGTTCCACGACACGTAGAATTTGGGTTGTAATACAAAATTTGTCTATCCGTCGCCGCACGCTGTTTTGTTTTTTTGTGAAAAATCATATACAGTCGAACCTCGATATATCGAATTCCTCGATAATTCGAAGTTTTCTCGTTCCCCCTGAGTTTCGATATACCGAGGTTCGACTGTATCAGGAAACGATCTCAGAAAATGTTATTTTAACCACCCTTTACTGTTAACTAATTTCATAATTTATTTTCGTTTCTACATAAGTGACTAATTACTGAATATATTATATACAATACAATAAGTGAAAACTTGTTCACTATTATTTTTACTTATTTATTTATTAATACTAAGGGGAGATAAGGCGAAATTGGTCTTTCACCGGTAATCAAATCAGGGGAGCTTAAATCAGTGATTGACTATTGCTTATTATTTATTTATTTACTATTAAAAGGACCGTGATTAATAGTAGGTAATAACTTTTTTTAAATCCGTGAGATGATGTAATTTTATTGCTAAAATGAGCTTGGTATGTTTTGGCGGTTCCTCGTCACGAGGGTGGCAATTCCAGGTATCTGTCTATTGGGTATTTCCAACTTTTGTTTCCATTTTACTCTCAGTTTGAAGGCACCATTCGCCTTAAACGTATCATAACTTCGCGTCTTCGTTTTTATAGAGTTTACATTTTTGTTTATCGCTTTTTATTAATTTGTTTTTATAATGGATAAAAAAAATCGTTTATCTGGAATTGTTTACATTAACAAACGTAAATATAACATGAAGTTTAATAAGACAACGACTTATAATTCGAAAAAGCATTTGGAACGCAAACATCCGATAGTATCTTTGGATAGGTTTACAAGATCTCATCAACATCTATTTCTACACTATCAAATTCAACTGAACCAGCCACGTCTACAACTTCACTCACCAATGTGTGGAATGTATTTCTCGGTCCGCGTCTTAAGTATTCAATTTTTGGAATTTATATTTTGTATATCAATTTCTTTTTTAAAGGTTTCTTCATAGAGAAATCACTAACATTTACACAGACGGGAGTAAACAAGGTAATAATGTAGGCTGTGCTTGGCTACTTTAGGACACGAATGGGGAGCTGCGAAGTGCCCAGTACAAACTAGGCTCCACGAGTTCCAACAACCAACCTGCATAATGCATGAATATTTTTCTGTTCAATACGTTTCTGTTTCTGTAAAGTGTTGCATCAAGGTCTTGGCCAAATATATCTGTGATAATAAATTTTTGGGATAATAAGGTCTTGGTCAAATAAAACTGTGATAACAACATGGCACTCGAGCCAGCTGCGAGATCAATCAGAACCAACCCAGGAGGAACGATATGTAACAGGATAACCCAACACCTAGCGTATGCTGATGGCGTAGTGATATCAGCAAGGTCAAATGATGGACAGGAAGAGCAGAGTCATGTGCAATTGCTCCACCACACCGACACAGAAAGTGGACAGCTTCAAGTATCTGGGGCCTTTAGTGACTTTAATATCTATGGATGGAACCTGTGACATCTGCGGACTCTTCTGGGACTCTACCAGCCTCTATAAAGTGTGTGCTCTTAATTGGTCGAAAACGTAGGGCTGAGCGTGATCTTAGGCCAATCATCTTCTGCACAACCTTTGTCCTAGAAACTAGGGATGGGTAAGGTTGTATCAATCTGATACTAAAAAGTAGTTGATACAAGTATCAGATACGGTTAGATCGATACAATCAGATTGATACAACCTTACCCATCCCTATTTCTTTCATGTATTGCCGCCCGTTCCATGAGGCCGACGGTCAATACTAAATTGTTCTATAATTTATGAGCATGAAAATTTTATTATCTCACTATAACTGTAGAAACTTAATGTAGATATGAAATACTTTTCAAATATAAATTGGTAAACCATTATCTTTAAAATAAGATAAACAAAAGTGAACCTAACAAAATGATTATTGTTGGACTATAGCAATAATAAATTTCTCGACTAACATAGACATTAGTACTGAAAAAAAATAGAATGATCTAAACTATCGTTTAACTATTTTTCATTGAGTTTTTTTTTTTACTATTATTAGTCTATATGTTGGCTGTGAACTTTATTCTTAATTTAATAATTTAAAATGAAAATTCCTTTTTCTAGATTATCAAATTTATCAAATTAAAAAATTATCAAATTGTCAAATCAAAACACATTCTTCAGATATTATATTTCAAAAAAACAAAATTATTCGTTGACAAATAGATAAGAAATAAACATGACACATAGTGTATGTGCGTTGACGCAGAGATGTTCAGATGAATTGAGCTTGATTATTTTGGAATTTTCTTAGGTAGGCAAGTGTATCGATTGGTTATTGGAAAGACTCCAGGGGACGACAAAGATGGGGAGGGACAGAGAAAAAGGCAGATCCTGGTAGAACCACTCGAAGCAGAAATGAAGTAAAAGAAGAAGAAAATACTTACCTATGAGATAGGCAGACTTCCAAGCCACCCTTGAGGTTCTGCCTTTGGTTTCGTTACCCATTTTTTATAGTGGATGGTTCGCTTCACTGAATCCAGTAGCAGGAATGGCCTGCTAATGCAATCAGTGTAGCCCTATAAACTACTGGATCTTCGGTACCTACGAGATCAGGACATAGATTTTTTATTCTCCATAGAAGAATTTATTAAAAAGCGTTACACCATATTTAATAATTTAAAATAATAATTAAATTTAAAATTAAAGAAAAAGTATATTTAGTTCACAACCGTAGAAAATTTAATCAATCACCAATCATCCGATAGTATCATTGGATAAGTTTGCAAGATCTTATCGACATAAATAGATTTCTACATAATCAAATTCAACTGAACCAATTGAATTTTTCGAATTTATATTTTGTATATAAATTTCTTTTTTTAAAGATTTCTTCATAGAGAAATCACTAACACGAGCAGAGAGTCATGTGCAATTGCTCCACCACACATTCTTCAAGTATCTGGGGGCTTTAGCGACTTAAATATTTACACATTAAAAAAAAAGTTTACTTACGTGAATTAGCTTCGTGATGAAGTTGTAATTTCTTTTTTCAAAGTCTTAAACTCTATAAGACTCTTCAACCATTGGCTCTAAGTATTCTTTGATATTTCCCAAAATTCGCTTATACTAATTTTCTTGTTTTAAATTGACTATTCCTTCAGAAAATCAGTTAACAAATGAGAACAAATTTCGTTCTTTCTTTTGCTTAGATATACTCAAGCATCACAGCAACAGAATAATCTTTATTTCATCGTTATTCGTTTAACAAATTTTGAAAGAAAATGTTAGGAATATTTTCAACAGTACGGCCCATGGGTGGCAGATTTGGGGATAGTCGGTGGAAATTCCTTGCAAGTTCACCCCGGCTAAGTTCGACGGATTCACTGACCAACAATGTAAGCGGCCTTCCAGTCTTGCATGAGGGATGTAACCTAGGTTGGAACGCCTTACTAAAATTATGTTTTACTTAAAAAATATCTCTAATAGTCACGGAACTTTCAATGTAAGTTTGAATGTAAAACGCTCGTTATTCGAAGGTGAACTATTCCCCCGTTCGGATCTCTGGGTGGGGTATGCTTCAGGGAATTCCTGGTGCAAGTTGAAATATAGAGAGTTACGTGGGTGTCATTTAAGGATGGGAAACAAGATTTGTTGAGGATCGGTGTGAGAATTGTCGTGAGATCAGTAGCATTTGAAGCGAATATGAGGGATTTGATGCGGGTCTTTTGGATTTTGATTCATCGAATACGTATTGTGGTTGTAAAGGGTTGATTTGTGGTTTAGGGAGGTTTTATGGGGGTTCGGGTTGCAGTGTAGCCCCGAGACTATTTGTTTGCTGACCACAGGACATTTGGGCATAGGAAACAGTTCCATCTGCAATTTTTGAAGGCTGTCTTCATGACGTTCTCACTTCGTCGCTGGGCCGACGAGTTGCCAGAACGCGTGGTTTTATATTTTTTTAGGTTTGAAAACCTTTATAATTGGCGGATGTCCTTGAAGACAGAATGCGCAAACAGCGCAGGTGTTTCTCGCGGCTTGACATACTCTTCAGTTTTATGCGGTTTTCCGCATTTGACGCACTTGGAAGTATGGTGACAGTAATGCCTAGTGAACCACCAAGTATTATCTAGCAGATCCGATAAAAAGATTTCAGCCACTGACAAGTTGTTGTATCTTGATCTCGTTTTTCCACCATGTGTTTAGGAATAGGGAGAATAGAAGGCGATACACAGGTTATATATTCTATGTGTGTTATGTATTAATTCTAATTGAAATAAAGTATGAGATGAAAATAGTTGACTGGATGATCTAATGTAAAGGAGATAGTTGGGGGATGCAGTCAAAAAGAACACTGAATAAGTAATAAACTTATAATTATGTGCCGACGTTTCGACCTACAGTGTAGGTCATCTTCAGGGCTATGAGAGAGAAAGAAACAGAACAAAAAATATAAAAATGTAGAGTAACAATAATATGGTGACAAGTAATGTAGACATTTAAAATAGTGGCAGATATGAAGATGGAAGATAACGAATATTAAAAAAGTGACACAATATAATAAAATTAAGATATAGTGACATAAATAAAATAAATAAATAAAATTAAAATAGTGGCAGATATAATAAAATTAAGATAAAGACCGATATAACAAAATTAAAGATAATGACAAGAAAATGAAAATAATGACTGATATAATAAAGTAAGACAGATTTAATAAAATTAAAGAGAATGAGCAGAAATGATAAATTATAAATAACGTATATAAAATAAAATACAGAAAATAAATGTACAGAAAGGATAGTAAAGTAAAAATAATATAAAGGAAAATCAAAAAGGAGGAGGTAAACAAAAGAAACAAAATGAGAATATTTACATATACAAAAAACGGTTGGAACATGAAGAATAATGAAAAACTAGTTCCTTCATTTCCTCCATAATGGCATATTTGTGTTGGGTAATGCGGTCTTTAAGGAAGTTTTTGGTTTCACCTATACAGGAAGAGTTACAATTAGTAGTAGAGCAGGGGATACGATAAACGACATGGGAACGTAGTTTGAGAGGAATAGGATCTTTGATACGGGTATAAATATGGGAAAGTTAGTTATGGGATTTAAAGGCAATACGTAAATTGGGGATAAAGGAACGTAAGTATTTTTGAATGTTATTAGAGAGGGAGGGTATATATTGCAAGGATCTGTATATAGTGATAGATGGTGGATGTGGCGATCGAGTGGGGTTGGGGGGGTTATAGTAGTCATGGATGAGTTTATTAACAATGTATTATTACTCCCAATTTATTAACAATAATATTATTACTCCCAACATCCACATCACCTTAAAATTAACGTCGCTAAAAATATAATTCACCGTGGCTTATCCCTGTCTGACGCCTGCTTCCATACAACCAACACCCACCGTATCAAAGAAATCCTTTTTAAGAACAATTTTCCTCCCTATATTGTTAATAAACTCATCCATGACTACTATAACCCCCCCAACCCCACTCGATCGCCACATCCACCATCTATTCCTATATACAGATCCTTGCCATATATACCCTCCCTCTCTAATAATATTCAAAAATACTTACGTTCCTTTATCCCCAATTTACATATTGCCTTTAAATCCCATAACAAACTTTCCCATATTTATACCCGTATCAAAGATCCTATTCCCCTCAAACTACGTTCCCATGTCGTTTATCGTATCCCCTGCTCTACTACTAATTGTAACTCTTCCTATATAGGTGAAACCAAAAACTTCCTTAAAGACCGCATTACCCAACACAAATATGCCATTTCCTCCCATAACCATACCTCCTCTAAACTTTCCGAACATGCCCTTTCTTTAAACCACACTTTTGATTTTGATAATACGTCTATCCAAGCTACAGTTCCTAACCATGAAAAACGCATCCTCTCTGAAACTATCCACATAAATTTAGATTCCTCCACTATCAATCTTAAGACTGACTCACATCATCTTTCCTCTACCTACTCCCAAATTTTTAACTTACTCAAAAAACCTTAAATTCTGTTACTTCGTCACTGATGTTTCTTTTGTTATCACACTATTGACATATTTTTTTGTTTTAATTTTATTTATATTAATATACGAATCTGTTAATTCGTATATTTTTTTGTTTTAATTTTATTTATTGTATTTATATTAATTTTATCCATTTATTCACTTTCCCTCTTTTTTCCTATACTCCAGTATTATAGGTTACCTTCTATAGTTAACTTTTTGGCCGCTAGAGATCGCTTCTAACTCTTCCTCCCTACTACCTTAACGGTTTTTTCAGTACTAGTGAGCCGTTACATCAAACAGCTTCTCTCTCCAAATCGGTACGTCCTTTCTTTATATTTAAATTTTTATTTATTATATCCTTTTCTCTTTATCCTTTCTCCATTCTTCACACTACCTATTTTCCGATTATTTCCCCCTTATCATTTGGGCATCCATCATATGTTGGTAATCAAGAGTTCATATTTTTAAGCACTAATTTTAATTTTTCAAATTCATTAATCCTATTTACCTTTTTTCAAACAGTCATTGTACACTATTGTTACTGTACAATAGTATTTCTATTAGTCATATTAGTTATTGTACATACAGTTCCATACTTTTCTGTAACATGTAACATTTTTAAGTCCGTTATCATTCATTTTATATCTTTATTTTAATAGTTTTTCTTTATTCTTCATGTTCCAACAGTTTTTTGTATATTTTGTTTCTTTTTTTACCTCCTCCTTTTTGATTTTCCTTTATATTATTTTTACTTTACTATCCTTTCTGTACATTTATTTTCTGTATTTTATTTTATATACGTTATTTATAATTTATCATTTCTGCTCATTCTCTTTAATTTTATTAAATCTGTCTTACTTTATTATATCTGTCATTATTTTCATTTTCTTGTCATTATCATTAATTTTGTTATATCGGTCTTTATCTTAATTTTATTATATCTGTCACTATTTTAATTTTATTTAGTTATATTATTTATGTCACTATATCTTAATTTTATTATATTGTGTCACTTTTTTAATATTCGTTATCTTCCATCTTCATATCTGCCACTATTTTAAATTTCTACATTACTTGTCACCATATTATTGTTACTGTACATTTTTATATTTTTTGTTCTGTTTCTTTCTCTCTCATAGCCCTGAAGATGACCTACACTGTAGGTCGAAACGATGGCACATAATTATAAGTTTATTACTTATTCAGTGTTCCTTTTGACTGCACCCCCCAACTATCTCCTTTACATAAAATAAAGTATGTTTTCTTGTTTTGCCAAACGCGTGTGTTATTTTTCAAATACCGGACATTCCAAACATAATAATTGGTGACGAGGATTAAAACATCGAATAGTTCAGTATTAATTACTGCTATCAAACCGAATATCAAGATTCAAAATCGTTTCTAACCTCCGTCTACGAACGTCACTACGTTTTTCATCATACTACAGGTATCTTATTTTTCATTATACATACAGTTTACAATGGATGAGAATCAATTCAAAAGTTTTTTAGAAACGTTCTCCCATGCACTTGCGTCCAATCAAAAAGCTCTTGTTGAACAGTTGATAGCGGCCGGAGGTATTACTGGTAATGGCAATGTTACACCGTTTGAACGATTTGAGTCAACATTGGAGAAATTCTCTTCATACCTCGAACGTTTCGAAAACTACGCCGCTATGAAAAACGTTACCTGTGATAGGAAAAAATCCCGTTTACTTTTGAGTTCAATAGGCCCTATTCAATACAACAATTTGGCCGCATTTCTAGGACCTGAGAGACCGTTGATTACAAATCACTTTCAGAGGAATTTTCGAGTATGCTGATGCTCGCTGGGAATGTTGTTGTTTCTCAACATTATTTTCTATCTTGCTACCAACAGGACTGTCAGTCTATTTCTGAATATGTTGCTACGCTACGACGTCATCTGTCAGATTGTGAGTTTCATGTCGAATGCACTGAATCTACGTGTATGAGAAAAGTCTCGATATCTGAAGTTTTCTTGCGGGCTCAATTTGTGCGAGGGATCCGCGAATTATTATTACAAGCTAATATTACTAAGTTTGATGACATTTTTAAAAAAGCATTGGCATTGGAAGCTTCGCGAATTCAAAGTAAGGAAATGAGTAGCATGAGCTCCTCCCTGGCTCTCACATCGGGATTTTCATCCAACTCAAGTGATGTTAACAAAGTTTCACGTCGTTCAAACACAGACAAAGCTGTTTCGCGTGCTCACCACCTTCGGGACACCACTCCAAGCTCGCGTCGTCGTCCTCCATCACGTTCGCGCGATTTTTATCGCACATTGGGAATTGAAAATTTATGTTTTCGATGGGGGAAAAGTTCTCATAAATCAAATGACTGCCAAAACGACCGAGAAAAACTAAGATGCACTTCATGTTTCGCACAAGGTCATGTTTCAAGAATGTGTAAAAACCTTATCTAAATTACCTGTTGATTCTAAGCAAATCGGACATGAATCTGACGAAAGCCACTCTGATCATTAAACCCAGTCTAACGGATGCAATGCTATTACACATGCCTCATCTAGCGTAGTTGATTTATATGAACTCAATGCCTACTCAGGGAAGTATATCATAACTGTGTCACTCAACAGTAAACCTTTCAAAATGGAGGTGGATTCTGGTGAGAAATTCTCTATTCTGCCTGAAGACAAATTACAACAGCTTAACCTCAAAAAAGACCTTTTACCTGCGCATATTGACTTCAGAACTTTTTCAAAGGACATCGTTCCCTGCAAGGGTAAAATAAACGTTGCAGTAACCTATAAAAACAAACGCATTGTAGCCGACCTGTACATTGTTCCATCTGGCCATGACGCTCTTTTGGGTCGACTGGATAAGGAAACTAGGACTAGAACTTAAACAGATTGATGCAGAGATGTCACTTAAACATGTTCCCCAGGATTTCACAGATTTCTACGCCTTAAATGAGGTTGGCATTCTTAATGAGTTTCCTGAGGTACTCGAGGGAAAAATTGGGTGTGTCCCTAATTGCAAAATTTCCTTGCCATTGCGGGAAAATGCCAAACCAATCTACACCAGAGAAAGCACAGTACCATTCGCTCTTCGTGCTCGAGTGGAACGGGAGCTTGACTCACTTGAAAAATCTGGTATTATTGCACCAGTGGCTACGAGTGACTGGGGATCTCCCCTTGTTGTAATTCCAAAACCAGATGGAGGAGTCCAACTTTGTGTCGACTATAAATGTGGTGTAAATGAGCGCTTGGTTTCTGCAAATTTTCCTATTCAACGAGTGGAGGATGTTTTAAGTAGCCTTCGTAATTCCAATTACTTCTGTAAACTCGATTTGTTCGAAGCATACCTGCACCTCCCGGTAGATGAACAAAGCAGCATGATACAAACCATTTCCACCCTTAGAGGGACATATAAGATGAACCGACTAAGTTTTGGCATTAAGACTGCCCCGTCAGAGTTTAATAGAACTATTTCTCAAATCCCGGGGGGTCTGCCCAAATGTGCTGTGTATACTACGATGACATCCTAGTTCAGGGATTTTCCTTGGAGGAATGTCAAAAAAACCTTCGGCTATGCCTCAGAAGACTGTCAGAGTATGACTTGCACTTTAACAAACACAAGTGTTCGTTTTTCACTACTGAAACTGACTACCTTGGCCATGTCGTTTCGAGGAATGCTATCAGAAAAAATCCTCAAAAGATCCAGGCTGTCTCCGCACTACCACGCCCACAGAATGTCGATGAAGTTCGTAGATTTCTAGGCATGCTTACATATGATGCAAGATTTATCCCTGATTACTCAACGACTTCACTTCCCTTACGAAATTTGCAAACTAAAGGACAGCGTTTCAACTGGACCAAGCAATTCAACTTTCCTTAAACTCAAAGCAGAAATGTGCAGTGACAGAATTTTAGTTCCTTTCGATCCAGCACTGCCTGTTATTTTAACTACAGATGCTAGTCTGGTGGGAGTTGCAGCAATTTTTAGCCATTCTGTAGACCGACATGAAAAACCCATAGCCTATGCATCCCGTGCCCTCACACCGTCAGAAAGGAACTACAGTCAACTTGACCGGGAAGCACTAGCTATTGTGTTTGGAGTCTCACGATTCTATAACTATATCTACGGGAAACATTTCTTTTTGGTTACTGATAACCAGCCACTTTCTCGGATTTTTGGACAGAACCGAGCTTTACCACAGATGACTTCAGCCAGACTACTTAGATACGCCTCATTCCTTTCAGGATTTGATTACACAGTTCTATGCAAGAAGAGCAAGGAAAATCAGAATGTGGATTGTTTATCAAGGGCTCCTCTCCCGAATTCGAGTAAGACTGCAGACATTTCATTAAATGATGAGGTGAACCTTATTCATTTTGAATAAGTTTTCCATGTCTCCAGCGCTTCAATAACAGCTGAGACCATCGCTGAGGCGTCATCGTTGGACTCGGATCTCTAGAAAATTATCAAGGATCTGCAAACGGCATGCCAAGACTCCCCTTACTCTATTTCACATGGAATCCTATTCAGGTTGGATAGAGTGGTTATTCCAAAGCTTCTTAGACCCGCCATATTGAAAGAACTCCATGCCACTCACGTTGGCATTACAAAAATGAAGCAACTGGCTAGAAGGTATGTGTATTGGGAAGGGTTAGATAAGGAAATAGAACACACCGTCCGAGGGTGTTTGGAATGTGCGCCATTAAGAAACAACCCACCAAAAGTCACAGTACACCCATGGGATGACCCGAATGCCAACTGGGATCGCCTTCACGTAGATTACGCTGGGCCAATGAACGGTTTCTACTTTTTCCTGTGCATTGATGCGAAGTCCAAATGGCTGGAAGTTCGCGTGGTTCGAGACGCTCCGACTACTCAAGCGACCATAACCTTATTGGACGATATATTCTCCAATCATGGATTCCCTAACCAGATTGTATCGGACAACGCTTCTTTTTTCACGTGTAGTGCTTTCGAACAGTATTGTAAAGATCGAGGGATATCACAATGCTCATTGCTCCTGGACTCCCAGTAACCAACGGATTCGCGGAGCGAAGTGTCCAAACTCTGAAGAGAAGGCTAAAAGCCACAGCAAGCGAACTTGGAACTATGTCTGAGAAAGTGAAAAGAATCCTTTTCCGTTACAGAGCAACCCCCCTTTCATGTGGGTTTTCACCGGCAGAGTTATATCTAAACAGAAAAATGAAGATTAAACTAGACCTTGTTTTTCCAACCAGACATCAGAAATCGACCAGCTCTACTGATTGCAGGCGATCGTTGAAAAAGGGAGCTAGAGTTCAATCTCGCCTTTATCAGAACAATAGGGATACCTGGTGTTTTGGAACAATCGTCCAGTGTTTGGGCTCTCGGCATTATTTAATTAAACTTGACTCTGGGCGCACCCTAAAACGCCATATCAATCAACTGATTTCTACCGATGTGCCTGAACCACAGGATATTTCTCAATTTCAGGGAAACAGTGTTACGTCAGGAAGAAGGAACCGCACAACTCGCCATGTTACGTTCGACGTGCCTCAGCAATTGCCTAAAATGCCACCAATCCTGGACAAATTCAAACAATCAATTGATGCGACGTGGGAGCAGAACCAAACCCCTACTGCAGACTGGCTATCACCTACACCACAAATGATCCTGGATCGGACTACCTCTGCGAATGAACCACCCGAAGACTTGGGTGTTGTTTTGGACCTGGAACAGAATTTACCTCCAACCACCCAGACTACAGGTAGAAATGAATTAATGCAGCCTTCGCTAGAACATCGCAATATGTAGGACACATCGACCAGCATACCTCAAGGATTATGACTGCAACAACCAAGATAAAGCTGAAGATATTGAATAGTACCTTGCATCATGACTTTAATATATATTTTTTTTCACTATATTTTATTACTTTAACTAATGTACTAATTGATTTTTTTTTTGTATAACACCTTTCTCCCTATTTTTTTTACTTCTCTATCTTAGTTTGTTTTTCCTCATTATCATAGAATGTTCCTTTTTAAAGTGGCGGTTTGAAAACCTTTATAATTGGCGGATGTCCTTGAAGACAGAATGCGCAAACAGCGCAGGTGTTTCTCGCGGCTTGACACACTCTTCAGTTTTATGCGGTTTTCCGCATTTGACGCACTTGGAGTATGGTGACAGTAATGCCTAGTGAACCACCAAGTATTATCTAGCAGATCCGATAAAAAGATTTCAGCCACTGACAAGTCGTTGTATCTTGATCTCGTTTTTCCGCCATGTGTTTAGGAATAGGGAGAATAGAAGGTGATACACAGGTTATATATTCTATGTGTGTTATAATTCTAATTGAAATAAAGTATGTTTTCTTGTTTTGCCAAACGCGTGTGTTATTTTTCAAATACCGGACATTCCAAACATAATACAAGTCTTCCTAGTGAAGCAACGGAGTCCACATCAGCTCCTAAAGTGCATAGGCCACCACCACTTTTTGTACGAAGTATAAAAACTTTCTCTGTACCCAATTGAACAAGGCTGTAAGCTCTGGAAAATACTATTGCGCTAGTAGGACAAATGACACGAAGATCCAATCAGACACGCCCGAGACATAACGGCGAATAGTAAACTACCACACCAATTAAAGTATGAAAGATCGATCAGAGTGGTAGTCAGAAAATTACATCCCACTACCCCTGCTTACGTCATAGAAGAAGAGCTCACCGCCATAAGCTTCAAAGTTGGACAAATAATAAATGTCTACTAGAACAATACTGGACATCCTGCCCCAGGTCTTAATCAACCTTGGTCTTCGTAAGATATTTCACTGAAAATATTCCTAACAGTTTCTTTCAAAATTCGTTAAGCGTATAACGATAAAATAAAGATTATTCTGTTGCTATGATGCTCGAGTATGTTTAGATAAAAGAAAGAACGACATTTTTTCTCATTTGTTAACTGATTTTCTGAAGGAACAGTCAATTTAAAACAAGAAAATTAATATAAGCGAATTTTGGGAAATATCAAAGCATACTTAGAGCCAATGGTTGAAGAGTCTTATAGAGTATCACGAAGCTAATTCACGTAAGTAAAATTTTTTTTTAATGTGTAAATATTTAAGTTACTAAAGCTCCCAGATACTTGAAGAATGTGTGGTCTTGATTACTTGAAGAATGTGTGGTGGAGCAATTGCAAATAACTCTGCTCGTGTTAGTGATTTCTCTATGAAGAAACCTTTAAAAAATAAATTGATATAGGAAATATAAATTCCAAAAATGGATTACTTAAGACGCGGACCGAGAAATACATTCCACACATTGGTGAGTGAAGTTGTAGACGTGGCTGGTTCAGTTGAATTTGATAGTGTAGAAATAGATTTATGTCGATGAGATCTTGCAAACCTATCCAAAGATACTATCGGATGATTGGTGATTGATTAAATTTTCTACCGTTGTGAACTAAATATACTTTTTCTTTCATTTTAAATTTAATTATTATATTAAATTATTAAATATGGTGTAATGCTTTTTAATAAATTCTTCTATAGGGAATAAAAAATTTATAATCCTGATCTCGTAGGTACCGAAGATCCAGTGGTTTATAGGGCTACACTGATTGCATTAGCAGGCCATTCCTGCTACTGGATTCAGTGAAGCGAACCATCCACTATAAAAAATGGGTAACGAAACCACAGGCAGAACCTCAAGGGTGGTTTGGAAGTCTGCCTATCTCATAGGTAAGTATTTTCTTCTTCTTTTACTTTATCCAAGTTCATTTCTGCTTCGAGTGGTTCTACCAGGATCTGCATTTTTCTCTGTCCCTCCCCATATTTGTCGTCCCCTGGAGTCTTTCCAATAACCAATGGATACACTTGCCTACCTAAGAAAATTCCAAAATGATCAAGCTCAATTCATCTGAACATCTCTGCGTCAACGCACATACGCTATGTGTCATGTTTATTTCTTATATGTTTGTCAACGAATAATTTTGTTTTTTTGAAATATAATATCTAATTTAATAATCTAAAAAAAGGAATTTTCATTTCAAATTATTAAATTAAGAATAAAGTTCACAGCCAACATATAGGCTAATAATAATAAAAAAAAAAAAACTAAATGAAAAATAGTTAAACGATAGTTTAGGTCATTCTATTTTTTTAATTTTTTTTCAGTACTAATGTCTATGTTAGTCGAGAAATTTATTATTGCTATATTCCAACAACAATAATTTTGTTAGGTTCACTTTTGTTTATCTTATTTTAAAGATAATTGTTTACCAATTTATATTTGAAAAGTATTTCATATCTACATATTAAGTTTCTACAGTTATAGTGAGATAATAAAATTTTCAAGCTCAAAAATTATAGAACAATTTAGTATTGACCGTCGGCCTCATGAAACGGGCGGCAATACATGAAAGAAATAGGGATGGGTAAGGTTGTATAAATCTGATTGTATCGATCTAACCGTATCTGATACTTGTATCAATTTATACAATAGTATCAGGTACATTTCGACTGTATCTGATACTTGTATCAACTACTTTTTAGTATCAGATTCATACAACCTTACCCATCCCTAGTTTCTAGGACATAGGTTGTGCAGAAGATGATTGGCCTAAGATCACACTCAGCCCTAGGTTTTTCGACCAATTAAGGGCACACACTTTATAGAGGCTGGTAGAGTCCCAGGAGAGTCCGCAGATGTCACAGGTTCCATTCATAGATATTAAAAGATCAAATAATTTATCTATAGCTGGATTTGAATAATGGATTTTCAGCAAAGGTACTTAGCACACTCCAAAATTAATTTCTAAATTTTGCCTATCAAGAAATAATTATTAGAAGAATCTTTAACAAGTACCTGCTCACAAGTTCAGGAAATTTAACGTCCTTTCTGAAGTAACCCCGCAGGTTGTTACACTACACCACACAGATAATTCCAGTAGTGATATTTTTGAAACAAGTTATAGAAATATAACTTAAAATACTGTTGAAATAGCAAGATACTGATATTAAATAAAGATAATTTATTAATTTTGACATTTTAATTTTGGAGGAAACATATTTATATATGGTTTCTTCTGTGAACACGTTATTTGTTATTTTTATTAAGGGGCAATATAAAATATTGTATTTAGGGTGACCTATGGTTTAACGGTTAGCATAGCGACCTACTACGCCCAAGATCGCGTGTTAGCAGTGGCCTTCAAATTTTTCAAAAGGTGACAAACTTCTTAGTTATGCTATTCTTCGGAAATAGGATTTTAGGGAATCCTGTTATACCTGTCTGAGAAAAATTTTGACTCCCACTGTAGCATCGTCCTCTGCATCATAGAAGCATAAAGTGGCTTAAACATAATGTATTAATGAACAAAATATTACATAGAGGAGAGTAGTGTATTATGGAGTACCATTTACATAATATATTTAATTTACTGTTTTTAAGTAAAAACTCCCAAAATCAGTTTGAATACAAATTATAACTAACTTAAGTTACTATAACGTGTTTAAAAAACAATTATTTTCTTGTTTATAAAAACCGTGTAAAAATTAAAAAAATACAAATGGAGGTTAATATAGAATATTCGGGTAATATGGAATAGGAGGTTTATATAGTGGAAAAGCCTACTAGAATTTGTAATTTAGTTCAAATTTACAATTTAGTTTATTATATTTTATACCTTGTATTCCATAATAACCGAAACGCCACTTTGGAAAGAATGATGAAATAAAATGTGTCACTGAAAAGCCAATCACATAACAATAACTAAAACTCTTTTAGTGTACATTATGCTTAGTCTTAAAGCTTAAGTCGCATTTGTAGTAGTTAGTACAACTATTTGAAATTTTACCTCCAAAAATTCTTTTTAAACACAAAACAAACTTCGTTAATTAGCGAACAGTTCAGCAGCAACAGGCGATCAACTCTCACAGAACATGCGCCATGGGAGTCTTTTGAAGTAGTTCATGATGTTCCCGAATGTTAGCAGCGCCAAACAGAGCTGAAACCTCAGTAGTCCATATTTCCCGACTATTCCATAATCCTCTACATATACTCCCGCATATAGATAGCATACACTGCAACAACTTTACTCCATATCCTTAGCCTCGTCAAATCCGGGTCATTCTCCATGACCTGTCCTTTCCACCCCGACTCACCCCCCAGTTAAATTTTCTTATCCATAGCTTTGACATGCTGAGGCATCGACCACCTGCACTCAGCTGTCATAAATATTCCAAGAGATCCGCTAAAAGAAAGCTACTCTAATTTTCGTCATCTATTATGGAAGCCTTGGCTCTTTCATCATGGTGACATCATGAGGAGACCTTCTTGTGTTTTTTTTTCTTCCCCAACTCCATCTATTATTTAATTTCATTAAAGCTTGAGGGGTTCCGGTCTCCCGATCTGGATTTCCATTAAATAATAAAATCTGCATAAACAGATCCATAATTATTCCAGAAAAAAAGTAATACAAATATAGAAGAAGATAGGAGCAAGTTTCAAACATATGTACTCGTAAGAGGGTGAAAAGGGTGTGGATGGAGGTCGGAAAAAATTATCTTAGCAAGAAGAACTGTTTATGTTTAAAGCCAACGTTTCGAAACACATTGCGGGTCTTCTTCAGGACTGTAACAACATAACATACATTAAACAATATAACATAAATTAAAATAATATATGGTAAAGAATAACAGT
This sequence comes from Arma custos, assembly GCA_037127475.1. Lineage (NCBI taxonomy): Eukaryota > Metazoa > Arthropoda > Insecta > Hemiptera > Pentatomidae > Arma > Arma custos. Next base: position 60,061,377 of record CM073765.1, read on the forward strand.
TTATGCACTATATTAATAGAATAAGAATATACGTAGCAAAGAATAACAAAGTATATAGTCATCCCTGGGATATGATTGATCAAATTTAATCAAAAATGAGTGATAAAAATATATAACCAAAAATTATTCAATAGATACTCTTAGTATAGAATTTTGGCATACCACATTAAATATAATATAACAATAAAATATATTATAATAATATTAATGATTTAAAGTCAACTAGATCCAAAATAAAGTAATATTCAATTAACATTCTCTCCGTGTATACATCGCAAATTGCAAGAACACGGAGATATAGAAAGAAGAGATATGGTCAGTCATCTGGTAAACGAGACAGCATGGCCGAGATGGTTAAGGCCCCACTACGGAGAAGTGGGAGACTCGGGTTTGAGTCCCGGTCCTGGTCATATATTTTCTTTACAAATAAAATATTTAAACGCACCATAAATTTTTAACGAAGAAAAATATAATATTGTATATATGACTAACATCTATTTTCCTGCAAACATTGGATTTAGTGGTGTAGTAGTTAGCATAACAACTTGCTATGCCCAAAATGGCGTCTTCGCAGCCCTGTAGTCGACCATAGGATTTTTAAAGGCAGTAAAAAATCCTTAAATATGCCATCCGTAAGGTACTCGATAATGACACCTATCCAAATTGTAACTGGATATGTAAAGGTAAAATCTATTACTACTGTTGAAGGATCGTCTGATTAGCCATTGCCGAATAAAGTGACGTAAAAATGAATAAACAAACAATTATACCACATAAGAAAGATATAAGGATGTATGTAGGGTGTATATATACATTATTCTTTTTTTATTGTTCTTTATGATTATTTATAGGATACAGGATTGGTGAAGAGAATGGATTTGTCTGGCTTGGATGTGAGCCTTGGTAGCTCAGTGGTTAGAGCACCGCGCTAGGGACGCGGGCGACCCGGGTTCGAATCTGGCCAAGACTTAATCTTATCTATTAAAAGATATTTATATATATATATATATATATATATATATAGTTAATAAGGAATTTCATGATTTCAAATTGTTAATGAATAAACTTAGTTCCTGTCGATGATTTTTATTTTATATATTTTATTTACACTACGTACTTTATTTACATTATAGGTAATTGTGTAACAATAACAAACGTCGTAGCTGTCACAAGAAATTATACAAAACTGCATTACATTTACAATATAATAGAATAGGCTAGAGTAGAAAAGTAACTTTATTCTGGGCTATTAAGTCCCTTTAGAATAGCATACATTAACAGAACAAATACATTAAAAGAAACAAAATATACAATTATATACAAATACAAATCATAAAGTGCCAAAATAGTAAATACAAAATACCAATTGACAAGATATTAACCGATTAAAGAGGATAAGTAAACTATTTACAACAGTTAAATGCACGGGCTAGCATGAAATAATTTCTTTACATAATATGCATCTTCCTTTCGAAAAAGAAACTAAAACAACTAAAGCAGCTGATACGATTAGGAAGCCAGGAGAAAAACGGTATATAGGTATATATATTCACCGTGTTATGAGAAAATTGAGAGGGATCTGGCCTAGAACAGGTGCAGGATTTCAAATAACTAGGTGCCTGGATCAACGAAAGCAGTTATATCGATGAAAGATGATGATGATATATATACATTAGGTATATCAATTCGTAATTTTAAGGAAATTATAATAAAATACAAATAAGTTTTACTCTCAATTGAAATCGAGATATTGTATTTCAAAGAATTCTATTTCGGGATTCTCAACGGTTGTGAAAAACACCAGGTCGTTACCCCTGTCTTCTACATAATGGATGGCACGAGTATGTACATCGGACCCAGCAAGACATGAAACGGTCTCTAGGACATAATGGAAGGCAAGGGGAGGAGGGCATTAAAAATGAAAGACCCTGGTCGGGTCATTATTGAGTGGAACCTGGGTACAGAGGTGCTGAGGTACAGAGGTACCCGGGTTGTGGTCACTCTCTTTAACCATTCACCACTAGTCCCTTACACTCTAGAGGCTAAATTAGTTGTACACTCGATCATCATGTATCCGAATAATAATTGCCGTTGTTGGCAAGACTTCTATTTTGTCTGTTAGATGAATCATATGGGATCTAGGGCACTCCTGAGGCTCACCCAGCTTCTATAAAATGGGTACCCAAAATAATATGAAAGTCTGTCGGTCTAGGACAAATCACCCTGCAGAACATTTGTCCATAAAACAGTACAGTCTCTACTATGTACTGAACCCCAGACCCTTTCTTGCATTTTTGTGGTACAGGTTTTTTATTTTTATTAAATGATGGCGCATTCTATACCAACTAAATGTTATCTAAGTAGAAATGGTACTCAAATCCAAAAGTTCAAAATGTTCTGTTTACGATTTTTTTTTTTTGATGCTGATCTTTTTAAGACAGTGGTTGTCAAGTTGATAATTCCCGATTGACTGTCAAAAAACTCTTCAAGCAAGTCAGTTTCTCAAGACGTGTTATATAGATTGCATAGTTTAACAAAAAACAAGCCTTACGTATCTAAAACTCTAATAAAACTAACCATTGAAAGTTTCAGGTTCATCAATTCAGACATCACCAGGGCATACACCAAAAGAAAACTCATATCGAAAGGGACAATGTGTAGCACATCTCACATCAAAAGCCCAGAAGACTGATCAAACAGATACAGCAACCTCACTGCAAGACGTAGAACCTGAAAGCATTCACCCTGGAACACATAAGAAATATCCAGAGAAGGAATGGGTCCGAATTTATACAGATGGGTCAGCTTCAGACGCCGTGAAGTATGGAGGTGCTGGAATATACATTGTGCTCCAAATCAGGCTCGAGAAATCCCTCCCCTCAGGGAAAATATGCACCAACTAGCGAGAGGCAATAATAGAGGGAATACAATTAAACCTATAACTCCCAAAGCAAACTAGGCCCAAAATAGGCTTCCTAAAAGACGCTGCCTCATTTATCAGATCTTTGCCATCCAACTGGGGAAAAAATTATTTCAGACTCGCAGTGGAACTTAGAAATCTAGTGAAGGCCAGCGAAATCCTAGTTTTGCAATGGATCCCTGCTCACTGTGGAATAAGTGGGAATGAAAGAGCGGACAAACTAGCTAATGCCGGGGCAGAGGTGAAAACAATAAACAAAGCCCCTATAAATAACAGATGGAATAACAACCACCCACATAAAAACCACAAGGATGCATACCACAAACTCAATAGAAAGGAACAAGTAGTAATCTTCAAACTACGAACAAATCATAATAGATTAAATTCCCACCTCTTCAAAAAACTCAAAATAGAAACAAGCCCCCTGTGCGCGTGCAGTGAAGAAGATCAGACAGCTGACCACATTCTGCAAAACTGCAAATTACTCGAAGAGGCACGCAGTCGGATTTGGCCTGAGGCAACGGCGCTGGAGACGAAGCTCTATGGGACCCTGGATGACCTCAGGAGGACCACTGATTTCCTGGCTTTATCACCGGACACAGCCTAATGATGAAAAGAACGAAAGAAGAAGGCATAATAATAACTTTACAGTTCTAGAATGCTAGAGATACTAACGTTTTTTTTGTTTTTATTTTCCTAAAAATCATTGGAGGAAGGTTATTGTCTCTATTGATCAATCTGCCGGTGCTTTTAATGTGAGATGCGCTGTACTTTGTCTTCTTTGAGGTGACTGAAGAGGCGACTGGTTAGTTTTTTCTAGTAATGTAGAGACTTTACATTTTCCTGTTCGGGACTGTCAAATTGCATTCTAATTAATAATTTGTGCTTCCCTTTGAGTTTTTATTTATTTAATTTTATATTTAAACTAGACATGAATGGATAGTCTAATCTAACTCATCAAATAGAGAATACAGCCTTACTCCAAGATGTTCAACAAGCAAATAGAAGGAAGGTCGCTGTCCCTATTTGATGAGTTTGCTGTTGATCTGAAATGTGCTGCGTTTGATCTTCATTGTTGATTTTATTATTATATATTATATATTATTATTATTTATTTTCTTTTGGTATATGTCCTAATGATGGTTGACTTGACGAAAGGTAATTTCCCCCCAGGATTATAGAGACTTAAGGCTTTGTTTTTAGATACTTTTCTTACAGCATCCAGTCAACATTTTGCCAATTGCGGATTTCCAGAAGGTCTATTATAAGGAATAATAGAAGTTTGTTAGGTCATGTAACTTGAGATATTTGGATAGGTCAGCTGTGCACTGATTTAAATTCACTGTATACCTGCGCTTTCTGTATTAATTACAAGGGAGATGTCTAGACATGAATCGAACCCGAAGACAACCTATAAGCTGTAGTTACGCATGAGCTATCACGGATACTTGTTAATTTTCATCGCTTGCTAAAGGGTAGTCTACGGCTCATAGGACAAAGAGAGTGGTAAAAACCTTTTAATTAGCGAGAACCCACCATCTTTCTCCCCATCCTTGTATAAATAAAATATCGAGGAAGCTGAGAGAGAGGAAGAGAGGGAGTGAGAAGAAGTGAGTAGAGAGAGAAAAGAGAGAGAGAGAGAGCGAGAGAGAGAGAGAGAGAGAGAGAGAGAGAGAGAGAGAGAGAGAGAGAGAGAGAGAGAGAGAGAGAGAGAGAGAGAGAGAGAGAGTGAGCTGGTGGGGGTGAGAAAGGGTAGGTGGCGCCCCCTAATTGGCTGAGCTAAGGGTCGGAGGATGCTGATTAATTTAATTGCCACGCCGCCTAATGCCTCCATACTTCAGCTGATCCCTTCATAATGCCACCTCTGTTCCTTATACCTCTAGGGCGGGGGTATTACCTGAAGGGCCTGTCTCAACCTGGGTTAGCGACAGGGGGATCTAGCAGGATATCGAATAAGTGAATAGTGGAAGGGGTGGAAGATAAGGAATGAAGAAATAAAAAAAGAGATATAAAATACCACATCTCATATCAGCAAGACCCTTCCCTTCCAAACCACTTCATCAGAAGTCCAACTTCGGTACATTTTAAAAAATACTAGTTACCTGGAGCTTTAGTATGGAAAACAGAGTGTACTTATGGTTAATGAGTGGATTTCGATAATCATTTCGAAGTAGAGATGGTGTATGTTTGATGAAGCGTTCATTTCTAGATGGAATGATTACCGAAGTATATTCATACTAAAGCTCATGATAACTTGTATTTTTGGAAAACATTAAAAGGGAAAAGAATAAAAACTTAAAACTAGTGACTAAACTCGAAGCTTCAACTTGCGGAATAATTACCCCAATTTCTGCTAGAGTAATCCTTCTGATTCTAAAGAATAACATCTTTGAAGGACATTAATACTCCTGATAGATATGGACGAAATAGACAAAACAAAGCTGAGACAAAGTAGTAGTGTGGATTCAATGAGGGATTCGTTGAGGGATGGTTTGAGTTCGATACAGAGTAAATGTAATAGTATGATAGACCCAGGAATGACAAACCTGGGAGATGCAACTTTCTTTAACAAGATATGGTTATTTCATAATTTCCGAAGTATTAAAAAGAATGTATTAAATACATTATTTGACACTCCCTTTTTTCAAAATTAAAACTAGAAGCGATGAGACAAAATCTATATAAAGATTACATATGTATTTAGTTTTTATTTCATTGTTATTATATTATCTACTAGCTCTCAGTCTACATTTACTGGTTCACAGTCTACTTTTTACTTGCTCTCAGCCCACTTTTTGCAGGCTCTCACTCAACTTTCCTTTGCTCTAACTCCACTTACTTTGCTTTCAGTCCATTTTTGCCTGCTCTTTTAATTGTTTTTTATTACAAACGTTTTTCACTCTTTTTACCCTCTTAAGGAATGAATTTTCTTAAATCCTTTCTTAGTGCGGGCTGGCCTTATAAAATGTACCTATTGTCCAAATTTCAAGTCTGAAGCTTATGCCGTCCTGGATCCCATAGGATCCACCTCCGGCCGCTAAAATACTAAATAAAAGTCTAAAAAAAATAAAAAGAGCGGGATTTGAACCCAGGATCTTCGGCATGAGTTGTCAGCGCTATTTTAAAATACTGTTGATACAAATGAATCGGCTATAGTTTTGAAAATTACGATTTATCGCATATGATCAAAAACGAGTCGATGAAAAATATGTATTGTTTAAATAAAAAGCGAGTAGGCGTTCTGTTCAACGTTTTATTTTTTTAAGTTAAAAAAAAATGTATCAAAAAACATTTCCGCCCTTCATCATTAAATAATATGAAGCAAAGGGCAATATTTGGTGCCCAAACAGAGTTGATGGATGACCAAGAACTGGAGTGAAGACGCCGGGTAGGACGGCGCCTGCTTACCGATGCAGGGCTACCTCCTGAATAATATATCCTCCCTCCGTCCCGAATATGCCGAGGATTTCCACTTCAAACGGGGGTCAAGGCGCCATCTTCCAGCTAGTGCTTATGGCCCTCTATCATTCGCTCTTGGATATTTCATGCTCTGGAGCCTGGGAGGGGTTTCCTGGAAGATCGGCCACTCATGGAAAATCAGAAGAATATTTAATGGGGGTTGGAAAGGAGGGTGAATGAGTTAGTATGCTCTATTCGACCCTCCGTTAGCCAAGTTGTTACCAAAACGACCACAATAAGTTAAGAAGAAAGCTTTAAAGAAATATCCTTAAACAAATGTAAGGAAATCTAATCGGGATTTCCGGAGGTTGGCCAGCCTATGATACAAAAGAATAGAAAAGTAACTTTATTCTGGGGCTACGTCCCTTTAGAATAACAAACATGAACAGAAAAAGTAACATAATATATACCTAGCCAAAAGATTGCAAATTACAGATCATAAAGTGTTTACAAAGCCCCAAAAAATTAAATAAAAATAAATATAAAGTACAAATCATGACAAGATATTAGGTAATTAAAGAGAATAAATAAGTTAATTACAACAGTTAAATTCATGAGCTAGGATGCAATAATTTCTTTACATAATATATCTACGAGTATATCTTTAAAAAAAAAAAGATTAAACAACAAAATCAATTATTCAATACAAATGCATTTAAGAAAATGTCTAACCTGCTTAGAGCATCTTTCTGAGAAGCCAGGATGCAGGCATGCTGCAAAACCATGGAGTTGAATGAGGATAGTGAAGAAGCATGCCGGATTATGGAAGGGATTGAGTTCCACACTGTGGTGGAGCGGGCGAGAAAGGAACGCTCGACTGTTTTGGTTCAGTGGGAACGAGTAAAGAGATCGGAAACAAGAAACGGAGATCTCGTTTTGTAGTGCTCGACTGAGGATTTGAATCGGAGGAGACTGAAGATAGAAGGGTGTTGGATTCCTCGTTGTGTGACCTAGATGTCCTAGCATCCTTCGCTTTATTGTCTCAATAAAAGCATGTACCGAACCCAATTCCTTTTCTGGATTGTTGAGGCGCAGGTTTTTTGATACGTCTAATATTCTAATTGATTGAATAAATATAAAAACTTGAATTATTGGGTATGATTCACACAGTCTTGTTATTTTAAAGCCATAACCAATTATTTTAATCTCTAGATATCATCTATATTATTTCTAAAGTGACACTAGTCAAAAATCCGTGTTTTTCCGTAGGTGAGTTATGATCATGAAAGAAATGTGTAAATATCTCCTTATTACTCACCAAAACTGTATCAATCTTAGCTCCAGAGGTTGCCTGCTAAAAGACACTTGTGTCACTATTAGTGTCTAATTCTATTCTCCTCTTCTTTTGCAAGAGTAACTGTCAATTGAGTTTTGAATCTTGTGATGAACCAAAATGAAGAAAGTTTAAAACTGCATTGTTTCGAGTTGTGACATTGCGAATGTTTCTGAGTCTGCGAAGAAGTTGCTCTACTATTAATATTTTTTCCGCCTTTTCAAAAATGGAGGTTTTCGACTATTTTCAATTTGGAAATACTAGTGCGATATATTGACTATGTTCACAAAATTCTTATAGATTTTTTATCACTGCATGGTCTAATGATCCGATTGGCAAGTCGTATTAAACGATGCGTCGCCGAGAGACGAAGGCAAACTAAAAAGTCTGGCTGAGAACAGTAAATCAGAAGCGAGGGTGTAAGAGTCCCCAAGCTATTTCCCCTTTCCATATGTTACCTCTTCTCGTTTTCACTTACCCGCGCGCCCCCCCACAATATTTCAAACACTTTTTCCTTTCCGCACCCCGAGTTTAAACTCCCCTACGTCGTATCACCCGCCTGCGAACTCCGCGGCAGCCAATGAAACCCCCATCAGCGGATCCATGACTCCTTCAGGGTTTTTCGGGCGTGATTTTTTGCAGGAGGGTTCCGCAGTTCGGTAAGAAGGTATTTCAAGGTAACAAGGGAGAATTTTTTATTAAGTTTATTACAGAATATGGATGATTGATCTATTATCATAGGAGATAAAATCAATCTACGCTGGGGGGGGGAGAGGGGGGGGGAGGGAGGCATATGAAACGGCCTAGGACAACAGGAGAATTAATAAAAATTTTGAATAAGTCTTCTGCTTTGGTTCCGAATATGTGCAATGATCCATAACTAATTCATCTTATTACGAAACACGTACATAACATAGGGAAGTTAGTGAAGACAATGAAGTATAACAAACACGAAGAACTTATAAGCTGAAGGGAAACATGGACCGGAGAGTTTGTTAAGAAGGCGATTAAACAATATTGTCTTCAAATAAATGTTTACTTAAAACATAACTAGGCCAAAGTCTGGCGAAGAATGAAATCTAGGCAAGGGATAAGATACATTAAAATAGTTTTGAAGTCAAGAAGATGAAAAATCCACCCCTTTTCCATCATCAGCTATGGTTTTCCCTATGAAACTGTAATGAACATTAAGTTTCTTCCTAAGAAGGTTTGTCCTTCTTTTCTTTAACCATCAAAGGTCCGGAGGGGTTAGAGCCGACCCCAGGATGCTTTGAAATGCATCCGCAAGCCCCAAAATTATCTCCAAGGGTTAAGACATTGAGTACCTGTCCTGCCAGTCGTATTCCAGCTGTGGGCAAGAGGGTTTCGCTACACTAGGTGAGTGAATTGTCTGTGCTGGCCAAATTCCGCGAAAATTTATGTTTGGGGTTGACGAAAAACCCACAGTACCATTCATGTACTCTACCGGAAACATTTGTAGTCGAGGTAATTACTTGAAATCATTAGCTTATGCGCTAATAGACATTCACATGAAAAGTCGAGTGTATAATGCAAGACTGCCCAGAGAGCTCCGAGGAGAAATGACAGGAATACTTGGTGTTGGTGATGAGACCCCTACATCTTAGTTTGAACCACTAAGAAGACCAAAAGGTGCAATATTTGCCCTCGTAGTACAGATAAGAAAATGAAAAATGTTTGTACTGTATGCAAAAAATCTATTTGTTGGAGTCATCTGAAAGCTGTTCTCTATTGCATATCTCGCTATGATTATTGAGAACGTTTTATTCATTTTATTATTCATGAGGCTGGTTTTCGACTACATTTGCGTAGAGAATTAATTGTAAGTTTTATTAATTTTTTTGTATTGTGAAAGTAGTAAAAGTAGGCAATTTCCTACCTATGTTTTATTGGACATTTTTCATTTACTTGAAGTTATATTGCGTTTTAATGAAAAGTTTGATTTGAAAATGTATTTTTTATGAAGAACAAAACATTGTCATGTTACATTATTAGAATTATGTGTTATTGATGAGTAGAGAGGCACTGATACCATAGCACCTCATGACTTAAAAAAAAAGTGGGGGTATGTGAGGACCCTATGTCCGCCCAGCTCATCGTCCTCCAACCAATGGAGGGTTAAAAAAGGTAAAAATCCGTTTCGTAAATCATATGGTTTTTATTCGCAGCAAGTTGACTAAAATACAATAAAATCAATCCTCCTTTTTTCTCTCACAACATTTGGTATTTTTTTAATATGACCTGCTCTGTGCTCGCCGGTATTCACCTTGGTCTTAAATTGGGCCAACAATTTAAACCAAGATCTTTTTTTACTTTTATCTCAAATTTTTCTATCTGGTCTTTCTTATTCATAATGAGGAATTACGCAGTGTACAGAACCACTGGTCATAATGAATCGAAATTGTCAGGAGCTGCAATTTTCGATTTATCTTATTAATAAGCAAAACTTATTTTGTTTTGTCTTTTACTAGTCAATCCACTCAAATAAGAACTGCAGGGTCGTATGACAGTGGAATTTTGCATTCATAGGTATTGGCCTTTCATTGTGAATGTCCTTGGTGAGTTTGTACACCATTAGCATTATATTTAAGCGCGAATTGAAGCTTTCTTTCTATCAAACATTGGGTTCTAAACACTCACCAAGATATTTAAACCTCCTGACCATTTTAATTTCCCCTGGTTTACCCTTGGCTCCTGTGGTGCTGTTCTCATATTAGTAATGAAGAGTGTTTCCAAAGAGATCTGGAGACCCGCTTTTAGATCATGTAGCTGATAAATGTCATAGTACTTTTCTTTTAATAGCATTTAAACTTTCTAAATTTCTAACCGCAAGCGGCTCATCTCAGGAGCGAGACGTCATACCGATGATAAAAACCTCGTCGAAGACCGCGGATGACAGAGAGGGACCCGAAGGGACAGAACTTTATTAAAAAGCTGTCGCTAGGACCATGTTAGCACTGCCTCCTAAATCATCCCCCCCCTTCGAGGCTAATCCTCCAGATTTGTTGTCGGCTATTTCCGTTGAGGGGATGTTTACCCTCTCCTGAAATATGAGCGCTTTATTTTCGGCTTTCACTTTGATCCCTACATCATTTTTTCTTCCCCGGATCCAATCTCCATAGTGAACCTCCCCCAATTACTATCTCGGGTTATGGCGTTCTCTTCGACTCCCCCCTGACTGATTGGCCTCTTACGTCGGCTCCTGAAGGCCCTGCCAATCCCGACTCCTACCAGTGCTTTCTCCAGTTTACGAGAAGCTGCCATCGCACTATTCAATATAGCATCCCGCACTCTAACCATTATGGAACGTGAAAAACAAAAAAATATTGAAATTGTTCAAGCCAGGTTGTGGCGAAATTGTGTCATTAAATCATCAAACTTATTAACAAACAATATATTACTATCTGAGAATATTTTCTGCCCAAGAAAATTCAGCATAATGACGAAGTAACTTAAATCAATGTTTCTTATATGCATTTACTAGACGGCACGCTGAAGTTATTAAATAGAGTATATAATAAATCTTTTTTTGTCTGTTTGTTTATTCATTTAATAAACAATTAGGAAATCATAAATTTTTTCTATCCAGGTATAATTAGTAAAATTTGTATTTGGGTGTAGAACAAGTAAGAGGTTAGATAGCTTATGTCACTTCCGAAGAACGGTATAACGAAGGATTTTTTACTTCCTTTTAAAAAAATCCTATGACCACCAACTTGGTTACGAACGAGCGACCTTAGACATAATAGGTTGTTGAGTTAACCACTACACCAAAGATGACTCCAAACTCTCATCTTTCGTCATCTGATATTTTGATCGTCCGTTTAGTTCTTGCCTCTATATTCATACTCCAGTCTCGGATTGTACTCTTGCCAGTTCAATTACTAAGCATATCCTCTGAGATTTATAATCATTGTTTCATATTTTAATTGTTTAATAATTTAGAACAAAAATACTGTTTTTTATAATAATTAATAAATCTGAAAAAAAGCTCAACCGGCCTCTGTAAAGTGGATAACTTTATTGTAAAATCCCTTGCACAGTCTTTCTTCTAGGAACAGTACAGTCTCTACCATGTACTGAATTCAAGACAAGTTATGAGAGAGTCAACTTCGACCGAGTTGCCACCGAACCCGATCTCGATTAATTATAGCAACATCAGTTTGGGCCGCCCGCCTTTTGCTCGAGCACGTCTTCAAACATACACCTCAATCTGGGAAGGGTTTGCTCAAGATCTAAAAGCGAAACACGAGCTGAGGGATCCATTAAGGAAGCGGAAATAGGTAGGTATCACATCATAATATGGATTTTGATGTCAATTAAACCAATAACTAATAAAGAAATAAAACCAGTTTATCAATAGTTATATATTGTTGTAATGTATTTCTTATTGTTGCTTCCATAAGGAATTGGGAATTTTTAGTTTAAATTTAGGGGATATATAAGACTTTGAAAAGGGGATATAAGACTTTGTAGAATGTTTGATTCTGGAGAAAGTTCACTGTGTTTGAGAATACAAAGTTCTTAAACGCAATACTATTGCTATCGATTGGAATCATCAACAGATTGAATTAATTAGGCAACGACATTAATCTGAGGAGGTAAGACAAGCAAAAATTGAATATTAGCTAATCAAAAAGGCGCAGATTTTCTTCTGACTGTTGACAAGCTAATAGACCAACAATTTACTTGCATCTTAGTTGTTGGTTTAAAAATATAACTAACAACATGCAGGTTATGTTAATCTGACACTCGGACCTATTCAGTGGAATCCTATTGCAGTTGATCCCAAACAGTCAAAAAAATCTGTGGATCATCAGCGAATTTCATTCGTAAAACAGAAGCGGCTATAGAAAGCCAATTTTTGTGATTCTGAGAAAGCTTTGTATGAATTGAATCCATCTACCGAAAAAGTAATGTAGAGGTAATGCAAGAAACCAGTTCTACAACATTAAGGTGACAGCTCAACTCACCAGGTCGCATAGCCCATTTCATTCATAAATTTTTTTTATTACTTTATTTATTGAAATTTACAACTATTATTATAACAGTAGTAAAGAAACTTCCAAGTGGTAGTACTCAAATAAAAAATTCAACTTAGCTGGTCACGAGGTCAACTTCTTTTTAGACGCCTCGGAGGATTATCAGGAATTGAAGAGAGAGGTTGCAAGGTTTGAAACTAGTGGATTTGAGTAGCAATGATGTTTTTCTGTATCTGCTTCGGGCCAAATCAGCAACAAATGGGATATTGTTCCTCAAATTATTTCTATTATTTAATCCGGATAAATTTCATCATGGTTATTGGACACTTGATTCGAGCATCATCTTTACTTTGCCTGGTAGCAATAGCCACAGGAGAGAGGCTGACCTCTTTCCACAATTAGCACTAATCCAAGCATAATGAGGCTATATTGGGCTAACAAAGGAGGCTCAGCTTGCCGGAGGGTAATAAGGATAATGAAAAGAAGTTGGACGGGGGAGAGCTGGTAGGGGGAGGTATGCGGCTATTGGAGCTACATCTATCGGCCTCCACTTTAATTAAATATTGTACAAAAGGCCTAAACCCTCCCCCCCCCCATCTCCACGGTAGCTCGGTTAATCAGATAGTCAATATTTAAACTCCCTGAGCTTGTTGTCTGCGTAGCTTTCGCTTCGGAACCTGGGGTCGGGTCTCCCCTGTACGGTACATATTGTCGGATCGGACGCTACAATAGCCTAGGAGATCCTACAAGGAGCAGTAAACGTGATTCTAAATAATGCATGAATCAATGCGTCTATGGTAGTAATGCGTCCTCTATAATGCTCTAACACAAAAATTAATGATTAATTCTTAAATAAGGATATAAATATCTTGTATTTTTTATTATTATACAAAATAAAGACGTAATCATTTCCACATTAAAGTCATATATTTAACACACAAAATTTTGCTCGTCAACATATCAGATACAGTCTCTAAGATATGTCTATGTGTGTCCTATACCACGCTTTGTTTTATCTGATATCACGCTCAACATTTACAGAGGCTAGGTGAGCCCTAGGATGGTGTATACTTTCTGTGGTTGCTAACAGTGGAAATAATTTATCTGCCACAGTCAGATTTGAGACCGGAACGTTCATTATAGTAACTCAGCACACTCTCCATTTTGAGCTACCCAGGACCGTAGATTATTCAATCTTGTTAAATAAGATCGTTCATGGTAAAAATGGAAGATTCAAAGTGGATTTTCGGCATTTTTTATCACCCCAAAAATTTATTGCCATTATTTTGGGCATTTAGGTTTCTCTTAATGGTCTGACCGAAATTCTTAAACAATAACTATGCGTTATTTTTTTAACTTTTAACCTGCTAAGGATTATCAAACGATGCTACATTGGGAGTACTTAATATTTTCTATCCAGGTATAATTAGCATAGGGCTCGTTAATTCTTGCCTGGCATCGTACCAGATCGAGACCCTATTTTACGTCCCTTCCGAAGGATTTGTTAATCCCTTTTAAAAATCCAATGACCCAGTGATCTCGGGCGTAGTAGGTTGTTGTTCTAACCACTACAGTAACGGTTTCCAACCAACGGGCCGCGTCCCACTTGTGTACCTTTGGCTTAATTGGACTGGATCGCGAAGGGGAGGTAAAAAAATTGAGTGAAAACGATTTGAGTCAGTGAGTGGCTAGTTACTACTATTTAGCAAAATCCTAAATATAAGTCAACTAGCCGTTATAAGTATGCAGATGCCTACTGGTGTTGTGTATTTATTGTGTATATATTTATATAGTTAGTACGTCTCGAAGTTTTGATTTCAAAATTGATGGTCCGCAAAACCACCTCAAAGGTAGGGAACCGATGCTCTACACAACAGTTTCTTGTATCTCCAACTCTCAGTTACCTGGAGTTCCTATGAGAAGATTAAAAAGACAATTGTCTAGAGGCCTGCTCAGAAACCATTAATCATTTATCAATAATTTCATATTCCAGGAGTTAAAATCAAAATTCGGCGAAACTCTCACAAAAAAAGTAAAAAACTTCTTTTAACTATTATTTTAGCATTTTATTTTCTACATTAGTTTTAAGTAAGGATAAAAAAAAACCCAGATTACCATTTTTTCACACCGAAAAAGCCATTTTCATACCAGCTGGAAATCCGTATTCTTAAACTTAGAAAATAAATAAATTATGTCTGTAAACCTCAAACTACATCCATTGATTTGATAAGAATTAGCCCCAAATTGAGGCGATCTCGTCATAGTTTATTACCGTAGTGTGAACCCTCAAGGCTCAACGCAGAGGATCTAAGAATCTATTCATGACTCCAAGATTACTCTGTGGATTCGAACCCAGTCGGGGATGATCCTACTTCCGCTCCTAGTCCTTATTCATGAAACCCCTCGGAAAAGATGAGCTCCCGAATACGGTGCCTCTAAAATTATTCACCATCTTCCTCCTCGCTAAGGAGTAACTGAGGGGTAATTAAATTGAATAATACAACAAGAGGACCTCGGTCTCTTCCGGCGTCTCCTATCCTCAATAATAGATATGAGCTCTTTGTTTATTTGCCGTATCGTTTCGTGGGAGGGGGCGCGGGCCCCCTCCGATTTCTGGCAGAAAGTAATTTAGAGGCGGTTATAAACAAGGCTGAGAGTGCCCTGAGGCGAACAGTCCTCGATATTAGGTTTAGCCACTGCGCCTCTCCCTTATGCATAAACACAGGAGTCAATACACTGTCTGCACGAGGGGAAATTGCGCTGGTGGTAGTGAGAGGAGGGTAAGGTTTGCCGTGTAATTTAACAGAAGTTGGCGTACTGCAATAGAGACATTAATGTGTGGAATCGTGACGGTAGCAGGTATCGTATTAGAGGATTATTGTACGAATGTGGATATGTTATTAATCAACTCGCGTTTATCAATGGACATAAAACTATAAGTACTGATTGATATTACATGAGGAGTCAACTAAGGTTAACTGAAATATCCCGGCTTTATATCTGTCTGTTATCCTGTCTAGTGTTTTTATTTGATTTTTAAAGCATTTCTTTGACAAATTGGTTGTATAAGCACCTTTGTCTTTAAGGGTAGAACAGGATTAACATGAATCACTTAATACAGAAAGGCAGCTAGTCAAGCTTTTAAGATTTTTGTTTTTAAAACTTTCAGACATGGAAAGCAACGTTTAATGTAGAATGGATAATTGTGTGCAAGACAGCATAGCCTTAACATCACCCTGCAGATAGGGAACTTGTCCAGGAGAAGAAACCTTTTTTGTATCTGTAGTCAAATTTAGGAAAGTGGTAAATTAGTTTTTCTTCAGTTGTTTATGTGATTCAAGTAAAGACCAGTAGTAGCCTAGATATAGGATTTCGAACATCGAAAATGTTTTTTGGCATAATCTTCAGCCTTCTCAGTTATGAATTACTGACCCTCGCCTGCTTGCTTGCATTATGCTTCCTGGAATCCATTATCCACATTTACCTCTTTCTTGGTTTTCCTCGTTTTCACTTTTCCCCGCTGAAATGCATTTAAAAAAAAAACTTATTTATTTATTATTTATTTAATTTTTCATTTGCACCTGCGCAATTGCGCATCCAGCAAATTTAATCCAGATGTTTTTCTCTATGCTATTGTACAGGAACATCGAGTTTTGAAATGAAATATCAATTTTTCAGTAGGTCTCTTGGCCAATGTCTTTTTAATCTTTTTAAAAAAAAAAAACTTCGTTCTGTTTTACAGCATTCATGCTTTCTTGATAGAGTTTATTCGAACAGTCTCAGATGTTGACAATTATCTTGGGATAAAAATCAAGTTTCATCTAAATTGGTGACGTTTTTCTAAATTTATTTTAACCATTTGGGTAAGTTTCCTTTCTTTGGCACAAGAGAAACTTCATTGTAGGTAGTACTGCAAAGTCATTCTTCTGCTGTTTGTTTCTTTGCTGAACTTGGCGCGCTTATAATTTGTTCAATGTTTTGTAAACACGGCTATGAAAATCAGTTCACCTAAATTTCAATAAATGACAACCCGAAAACCTCTAGAAAACATTATGATGATTTAATCTTACTATTATTATATCTCTAATTAATTACCTGCCTCTGTGTGATAATATGAGACATTCAGGATCCGAAATTTCCAAAATTGACTTTTTCACTAGCTAAATCAAGAAATTTTGTCTAACACGATCCTATGCCGTTTTATTTCTCATAGTTATGGCCCAGTTCTGAACTTTAAGTTTCGGGAGCATAAAATCGCTCGACTAATCTTGCAAAAAACGTTAGAAGTTAATTTCTTAAATTTTGGAATTATCCGCTTTAGATCCTGAACGTCACAAATAGCCACACTTAAATATTTCCTATTTACTTATATCGAGTACTCAATACCGAAGTTAATTTTTGAAGATGAAATCTGAATTATAAGAATTGGCCTAGTATAATTATGAATTATTATATAATAATACATAATGCATAACTGAGCATAGAATAGGATCACGAACAGGCGAGAAGACCAGTACACAACTGTTTGTCATGTTGACTGCCCTGTAATCAACAAAGCAATCAGCAGAGCCCTCTGGTGGCCGCTGTGTCAACAAAGGTGAGCCCTTTTTTTCCCTCCCATCTCATCTTGTTTAACGCGCTCTTAAGCAGGCTCTCATTTAACCACAGTTATCGCCATGTGATACTTTTTACCTCAATACGGATCACTAATTTCTGAATGAGCGTTTTGTTATTTTTCAGTACCACTAGTTAACGTCAAGTGTTTATTACAAGCGATTTTTTAGCATCGTCATATTAATGTACAGGCAAATCTGCAGGATATGATTGCATTTCAAGGAGATGATAAAAGTCTTACAGGCTTTATTTCAGAAAATATGGGACAACAAAAAGATACCAAAGGATTGGGAAATAAATAATAGTCCCAATATACAAGAAAGGGAAGCCAAGAGACTGTAGCAACTACAGGCCACTTTGTCTCTCCTCAGCAGTGTAAACAATGCACACTCCAAACCTTCAATATGGGCTCAGAGTACTGGAAGAGGAACAGGATAGCTTCCGTCCTGGGAGGCAAACTCAGGATAATCTCTTCATTCTAAGAAATATATTGGAAAAGTCGCGGGAGAGAGGTAAGACCACGTACTTTACATTTTACATTCTTAGACCTGCAATCCGCTTTTGATTCTGTTCATAGGAAATATATATGGGAAGCCCTGCAAGCAAATAAAGTCCCAAAAAACCATTTAGATGCTATAAAATCGACAAAACAAGAACCAAAAGTACGTATAAATGGGCAAGCGTCCAAGACATTCCGTACAGTACAGGAAGTGAAGCAAGGACCATAGCAATCATCCCCTTCATTACAATCTCTCTCCAACTTCCCCCTTCTACATACTACTTGTTTGTTAGTTTTGTTTAACGTAACTTTATACTGCTAAGCGGACGATGCTACAGTTAGAGTCCCAAAGATCACCTATCCAGGTATAATCAGGTTAGAGGCCTTTAACGAGTATCTGCCATCGTACAGGATCTTGACACGCATTTCACGTCCCATCCGAAGGACGGTATAATCAAGGTTATTTACTGCCTTTGAAAACTCCTTAATCCACCTGCCGAGCTGCGAACCTCCGATCTTGAACATAGTAGATCATTTATCTAACCAATACTCCATAGGTAACCCTTTCTTGTTGCTTCTCTATCCTCCTCCCTAGTACCTGTGTTTCCTATGAAAAGATGAAAAATACAGTGGCCTAGGCTTAGAAACCATTAATAATTAGCTATAAAAAATTTATATTCCTGCAGATGGAAGAGAAAAAATCATTGAGATCACAATTTTAGGTAATAAAGAACTGTTTACTACCTCTTAAAAAACCTTGCCGGACTGTGAATACGCGATCTTGGGCACACTGGATTGCTATGCTAACTACTACACCACAAGGAACCCCGGGAGAGTACTTTATTATATATTGATATTTTTTCAAATTAATGAAACTCAAGAAATAAACTATACAATAGGACGAAATCTCTGTTGGAATAGCCGTATGTTTTGTGCAAACTTTATTCTGTAGATCTTCAGTACAGCCATACCTGGACATTATATTTGCCCGTTGAGAGAATACGACTCCTAAGCCAAATTAGAGTTTCCTCCAGTAAACAAATAGTTGTTTACCACAATAAAAATACCTACATAATTAATACTGAAGACAATTTCCCTCTATGTGTAAATGAATCACGTGATGATCTAAACAATATCCTTTTCG
Organism: Arma custos; assembly: GCA_037127475.1. Taxonomy (NCBI): domain Eukaryota; kingdom Metazoa; phylum Arthropoda; class Insecta; order Hemiptera; family Pentatomidae; genus Arma; species Arma custos. The sequence continues at coordinate 60,080,286 of CM073765.1, forward strand.
ACCATCCACAGAACCCAGAACTATTTATACAGTACTGCACCCCAAGCAAAACAATGATGTAATTAATCTCTGAAACTTCTTATATAACAGCTCTGACTCATTGATACAGATATGTTTGTTTACCCAGCAAAAAAAAAATTATACTTTTGAATTATATATGTTTTAATTCAAGAATTTTCCATATTTTGATGTAGAGATGACTCATGGCCATATTTTTGATTTTACCTTCATTACAATGTTTAGTATTATAATTACATATTTTCTTTTTCTGTATGTTTACTATTATGTTGTTGTTGTTTTTTTTTGTATGTACCATTATTTTTGTATAACTTCTAACCAAACTCTCTCTGTATTTTACAATTGCAAAAATCAGAAATAAATAAATATTGATAATTTTTCTGGTATATATTTTATTTATATTCTCTGCAAAAATGCTGTAGTTACTGGTCAATTGCATTAAACAAATTGATTAATCAAATGGTTTTGTAACAAGGAGGTTTCATCAATGCTCACTGTTTTCAGCATTCCCTGCCCTCCCGTCTTATTTCATATGTATATATACTAGTTATATTATATATATTATATAGTTGCTCTCAGATTAGGATAAGAGAGACGGTAGGAGGCAGGATAGTAGAGATTAGAGATGTAGTAGATGGGTTATGAAAGTAGTCTCTAAGTTAGATGTACTCAATAGCCAATAAGTTAAAACGATAGTAAATAGTCCATAAGTAACTTAGTTAGTTCATAAGAAAGTCTCTTTTATATTTCTTGTATATGATATTATATCTGTTAAATATATAAATTTCTTACAACTCGTCCACCGTTTGATAACTCTGTGAATGTTGCATCAATATTGTCAGAGTATTAAGACCGTGGAAAAAATCCCAACAAAAAGCCATTTAATCTCAAAGCTAAAACAGAAATTGAAATGATCTGTCCAATATTTCGCCATCAGGCATCCTCAGGGTAGATAGAGAAAAAAACAAAAAAAAAAACATGAACAATGCATCCAAGAAGCATCCCGCCACCTCGAAGGCTCAAATGCAACTAATGAATCATAAGGAAGGTTACTCGACCCCGGCTGGGTAAGGTTAGATAAAAACAGCTGATAAATACTGGAGAATTTGAAAATTCAACATACACTCACCAAACTACAAAAAGCACAACAAGAGAAAATAAATAATTGTAAACAACACCAAAATATAAGACAAAAACCATATGAAAAATTGAAAGTAAGATTGCAATGACAAGAAAAACAACATTATCAAGACACCAGTGGATTTATGGCTATTCCACAAAATATATAAATATTGAAAAATGAAAAGAGACCTTATATAAATGTTAAGACCGTGGAAAAAATCCCAACGAAAAGCCATTTAGTCTCCAAGCTAAAACTGAATATTGGCGAAATATTGGACAGATAATTTCAATTTCTGTTTTAGCTTGGAGGCTAAATGGCTTTTCGTTGGGATTTTTTCCACGGTCTTAACATTTATGTAAGGTCTCTTTTCATTTTTCAATATTATCAGAGTATGTTTATTAATTCACTAAGATGTTAGTTTAATCCAAACAATTTTAATTTACCTTCGCTTAGGGATTACCTGTTTACTGACTGTTATTCACGTTTACTATTACTTGTACAGCCGTAACCACCGCAATACAGCTAGTACAAGACCGTTATTCCTCCCGGATTATGCGAAGTACCCAAGAGGGCCGCTGACAGAGTGATGTAGGAGGAGAGAAAAGCGAGAAGACAAGGGAGACGGAGACAGTTAGGAGACCAGTTGGCAATAATACAGGGAGCAATTAGGAAGCGCTCTGTTTAGATTAGGATTTATAGTTTAATATTGCCCCGCCCTCTAAACCCCCCCTCCCCCCACCCCCCTCTCCCATCCCACGGCATTCTTGCTTCTACAATTAGAGACCCTACTACTTCCATAAAATACCCTCACTTAGTAGTGCACCGCATCCCACGCGGCTAATCTCCATACCGCCCTGTCCGGAGGTGTTTAGTGCGGCTGGGACAATGAGTCTTAGGTCGGGAGCATTATAAACTATTTCAATTACTAAAGAATAATTCAATTTAAGTGATGAGAATCAGTTAAAAAATAAATAAATAGGTAAAAAAATATTAGATAATAAGAGGAAAAGGATAATGACCACTTGATAACAGTATTGTTTCATAGCATTGCATTACTGGATTTTTACCCTTTTAAAGAAACAAGACCAAAACAGTTAGAAAATAATTAGATGATGGAGATTACTTCTATAACACAAACGTATCAGGATGAAAATAAATGCCTTTTAGGATTTTTAGAAAAAATCCAAAGCTGACGAAGGGAGAAATGGACGGAAGAAAGAAAGGAGCAATTGTTAAAGCTACGAGAAGTTGAATTGGTGAAGTATTCAGTAGGTGGAAACTAAACGTTTGACGAACCTGATTTCTTGCTAAAAATGAAAACAATATGATTGACGAATCGAGTTTTCTCCTATTTAAAGAAAAGAAGACCAAACCAGCTCAGATTGAAGGGTTTGAGATAGAATTACAGTTGATGGAGATTTCTTGTGAAGATCTTCTAGAACGTCTAGAACCTTACCAGGATGAAACTTTTTTTTTTAGGATAATTTATTGATATTTATAACTGTAATAATATTACAAAAAGTAAATTTGCTACTATGATCAATTGACATAAAAACAAAAAACGCTTGTGGAGAAACTACCCATCAGTAACACTCCAATAAAGTTCTATAGTAGAAGGTCTCGAGGCCAACTTCTTTTCAGGCGCCTCAGAGGGTTATTAGGAATAGTATGGGAAGCAAGTAGAGAGACTAGCGTATTCAAGTGTGTATGGAGCTTGTCGTGGAAGGATAGGTATCTAGTTTGGGCCAAATCAGCAACATATGGGATATTAAGATCATGGTGGATAATTTTGTTTGTGACATGATAAGGAGCATTGAGGATGTTACGAAGGATTTTGTATAGTACGGATTGGATACGAGATGAATTGGATCGTTTAGTAGAGCCCCAAAGCTCAACTCCGTATGTCCAAATAGGTCTGATAATAGTCATGTAAATGAGTCTTTTGTAATTAATTGGGAGCTTAGAAAGCTGGTCCAGTAAATGCTGAAGTAGGCGAAAACTTCTTGTCTTTTCAGTCTTGTATGAAATTCCCAGTGAGACGTTTCCACGTTCCAAATGAGACGTTCCAGATGGAGTCCTAGGTAACGTATATGTTCGACAGGGATCAGGGAAATATTATTAAAGGATACAGTAGGGCAAGGATGAAACTAAATGTCCTTTAGGGTTTCAGGAAATACCGAAGTTGACAATGGGATAGAAGCAGACGGAGTAAATAACAATATCTGCAAAATATGATGGATTACTGGACGAAGATAAAGCTAAGAGAATGGGGTTGAAATGGCATGGTCCTCAGTAGGCAAATATATTTTTAAAAATAAGCACAAACATAAAGATTCTTGAGAAAAAATCCTCAAATCAATCAAAGACCAAGATGAATACATACGATATCATAACACTGTATCGAAAAATATCGGATTTGAGGAAAAATAGAAACATACAACAGTATCTTATGGCCATTGCTAAGAATGAAAACCATACGATTGACGAACCAGATTTATACCCATTTTAAGGGGAAACAACAACAATTTAACCATTACCTATTATGTATAAATGGATGTGTATATATATATATATATATATATATATATATATATATATATATATATATATATAGTGCAGGATATACTATTAGAAGAGGGTGTATGACATGTAAGGTGTAAAGAGGGAGAGAGATATGATAAGAGAGTGGTGGGGGAAGGTAAGGAGGGGTATCGACCAATCCCCACCACTCCCGCACAGACCAGTCTACATAATTATAAGACCTCATGGGAACATCCCCTCTTTAAAGCGTTTATTTTTTATTATTATTTTATTATATGTTTATATAATATATTTTTTTATTTGTATAAAAGACAATATAATTTTTAATAAATGCAAACGTGATTTTCAGATGGTCTGAACTAATAAAATAAATTTCTTACTTCTTCAAAATAATATTCTTAATAAGACTTTATCGATTCTTTAAATCCTTTATTCTATTTTATTCAATGTTCTCGCGTCTTTCGAATTTAGGAGCGTTGCGAGCTTACATCCGGTTAGTATTATTCAAGTGATAGCGTCACGAAGACTAAGATGGGTTTTTAAATTTTTAGGCTTAGTAACGAACGAATTCCTGAAAAGTTCTGACTGGGAAAGGTCTGAGGGGTAGACCGAGACGTAGGTGGGAAGATTGCGTTAAGAGTGATCTGGCAGATTTGGGTTTGGGCAATGATTAATAAAACCGTGGACAGAAGTTCGTAAGCAGATATTGGTGGTATCTGCATCGAGGCTTCGGGTTCATTAAGCCTTATAATTATTATTTATTCAATCCTTCGTCAGAATATATTTGTGTATGTATAATAATATATCTATATATATATATATATATATATATATATATATTATTTGTTGTTCCTTAAAAGGCAATATGATTTTAAAAATAAATGACAAGAACAAATTCAAATTCTGCAAACGTGATCCTCAGATAAGATTCAACGTGATCCTTCAGATATACACATCTGAAGGGGCGTGAACATCTCCTCTTTGAACCCCTTCTTTTTTTATCATTATTCTATTAATTCATAAATAAGTAAATAATTAATTTATAAATAATTCATTTCTCCTTTCAAACCAGGGGTGAACCATCATATCAAAATACTACCTGCATTGTTTAATCGGAAGGGACCTATGCTCTTTCACGACTAAGCCAGACCTCATGTTTCACGACAGACAGCAAAGAAACTGAACGAATTGGGTTACCAAATCCTCTCAAACACACCTTATTTGTCAGCCTTACCTGCTACAGATTTCCGTATGTTCAGAAATTATTACAACTTCATTAAGGATAAAATTTTTGAAAATGATTCTCTAGACAATATCACAATTTCTTACTCTGTTCATCACAAAACCAGGAATTTTTCTGTAGTAGGATTGACAAGTTACCTGATGTTTGTTTGATGCCTATTTTACCTAACATATTCAATTATTCAAGCCATTATTAGAGAATTTAAAACAACTAATTTATCTTACTCGACCTGCTCTATCCTATGGAAGCAATAAAGAAAGTTGTATAAAGAAGCTAGTTATTTTTACGATAAATTCGTTAAAGTCCTAACTTGTTTTATTATAAAACCTAACACAAAACGAATTAAAAAACTAATGAATCAATGAAACTAAAAAAAAAATATAATAGATATAAAATATAATTTGATAAACTATAAACATTCCAACTTGGTTGATAAAAATGGCTGAAAACAGTTTAAAATAGTCTTGTATCATGAGTGCGATAAAAATTGTCTGTAGGATTTTTTTTAAGGGTTACCTACGGAAATTTATTGTTAGGTTATTTATAAACCTGAAAAATATTTGTCCAAGACTAATACAAATTATAAAATAATAAGATAAAAAAATAAAAATAAAAATGAGCAGTAATAATAAGGAAGTTGGTGGACAATTGCTTGTTATCTATTTGATGAGTCTGTTTGGACAGTCGATGTGAGATGTGTTGGAATTTGTCTTTTTTTGGTGTGATTTTCTTCTGGTGTATTTCCTGATGATGCCTGAATTGGCCAAACGTTGACTGGTTTGTTTTTCCTGTATTTTAGAGACTTAAGGATTTGATTTTTGGGATTTCTCCAATTTAAATAAATAATAAAATATTTATTTATATGTATGCTCTTCTTTTGTAAATCTCTCATTAGGATTCACCAAGAAAGTAGGACGGAGAAACCTCCTATTGAAGATAAATAAAAACATAATATTAAAAATAATAAATAATAAAAAATAATAAACACACACATAAGCACTGACACACGATGACACACTAATACAGAAGGAGGAAGCGGCCGCAGACAAGGAACTAAGGCGGCCGTGGTCAAGGTATTGATTTTGCCCAGTCCCTAACCCTTTCGGGGTACGGCAATCCCTTCCTTCCAAGCCAACTTACATCTTGTACGTCGCCCCTGAGCTTAGCCTAAGTACGGGTAATAGGTAAGTAGATAGATCTATAGAACTTGGAAGTTCATCGAGTCAGAAATCAAAGTGCAACCAGATTTTTAAAAGCCAAAGAATTGCTTTATATATACATACAGCAGAGAAATTTTTATTTACTTAATTGTGAAGCCCTTAGGAACGAATAAAAGTCTTATATTAATTAAAACTTACCTATTAACTTTAATACAAAGAAGAAAAATACAATTCAACTAGCTTTATCTATCAATCTTCAATAAAAATTAAATAAAAAAACTGGGCCAATACGAACCAGTAAATAAGGTTCAGGCCTTAATAAAGACTGTTTTCACGACAACGGTTTTGCAAGGAGGTATGTTTGTTTTACTTAACATCATATTATGCTTCTACGGCTAAGTTTTGACTATACAGTTAAAGTTAGGATATGGATCTTTAACTAGTAAAAGACATCGTAAAGGCTCAAGACCTATTAACGTCCCTTTCCCGCAATCTTGGGCTTACTAGATTGTTAAACTAACCACTTGACCACAGATCACCCTTGTACAAGTGGGCGATGCTTCATAAACCACCCTTAACCACTAGGTTTTCCCCGATTAATGTTATCCACTCTATAGCAGCTAGATCAACCCCAGGAGGGTAAACAGAGCCCTCAGGGTCGATCCGCGGCTGTAACGGTTTAAATAATTTATCTGCCACAGCCGGAAATAAATCCGGAATCTTCAGTACAGCGACTCAGCATTCTACACACTCAGTTCCCCCGCTCCCTATCAAACTCTAATACTGTATTTAAATATTAAAGCATAAGTAAGCATGTTTTGCGAATTATGAAATAATGCGTTAACAATTTATTATATTTATTAGGGGAGTGGAGTGGCTCAGTTCAGAGACTCAGCGGCTGAGTTTCCATACCGGAAATCCTGATTCAAATCCCGCTGCAGGCAGTACTTTTATTTAGTCTGTTTGCGGTGAAAGATGGATCCTATGGGATCTAGGACCCTCCTGGGGCTCACCCAGCCTCTATGAAATATAATAAAAATAGGGTACCCAAAATAAGGGGGAAAATATGGCGGTTAAGCGTGACCTAGGACAAGTTACCTCCTTGCAGAACCGTTGTCCATGAAACAGTACAGTCTCTACCATGTACTGTATCCCAGAATCGTTCATGTGTTGTAGTCGTACAGATTTTTTTTTATTAGTCTTTTTATAAAATCTATTTTTATTAATGAAAAACATGTACCTCTACAACCTACGAACAGTCCAGAATTCACTACTTGGTAAGGACTGTGCGGTTTCTAAGCCAATAAAAAATAAAGATATACCCACTGTTTCTTTCAATTTCTATGTATATTTGTAAATTTCATAACCAACTAAACTTTCATTTATCTAATATACTTTTTTATTTTTGTTAATATTTTTTTCAAATTTTGAAACCCACCGGTCACTGATATTTATGAATATAACAAACTATGATATATTTTATCTAATAGCACAAATACAGTAAATATTTCAGTCTTCCAAAATACAATTAAAATTTACTAATTATATGTCTAATATAATTATATGTCTAATATAGAATTATATTATAATAGAGAATCGTTAGTGTCTGTTCTGGATAAATGAAATCACTCTTTTTATGAATGTCATTGGTTTATATAAACACAGGTATTGAACAATAAATTTTTAGCATATATATTATTAATTTCTTATATCAATAAATGAATAAATGAATAAATCATATCTATATAATAAATATAATAGTTAGTAGTATAGAAGAGTGGTGCCTCTATTAAGGGAATGCGGTGGGCCTAGGTGGGTTGGTTCTGCGGGTTTGGCATCCCTCAGCGCCTGGTTTGTGGCCAGTAAGATGAGATTCTATTCATTGTTTCTACATTAATATTATACTATATATATCTCTAATAGCCTAATAATATTACTCCAAATATAATAAATAAAATAATAAAATTCATATTCCTTTAAAAATTAAATTAAAGAATAGTTTTAATTATGTTCTGAATACTAAACATCAAGTTTGTTATATGGGGTACAAGTATAAATCACATATTATAGCAGAATGAATTATCAGTAAAGATTTATTATAAGTCATTGTAAAAAAATAATAATTATAATTAGGATAGTTCTAAAAATAACATGAAAATATTATTAATCAAACAAATAATTTAGTATATAAAAAATGTGTTCCTAGATCTTTAATGCTTAAGTTTGGTTGATATCATTATATCGCTATTCAATAAAAGTAATATTTATATTTAAAAAAAGTGTTTAAAAGCCATTTATCGATGCCTTAATTCACATATGTGTTAAGTGCCGAAAACAAAATTTTACAGGAGTCAACTTTGATAATAACACAAGAAATACAGATCAAGTTTAAACACACAATATATTTTTGTAACCTTCACAGCTTCCCTATTAATTTTATATCAACATATGATCTTCTGATCACTGATATGACTTCCTGATCACAACTTTACAATATTATTTAAATTACAAAACCCATGTTTGAAAAATTTGCACTTAAAACATTTGTGAACAATGGAATCGATATAAAATATCTGTGTATCAGTGGACACTGTAATGTTAATAATATTTATTCTTATACATCTGAAACATTATAAGAGAGATAGAGCATGTAATACATTTTCATAACTTTTATAGAATACTCTAAATACCTCATACAATTTTGTATGTATGTAAGTGTAAATATTAAAGCGTAAATATTGCAATAAGGATCATCATAAACATAAACTACCCAGAAAAAATACAATAAATTAAGAAAAATAATAAAAGTAAAAACATATAGTATGAACAAATATAATAAGGAAGAAAAGCATATTTTCAATTAGAAAAATAAAATAAAATAATTCAGTATGTTTTAAAAGACACTGACTTCTAATTTTTTATTTGTAGAATGTGAATTAAACAAAATTTAAAAAGATATGGGTATATTAAACACTGTAAAGCTAACAATATATGTACAAATTGATACTTATATTTCCAAAGTATCGTATCGTAATAAGAGGGATATTGCATTTAATCAAGTTTGTAATCATTTCATTGTTGATAATAATAAAGACTTCATTATTAAGGAAAATTCCAACGAAAAGCCCTTAAGTCTCCAAACTAAAACAGAAATTTCAAATATCTGTCCAATATTTCTTCCATTCAGGCATCCTCAGGGTAGAAAGAGAATAACAGCAAAACAAAACAAGAATAATGCACCCAAGGAACATCCCATCACCTCCAAGGCTCAAATGCAACTAATGAATCATAGGAAGGTTACTCGACCCCAGCTGGATAAGGTTAGATAAAAACAGCTGAGAAATACTTCAGAAATTGAAAATTCAATATACACTTACCAAACTTCCAAAAGCGCAACAGGAAAAAAAAATACATAATAGTAATAAACAACACAAAAACATGAAAAAATTAAAGTAAAAGTGCAAGAAATTTTGTGAAATGGCCATAAGTCCACTGGTTTCTTGATAATGTTATTTTTTTTTCCTTTCATTTTTTTCATATGGTCTTTTGTATTATGTTTTTGTGTTGTTTACTATTATTTATTTTTTTCTGTTGAGCTTTTTGAAGTTTGGTGAGTGTATATTGAATTTTCAATTTCTGAAGTATTTATCAGCTGTTTTTATCTAACCTTATCCAGCTGGGGTCGAGTAACCTTCCTTATGATTCATTAGATGCATTTGAGCCTTGAGGGTGGTGGGATGTTTCTTGGTTCCATTATTCATGTCTTGTGTTTGTTGTATTTTTCTCTATCTACCCTGAGGATGCCTGAATAGGCGAAATATTGGACAGATATATTCAATTTTCAGGATTTTCTTTGGAATTTTTCCACGGCCTTAACATTTATGTGAGGTCTCTTTTTACCTTTCCCTTTTCAATATTAATATACATATAAACTATATAGAAAGAAACAATTGATAGTTACATGTATGTACAAATTTTATGAAAAGCGAAATAATAAATTATATGATAAATGATGGGCAGGCAGTATTCAATTCTTCTTGCTTCATTTATGTACATTTCGGTATTAAATAAACTCGGTTGAAATTTATAAAATGCATTAATGTGTTGTGTTTATATGTATATGTATTTATGTACGGATTTCTAATTATTTCCGTCTTGTGCAATCTTAAAAAATTAAATTTTTAATTATTTACCTAAATTATTAAAGTTGGACAAAATATTAATTACTACACCAAAATAAATCAGGGCTTTACAAATTAAATCTAACAAAACTTCCGTTGAAATTGAAGGTTGTGAATTAAAAAATAATAAAAGGGACATTTACTATATTGAAATTAACATATTAATTGTCATAATTTTTATTATTATAATTTTTAGTTTGTAAATGTAATAAAGTGTTTGGGGTTTTATCTTTTACAATATTCTTGCGGAAATTGATTAACAATCGGTTACAATTCCAACATCCGGCTCAAATCCAATAATCTGTCCCCTCTTCCTGGTAAGGGATGAAGTAAGGAGGGAACCCCGCAAAGGGAAAAAAAGAAGAAGAAAACCTAAGGGTGGTAATTAAGAAGAGAAGAAGAAGACTGATTGGGGCTAACGAGGTGACCCGCACCCATCTAATTGACGTATTCTGGGGGGGGGGGGAGGTAGCAGTAGGTACGGAGGGGAAGAGGTTCGAAGAAAAAGAAAAAAAACAACCCTTCTGCACTGGCGTAATCAGCTCAATTACTTGCTCCGAGACGTTCTTCGATTTCTTTAATTGGAGGATTTCCTTATCCGCGAAGGACTAACCAATGCAAACAGAATTTATGGTTGTTTATTAGCCATGTCTTAACCACAAGATAAATTATATATTAGGTTATTGAAAATATTATCATCATCTACGTTCTCAATGATCTATAGAAACAGTAAAAAAGAAATTATACATAACATAATGAACAGTTCCGGAAGAGAAGGTGCGCTCAGGGATGGCACTGCAAAGAGCATACATAACCCGGAGTCAAGAGGTTTGAGGAGAGAACGAAGCGGGCTATAAAAATCTTTGATGAAGAAAGGAATATAATAATAGAAGATCAGAATTCAATTCAATTATAAGCAAACAAATTTTTATCATTCTAATTTATTAAATTTATTAGGGTGCTTAGAGCTTATATATAGAGGATACGTGGCTACATAGCCAAGTAATCGACACTATTTTTTCACTCTTCATACCTATTCGGAATTGGTTCATTCATAACATTGGGATGAATGGTGATTGGGCGATAGTCATTAACAGATGTACGGTTGGAGGGTTTGTTTTTAGAATGCTAAAAAGAATTCAGGAAATGAAGAATACAGTTTTGCAGGGAAAAATTATAAGTTGTCCTTGAAACGATCTCTACCACATATTGAAACCAAGACGTGAGTTGTAGTGGTAAGGGATTTTAATTTTATTTTTTTGTGGGCGTTAATACCTACCTCCGCAAGTCCAATCTGTTCGATCATGACGGGTAAAGGAATACTTAAGGAATGATATGATAGGCGAGATAACATATCAATATTCGTTAACATTTAAACTAAAGCTTTAAACTTCATTTTAAAATAAAAGCAAACATCTCACTAATTACTATTAAAAAAATATAAACATACTCAGTTCAATTTTGACAAAAATTTGCATAAGTGACGTTATAGCACTGTATGTGCGATATCCCTCCTTATTTTGGATACCCTATTTTTATAATAGTGAGCAAAGTGGCTCAGTGGTAGAATACTGAGGTGCCGTGCCGGAAATCCTGGTTCAAATCCCGCTGCAGGCAAAGACGTTTATTTAGTCTGTTTGCAGCGGGAGATGGATCATATAGATCTAGGACCTTCCTGGGGCCCACCCAGCAAAATATTATATCATTATATCGCTATTCAATAAAAGTAATATTTATATTTAAAAAAAGTGTTTAAAAGCCATTTATCGATGCCTTAATTCACATATGTGTTAAGTGCCGAAAACAAAATTTTACAGGAGTCAACTTTGATAATAACACAAGAAATACAGATCAAGTTTAAACACACAATATATTTTTGTAACCTTCACAGCTTCCCTATTAATTTTATATCAACATATGATCTTCTGATCACTGATATGACTTCCTGATCACAACTTTACAATATTATTTAAATTACAAAACCCATGTTTGAAAAATTTGCACTTAAAACATTTGTGAACAATGGAATCGATATAAAATATCTGTGTATCAGTGGACACTGTAATGTTAATAATATTTATTCTTATACATCTGAAACATTATAAGAGAGATAGAGCATGTAATACATTTTCATAACTTTTATAGAATACTCTAAATACCTCATACAATTTTGTATGTATGTAAGTGTAAATATTAAAGCGTAAATATTGCAATAAGGATCATCATAAACATAAACTACCCAGAAAAAATACAATAAATTAAGAAAAATAATAAAAGTAAAAACATATAGTATGAACAAATATAATAAGGAAGAAAAGCATATTTTCAATTAGAAAAATAAAATAAAATAATTCAGTATGTTTTAAAAGACACTGACTTCTAATTTTTTATTTGTAGAATGTGAATTAAACAAAATTTAAAAAGATATGGGTATATTAAACACTGTAAAGCTAACAATATATGTACAAATTGATACTTATATTTCCAAAGTATCGTATCGTAATAAGAGGGATATTGCATTTAATCAAGTTTGTAATCATTTCATTGTTGATAATAATAAAGACTTCATTATTAAGGAAAATTCCAACGAAAAGCCCTTAAGTCTCCAAACTAAAACAGAAATTTCAAATATCTGTCCAATATTTCTTCCATTCAGGCATCCTCAGGGTAGAAAGAGAATAACAGCAAAACAAAACAAGAATAATGCACCCAAGGAACATCCCATCACCTCCAAGGCTCAAATGCAACTAATGAATCATAGGAAGGTTACTCGACCCCAGCTGGATAAGGTTAGATAAAAACAGCTGAGAAATACTTCAGAAATTGAAAATTCAATATACACTTACCAAACTTCCAAAAGCGCAACAGGAAAAAAAAATACATAATAGTAATAAACAACACAAAAACATGAAAAAATTAAAGTAAAAGTGCAAGAAATTTTGTGAAATGGCCATAAGTCCACTGGTTTCTTGATAATGTTATTTTTTTTTCCTTTCATTTTTTCATATGGTCTTTTGTATTATGTTTTTGTGTTGTTTACTATTATTTATTTTTTTCTGTTGAGCTTTTTGAAGTTTGGTGAGTGTATATTGAATTTTCAATTTCTGAAGTATTTATCAGCTGTTTTTATCTAACCTTATCCAGCTGGGGTCGAGTAACCTTCCTTATGATTCATTAGATGCATTTGAGCCTTGAGGGTGGTGGGATGTTTCTTGGTTCCATTATTCATGTCTTGTTTTTGTTGTATTTTTCTCTATCTACCCTGAGGATGCCTGAATAGGCGAAATATTGGACAGATATATTCAATTTTCAGGATTTTCTTTGGAATTTTTCCACGGCCTTAACATTTATGTGAGGTCTCTTTTTACCTTTCCCTTTTCAATATTAATATACATATAAACTATATAGAAAGAAACAATTGATAGTTACATGTATGTACAAATTTTATGAAAAGCGAAATAATAAATTATATGATAAATGATGGGCAGGCAGTATTCAATTCTTCTTGCTTCATTTATGTACATTTCGGTATTAAATAAACTCGGTTGAAATTTATAAAAATGCATTATGTGTTGTGTTTATATGTATATGTATTTATGTACGGATTTCTAATTATTTCCGTCTTGTGCAATCTTAAAAAATTAAATTTTTAATTATTTACCTAAATTATTAAAGTTGGACAAAATATTAATTCTACTACACCAAAATAAATCAGGGCTTTACAATTAAATCTAACAAAACTTCCGTTGAAATTGAAGGTTGTGAATTAAAAAATAATAAAAGGGACATTTACTATATTGAAATTAACATATTAATTGTCATAATTTTTATTATTATAATTTTTAGTTTGTAAATGTAATAAAGTGTTTGGGGTTTTATCTTTTACAATATTCTTGCGGAAATTGATTAACAATCGTTACAATTCCAACATCCGGCTCAAATCCAATAATCTGTCCCCTCTTCCTGGTAAGGGGATGAAGTAAGGAGGAGGGAACCCCGCAAAGGGAAAAAAAAAGAAGAAAACCTAAGGGTGGTAATTAAGAAGAGAAGAAGAAGACTGATTGGGGCTAACGAGGTGACCCGCACCCATCTAATTGACGTATTCTGGGGGGGGGGGGGAGGAGTAGCAGTAGGTACGGAGGGGAAGAGGTTCGAAGAAAAAGAAAAAAACACAACCCTTCTGCACTGGCGTAATCAGCTCAATTACTTGCTCCGAGACGTTCTTCGATTTCTTTAATTGGAGGATTTCCTTATCCGCGAAGGACTAACCAATGCAAACAGAATTTTATGGTTGTTTATTAGCCATGTCTTAACCACAAGATAAATTATATATTAGGTTATTGAAAATATTATGCATCATCTACGTTCTCAATGATCTAGTAGAAACAGTAAAAAAGAACATTATACATAACATAATGAACATGTTCCGAAGAGAAGGTGCGCTCAGGGATGGCACTGCAAAGAGCAATACATAACCCGGAGTCCAAGAGGTTGAGGAGAGAAACGAAGCGGGCTATAAAAATCTTTGATGAAGAAAGGAATATAATAATAGAAGATCAGAATTCAATTCAATTATAAGCAAACAAATTTTTATCATTCTAATTTATTAATTTATTAGGGTGCTTAGAGCTTATATATAGAGGGATACGTGGCTACATAGCCAAGTAATCGACACTATTTTTTCACTCTTCATACCTATTCGGAATTGGTTCATTCATAACATTGGGATGAATGGTGATTGGGCGATAGTCATTAACAGATGTACGGTTGGAGGGTTTGTTTTTAGAATGCTAAAAGAATTCAGGAAATGAAGAATACAGTTTTGCAGGGAAAATTATAAGTTGTCCTTGAAACGATCTCTACCACATATTGAAACCAAGACGTGAGTTGGTAGTGGTAAGGGATTTTAATTTTATTTTTTGTGGGCGTTAATACCTACCTCCGCAAGTCCAATCTGTTCGATCATGACGGGTAAAGAATACTTAAGGAATGATATGATAGGCGAGATAACATATCAATATTCGTTAACATTTAAACTAAAGCTTTAAACTTCATTTTAAAATAAAAGCAAACATCTCACTAATTACTATTAAAAAAATATAAACATACTCAGTTCATTTTGACAAAATTTGCATAAGTGACGTTATAGCACTGTATGTGCGATATCCCTCCTTATTTTGGATACCCTATTTTATAATAGTGAGCAAAGTGGCTCAGTGGTAGAATACTGAGGTGCCGTGCGGAAATCCTGGTTCAAATCCCGCTGCAGGCAAAGACGTTTATTTAGTCTGTTTGCAGCGGGAGATGGATCATATAGATCTAGGACCTTCCTGGGGGCCCACCCAGCAAAATATTATAAAAATAGGGTACCCAAAATAAGTGGGAAAAATCTGGCGGTTGAGCGTGACCTAGGACAAGTCACCTCCTTGCAAAACCGTTGTCCATGAAACAGTACAGTCTCTACCATGTACTGAATCCTAGACCCTTCATGGCGTTGTAGTGGCACAGTTTTTTTTTATTTTTATAATATTTTATAGAGGCCGGGTGAGCCCCAGGTGGATTTCTAGATCCTGTATGATCTGTATCTGTATCATCTCCGGCTAATCGACTAAATAAAAGTCTTGCTCTACCACTGAGCCACTCCGCTTCCTGTGCGATATGATAAATAAAAAAACCCTTGGAGGTGTGTGGAAGAGGAGAAGGAGGATGAAGGAGTTCAGTATACGGTAGAGACTGTTCTAGGGCAACGGTTGTGCAGAGATTAGGCCTCAGGTGTTCCCCAATTAAGGTTTCCCACTATATAGAAACTGTGTTAGCATGTAAGGTACATCAGATGCAACAGGGTTTATTAACTAGCAGATTAAATAATTTATCTACTACAAAACATGAAGGTACTGGGTTTATTAGATAGTAGAGACTGTAGTGTTTCTAGGACAACAGTTCTCCAGGGAGGTGATTTGTGGCGGGTTTCAGGTTTTTCCTCACTTCATAGAGGCTGGATTTGCCCAGGAGGGGTGTTGGTAGATACCACGAGCTAAGCCCCTGTCACGAGGTTAAATAATTCATCTGTCACAGCCTGATTTGAACCTGGAACCTTTATCATATTAACTCAGTACTCTACACACTCATTTCCCCGTTTCCCGATGCATAAAGGAAAGAATTTTCTTCGTACCCTTGGTTCTGATGCTAATATTTTCGGCTTTGTGGAGGCTAAATTTGGCGCGTTGGTAACAAAGAGGTTAGCAATTGCGGCGAGAACAGGAGAGCCTGCACTGACGTCTTGTTATTTTCTCGAAAGTAATTACTCCAAGGCAACATCTGATCAATAAACACGCACTCGACTTTATTTACTCGCACCTGTACCCACCTGTTTTAACTTTATTTAAAGCATAATATGCCAATTAGGTGTTAAAAAATTGAAACAAAACAAACGAATTTAACACTAGAATGATCAGTTGCATCATTTATTTATAACATTTCCTCTTTCAGTGTTATTTAATATGTTACGATAATGTCATGAATTTTTATTAAATTTGTGTATACAATAATATTGATTTCGTTTTTACGCTTCTAATTTCAGAGATATACTATGTGTTATACCTAAATATACGAACCGGTCATTTTTGAAAATATCATGAATACATTCTGTGTATTCCCGAAATTGTTATACATCTATAATTCCAATTTCAATTTATTATACGGAAATTTGTGTATATGTAATATATAAAATTTCAATTTAGTATTCTTGCTTGCCGTTGTATAGTTGGCCAATTGCAACACGCATCAAATAAGCATTGAATATTTTTATTATTATATTATTCTTTATGTTATTTAATTACAATATACGAATGAAATGCATTATATTTCATTTAAAATCTAAATTATCTTATGAATTTATAGTTTTATTTCTGAATTATACTATTTGTTTAATTAAACAAACAAACCGTTGGTAGAAATAGATATATGGTAAATCTTCGCAGTCTGATGTTAAACAGTCATAAATCGTTGAAATAATACGCTACAAATGAGATTTCCCAATCCGTTTGATTATTCACTTAAAATCTTTAAGACCTAGCCTTAATAATTACGATGGAGTCTATAAAAATAATAAAAAAAATGAAATAAAAAAGTGCTGAAAGAGAAATGCCATATGCCCAGCCTCATAATAATGCCAATAACTTGATAATTATGCAGAAAAGTTAGAAAGGCGTTCTGTATTTGGATGATTAATATATTAAAAAAGAGCCTGTACATAGCGAAAACGTTGCGATTTTCACTGAGAAAGAAAATTAACACCTTGTACTGGAAAAAAAGGGCTTGTTTCTAGTTCCATAAACAAAAAAAAAAAAGATCAGTTGTAGTAGAGAACTGAGTTGCTCTGCTGAGCGTCTCGGGTTGAAATCCAGCAGTAGTAGAAAAATTATTTAATCTATTAATCTACGAATGGATCCTGTGAGACATGTAGGCCCTCCACCCTTAAGTTGATAACGTTAATTGTCGATAACATGTATTGAGTCTGTAGTTGTACAACTTTTTCTTTTCTGATATTTTGTTATTTAAGATTTAGTGGTAAAGCACTGAGTGCTGATTTGGTTGGAATCCCTCTGATGCAGACTTTTATTTAATCCATGGGATCTTAGACCCTCATGGGGATCAATTATGTAATTACTCACTATCTATTTAATAAATAGATCTATTTAATCGGCACTCAAACCGAGGGAAAATCTGGCTTGAGTGTTGTCCAAGAAACAGACTATATCCACTCTACTGAATCCAAGACCCTTCATGGGTTGCAGCGGTACAGTTTGTTTTTAATATTATTAAAGGGAAACTAGTGCGTTTCCTTACGCTATAATATAAATTTATAAAATATGCTGATCAGTTATTCATTTCTACAGGCACAGGCTCCAGACCTCCATTTTCGTCCCTTCCAAAGGACGACGTAACAAGGATTTTTTATAATTTTGAATATCCTTAGACTACAATCCAGGCTGTGACACCCGCGACATTTGGCATAGTAGGTTTTGATGCTAACTACAACACCATATATGACCCGCTAAATAGGTGTAATATTGCTTAAACAATATAGCGATTTTGAGATATTTAAGATTTTTTACTACGATCTTCCAATATTTATTTCCCGTTTTCACTCACGCTACTCAATTTTGTATACATTCTTAGTTATTACGTGGACTGCAGCAAAACTTGATTAAGAAACTTAACTTTGCTGAAGAGGAACTCTCAACTCTTGAGGAGGTAAAAGGTGAATGGGAGAGCCGCCGAGGAACAATATGGTAGAAGATAACGGCCCTGTTTAATAATTACTCGGCAAAATCTGCACTTTCTGACCAATGAATAATTTAGCGAGGGGAGGGTAACTTGCCCCCAGCCTAATGTTCCTTTAAGACCGGATAGTGACTAATACGCATTAACTATGTACTCCTCAGCCTAGCATCTATATGTGATGTCGGGACTTCCTCTCACAGGGCGGAATCCTAACGACGTCAAGTCTTCCCAATTCTTCAGGGAGTATCAATTATTAAATAATAACGAAAAAACAATGATAATTTGGCTGAAGTTTAGAGAAATGGTTATAATTTGGTCTGGAACGGCGTTAGAAGATAGTATTTGATATGACCTGCTATCGCCGGGATGGACTCTATGAGACCTGGAGATCCTTCTCGGGTTTACCCAGCCTCTATAAGGTAGATATCCCTTAGGCCTTGAGCGTGATATCGG